>CM046818.1:4537527-5137527 GCA_025617385.1 Murraya koenigii | reverse complement strand
AATTACTACATATTATAAATATACACTTGACAAAAGATCTATAAAAAATTAGCGCAAATCAAAATCTAATTTCATTACTCACATCCATATATAAACTATAACATTGATGAGTTAAAAAGGAATTAACTACCTGGAGGTCAGGAAATCCATAGCGGCTTATGTGTGCAGCACTAATATTTTGCTTGTTGACAGCTTGATAATAACCTTTAGCAATTTTCCGAGGGACAATGTTGTAGCCGGCATTGTATGGATTTGGACAGACAGCAGCAAGCACATGGAGAGGAGTGTTGCCGTTCACATCCTTCTCAAAAATTAGATTTCTGACTACCGGATAGTTTTCCACCAGATTTTTCAAGTCACGAGCATAAAAGCTAACCATAGCAAAGTGAAGAACATTCCATCCTCTGTCATCAACCAGTTCACAACATTCCGGACAATGGTCAATAATTTTATGTACTATCCAATCATTCCCTTGGCTGGCTGCTAAATGAAGAGCTGTCATCTTCCGATCGTCGTCAGGAATCAACGCAACAGATTTATCAGCTTCTAATAACAACTTTGAGATTAAAGAACGACCAAAATATGCAGCGTAATGGAGTGGAGTCCAACCGTGTCGGTCTCTTTCTTTGGTCAAATCTTTCTTTTTTTCAAGTAATTGTTCTATCACACCTGAAAAGAAAATAATAATTAAACAACTAAGCATTTGGTCTAATTTTTCAAATAAAAATTATTTAAGAACATTTTTTATCATTAGAGTTTTTATCAAGAAAATTTTAATTGTTTGATTATTAATAAAATTTTTAGTAAAAGTTATAAAATTATTTTTAATAAATAAGTTTTTTAAAATTATATTATGAAATAAATTATCAAACAAATAAAAAATATTTTAAACATTTAAATATTTTAAAAAAATTATTCAACCTCTATTCTTAAAGATTAAATTTAAATTTTTAGTAATAAAAACAAAATAATTTATTTAATTTATAAAAGATCTATTAAAAAAGAAAAAAAAGCTGGACGAACAACAACCAAATTTGAAAAAGAAATATTGGTATTAAATATTGTATGAAAGCATGCACTTCGATACCTTTAGAGTTACTGCAGGCTGCTGCATGAAGGGCAGTCTTCCTATCGGGGCCTTCATGGGGCGCTGATGGGTACTTTTGTAATATTTCAGCCACTATCTTCTTATGTCCCCTCGCGGCTGCCAAGTAAAGTGGAGTTTCGCCGCTACCATTAGCAGAATACGGAAAATCAGGGCCTGCTTCCAATAAAATTTTCACGACATCAAGACTACCACTTTGCACTGCCTCGTGCAATGCTGTGTTTTCTTCATCATTTTTCATCCCTAGCATATGTCTTGATGTACTTTCCACGCCACTTTCTAGCTCTTGAACGGGCTGTTTTTTCGCAAATTCAATCAGAGAATCCACAACAGCAGCTTGCCCGCATTTGGCCGCAACATGGAGTGGAGCATCAGCTTTGGCATTAACTTGTAGTAGCAATGACGGACACATTCCAAGTATCTTTTCCACGAACTTGGTTGTTATACTTTCTCCTTCTATGTTGTGTTTGTGGGTCTGGGATGCAATGTTGACATGAAGGACCGTGTTCTTGTTGTGTTTGTGGGTCTGGGATGCAATGTGGACATGAAGGACCGTGTTCTTGTTGTGTGTGACTACGCCACCAAGATGGTTGTTCATGAACGGATCAATTTCACCCTTAGCTGCGGCCTTGTACAGATCATGATTCATTTTAATTTGTGAATGCATGATATTTGAGTTTGAGTAGTGTACTATATATTTGTTTGGAGCTGAGGAAGTTACAGGCTAATTCGCTTGTTAGATTGGGGACTTGAGACTATTTAGATGTTAAGGGAATTTAGATGAAACTAGAGGATAGTCATAAAAAGGTAGATCGTCAATTTCTTTTTATTATATTTAATATTTAATATATATTATTTATTATATATTATTTTTTTAATATTAAATAACCCTCTAACAACATAAATTTATAATATTATCCTTATTTTTAAATACACTTTTATTCTATTTATTATAAATTAAATAAATCACATAAATAGAAATTAAAATAAAAAATTAAGTATTAAAAATAAGAAATATATATCTTATTGTGAACAAAATAATAATATAAAATATTTTTCTTATACTTTTTTATTTTATAAAATTTTCTTATAATAAATATTTTAAAATTAAATGTAAAAAGCACAAAAAAATTATTTTTTATTTTATAATAATTTTTTATTTATCATTCAAGTTTCTTATAATAATTTTTTATATTTTTATCATTTTATAATAATTTTCTTATATATTTATCATAAGAAAATATTTATAAAATAAAAAAGTACAAGAAAAATATTTTATTATTAATTTTTTTTACATCAAAACATATATTTCATGTTTTTAATCTTAATTTTTTTTTATTCATGTAATAATAGGGATAATATTGTAAACTTATGTGGTCAGGGAGTTATTGACAATTAAAAATAATAATATGAGAATAAATGGTATATATTAAATATAATAAATAGGAAATTAGCAATCTCCCCGTCATGAAAAATAACCAACTGAAATTAAAAAAAAAAAAAAGTAGCTCAATTATTTTTCCTTTCACTTCGACAATCCATAGACCACCCGTTTTTCACAACAGAACTTTACTGTGGTGGACTTTTTACAATGTACTTAGTCATATTTTCTACGATATAATGTAAAGATCACATTTTTTTTTCTAGCTTAGCGAATCAGGAATGATCCGTAGTAACACATTACTATAGAATTAAATTAATGCAACAAAAAACAAATGTGAAGGCAAGAAAAAATGGGTGGAGTATGCTTATTTGAACCCAACTAGTTGTCTTATATAATAATTTTTCGCTTGTTCTTTTTTAATCCATATTCAAGAGTGGTATCTTCTACCGTCTCCACGCAATTATTTCATAATTAAAAAATGATTGAAATTGAAACTCCCATAATATTTTTATGGGGATTTGAACACTTACTCTTACACATTTTGAGAGTAAGTGCTCTATCATTCAACTAAGAGTCGATTTTTTTTCATTTTAACACTATTAAATGAAGAAAAGCATGATAATATAATAATAAAAACATTTATCATTTAATAAATTTTGAGAGTTTTAAGAAAAGAAAAATATAAAATTATTAAATAAAATTTTAAAAATAAATAAAAGGATCTATTTTTTTCATGATTTTGTTTTGTTCCATTATTATTTTTCTTTTTATTTTTCTATTAGAATGAACATGTATACGGATTTTTTTTTTTGTAAAATTTATGTTATAATTTACTTTCATTACATTATTATTTTTTTTTATCAAAAGCACCCAATAAAAGTGAATTACATTACACTTATAAAGAAATATTTATTAAAAAATGTATTTTCTATTAGAATTCTTATTTTCTATTTATTAAAAAAATGTATTTTCTGTTAGAATTCTTATTTTCTATTTAATAAAAAAATATATTTTCTATTAGAATTCTTACTTATTCCATCTATATTGATTTATATATATGATCAATTTGTTGTTTTTGTTTTATCAGCGACCAATTTGGATCTCAAGTCAAGGACAATATGAGTAGAAACAAATATAAATCAAACAAGATTATAAAAATTGTAGACTGTCGAAGTGTTGAAAAACAAGATTATTGTTTTTGGTTTAATCAACCATCAATTTGGATCTCAAATCAAGGGCAATATGAGTAGAAAAAATATAAATCAAACAATATTATAAAAATTGTGGAGTGTCCTCCAATTGTTGAAAAATTTGAGGCATCACTTATTAATATAAATTGCATGTTTACTGTATCTTAATCACATCACTGTAAATAATATAAACCATATGATATAATATTAATGAAAACTAAACGCGAAAAGGTCAAGTCTAGAAAAAAAAAAAAGTAAAAAATGATGTGTATTTTTGTTTGAGCCCAGGCAGTTATTTGTCTTTTAGGAAAGATTAAGACTGCAATTATTCTTTTCTACTTCTTTTTATGGCCATTTTCCTTTTTCTTTTTCATTTGACCGTTCCTTATAGTTGGTGAAGAATCTTGACGCCAACTTATCGGATTAAACCTAGAAATTAGATCAAGAATCATGCAGACACAGGTTCGTCTTTTCTTTCTTTTTCAACGTATTTGCCGTCATTATTTCTCAATCGATGGTCCATCTTTTCTTCCCTCTAAACGAAGAATGTCCTTTGCTGTGCTGACACCTGTAAAAACTAAAGAGTTTGCTCTAAAACACGAGGTAAAAAAAGAAAAAATTCTACAAATACTTGAACAGACTTGATCTCAAAAAAGACAAAAAATATGGTGGGACAGGGAGTGGTGATTTCTAACATGATCAGCGTATTTAAAAAATAAACAAACGGATAACATATCATTGGGAAGCTAAAATTAGATTGATGTGAGATTAATCCATCTTTATATGAGGCTCCACGCGGGGGTGGATTCAACATTTTAAAATATTTTGGACTAAATTTAATATATATATAATTTAAAATATAATTTAAAATAAAAATATTACTAAAGTTATATTTTTCACGGCTTCAAACAATGGAACACATTAATTATGGATTCTGAATCAATAATATCTACAATTTCTCTTGACAACCATATAATTCGAAAAAAATTTATTTTTTATTTTATTGTGAAGTGATATCTTAATAAAATTTATATGTGAAAATATACACTCTGTTGTAATTGTAGACACTAAAAGAATTAATATTAGATGAATTAATCTAGCAATCAAAAAATAATATTATAACTTCTTTATTTCAGTTAATCGTAACATAACTAAAAAAATGAAGCAATTTTTTTAAAAAGTGGATGAGAAAGCACATTAAAGTTATAATGCTCCAGTTCTGTTCTCAAAGCAAAAATTTCATTTGTAGTGAAATCATGAGGATGATGAAGATTTGTGATTTGTGAAGACGAAGAATTGTGAATGATTTCGAATTTTTGTTTTCCTGATAATGTCGGTGAGTAAACAAAAAATTAAAGAAAATGTTGAAGAAAAAGTGATAACAAAAAATTAAAGAAAAAGTAAAAGAAAAAGCTTTAATGATAAATGGTATTTTTGTAATTAAGCAGAATGGCATTTTTCGTAATTTCATTTAACATAACTTTTTTTTTTTTTTCCTATACCGGACTGCAGCCTGCCAGCCTGGTATAGCCCACCAGCACGTCCGCCCCTGGCTCCACATAAGGAATGAAGAAGTTGCTAAACAAGAAAATTTAAAGGAGGGAGTGCGCTTTATATAATTAAATTTTAATTTACTCAATAATGCAAACAGCTCTTCTGATTACGCATAACGGAAGGAGGAAAATGGCAAGGCCTAAAGGAGTTGCTAATAATGCACATGTGCACGTGACGAATGCAATCACCATTGCTCTTGTTTGGATGATAAAATAGGCGACCATGATCAGGTTTTGCTCGAAACCTAACTATGCTCGCCTCGTAGTAAAAAGACGGCAAAGAGCAGAGAAGCTACCAGAATGTAAAGTTGTGTGGAGGTGTTTAAAAGTTATCAGTTACCTCGAGTAGATTTGAAGAGATATTTGACCAAGTCAAAACAATCACTGCTTACCTTGTTCTAAATATATGTGGTTATATCACTAATCATAATTACCGTGATTTAAGGGTTTGGGAAATCGGACCTCACAATTGGTAAGACTTTAATTTTTTTTTTTTTTGTGTGTGGGGGTGAGGAGAAGGGGTTGTCAACTCTCTGGCGGAAAATTTATTTTATTTTATTTTTGTTACAATTTAGCTTGATGATTATTTCTTCATTACAAAAATTGAAATTTTTTTTTTAACTCATAAATTGACTTAAGTATCAAAAGATTAACGGCAAAAAAACTTTTAGTGGCTCTTACTCTCTTTTGTGATTTCAAATATTACAAAATAATAAATTATTATATGAATTGTTGAAAGATAACATTCATCATATTAACTTTTTAAAAATTACAATTTACTATATTTCCGTCACTTTTATTAGTTGACCTATTAATTGACTTATAAAATATCAAATTTTCTTTTAATGAATAACTCCTTAAATAAACAAAAAATGTTAAATCAATGCCATGTTAATTTATAATTTTGCCTTGCTCTTGGTGCAAAATAACATATCATTGCCTCTTAATTTTACAATTTAATTAAATGATAATATTGCATGTGCAATCAATCTATTGCATGATTAATTGTAAATTGACATAAATGTAGCAAATTATTATTAGTTTTAAAGTTAATGTAGTGAAGTGTTTAGAGTTACTTCTTAATGATGCATGTAATAGTTTGTTATTTTTCAATGCTTGCCGTAGTAAAAGAATGATAACCTTAAGACTTAATTTTATATATTTGGGTTTCATTTAATGAAAAAATAATTTTGCTAATATGACGTCAATGTGACATCCCCGTTAGACTAACGGTATTAACAAAAATGTAATATGTTACTCTTAAAATGTTAATGTAATACAATATTACTTTTCAATAATTGGTATAGTAATTTATTATTTCGTAATATTTGGTGTAATAAAAGGATAATAACCCATTTACAAATTATATCATGATCATCCAGCAATTAAATAATATATATGAAGATTCATTACTATTTTTTTTAAAAGGGATTATTCTTTATACATGTCCTTTATTATGGTCAAGTATCCATAAAAGCTCTTCGCAATTTTTGAATCAAATTTCACATTCATGACTTCTTCTCTTCAAATTATATTTTACAAAATTATTTGTTTATACATAGTCAAAAGTACTCTTTTGTTCAAATTGTTACGGTGGGATGAATAAAGTATCTAAAGAAAAATACGAAATGCAAAACAAATTATTTTCATATTGGTTAATGTGAAAATTATTTTAAGTTATTTACCTAATTTAGCTAAAATTGGAGGGCAGTAACGAAAAAGTAGCTAATTGAGATTTTATATAATTGAGCTGTAGGGATGTTCAGAATCCAATCGATCCGCTCAATCCATTTTATTTGTAAAAATCCGATCCATAAAAATTCAATATGTGGATTGGTGGATTAGATTAGACTGAAAATTTAAAAATCGGCAGTCGATGGATTGAATATGGATTTACTTCTGTAAATCTACAAAAATCCGCGAATCCATAAAAAAAAGCATTTATTAATAAAAAAATAAAAAATGTAAATGTGTCATTACTATTTATTAATAAATAAATAAGTTAAAATATAGTTACATTGACACCATATTATATATCTTATCCAATAATAATAAAAAATAAAAAATAATTAAATAACTAAATAAACAAATATAACTTCCTAAATAATAATAAAAAAATCATAAGCTAAGCATTTAGCATTGGTGGTTGGGTTCTTGATTGACGTCGATGTCATTTATCTACGAGGATGGCAAAAACACTAATTTGCACACAAAATTAGTTATGTTCAACTCCGATAATCCTTGATGAAACACTATATGAGATTGAAGGCATTGAGACAAATAAATTTAACAACTTAATTTTAATTGTATTAATTGATTTTATTTTGTTGTTCTATATTTTAAGTATTAACATTTTTCTTTTGTCTTACACGTACAAAGATTTTGAGAACTGACAAGAACATATTTGATGAACCTTGATAGCATTTGATGGGATAGTAAGTAATAATAAGTATTTATTAATTATTTTCATTAAATAGAATATTTTAATTTGTTATTTATTTCAATTATGGCTATTTCTTTAGGTTGAAATACGAAATAGAAATTGGAGGTGGACATTTTGATACATCATCCAAGCTCTCAAGTTTTAACTTTTGTATAGATTAATTCATAATTTTAGTTAATTTTCATATGTTGATCTAAATAAATGAGATTTTTCTTTTCGGTGTGTTATATTTTGAAACTTTGGATGTATCGTTGTAGCTTTATTTAAAGTTGAAAAAATTAATTTGTTTAAATCTTATTCAATTTTGAATTTGATCGATAGTAAAATTATTTTTATATTAGATTTTTTATTTAATTAATTCGTGGATTTGATAGAATTAAAAAATTTTAATTTACAAAATGATGGATTAGATATGGATTGAGTCAAATTAGCATCCAATCTATAGACACTTGGATTAGATTTGGATTGAGTTTTATAATCCGTGAATTAGATTGGATTGAAAATTTATAATCTGCAAAATCGTGGATCATATATGGATTGATGTTTAATCGTAAAATTCAATCTACAAACACCCCTATTTTTAAGAATCTTCCTTTCACTGCCGGGCTTCACTTTACAACGACAATACTGACTCGGCCGTCCTTTACAGATTACTCTTCTGCGTTATGACAATCCATAGACCACACAATTTTATCCCTATGCACTTTGCTCTTGGCCACATTTTCTACCACATAATGTAACTAGCTCTCTTTTATGTCTATCTTTTGAAGAATTTTATTTGGGTCATGCTCATTTACATTCTATGTAACTTACATCTCATGTAAAAATAAGTAGGCTCCACTTATATGTTATTAATTTTTATATATTTTTACATGAGATGTAAGTTACATGAAATGTAACTTAACGAAACCTTTTTATTTGACAGTTCATTATTATACATTATTATAAGATATGCTAATATGTTGTGCAGAAGCGCAGGTTGAATAGATTACCAATTGATGGTAACTGTGACTTCTGGAGAAACGTAAATGTGATGTAAATAATTTCAAAGAAAATTGACACAATAATTTACGTGGTTCGGCGTAAAGCTTACATCCACGGGCAAAGACTGGAAGATAATTTTACTAACAAATGAGAATTTACAAATTGAGAAAAACTCACAAAAACCCAATACTCCAATACACCAAAATGTATTCTCTTAGCACTCAAGTGGAAGCTCTCTCAACTCTCTCAACTCTCTCAATTACTTCACTTGCAATTGCTCTCAATTATGGGATGCCTTAACAAATGAAGTACATTAGCTATTTATAGGAATGCATGGTAGCACTATTTCACCAAACTTTTAAAATTGTCAAAGTTTGGTTGGTGATTACCTAATTTTTAGCCAAACTTTGAACAATTTGGCTTTGAACAATTTTGGCCAAACTTTGAACATGTGCTTTGCCAAACTTTGAACAATTTGGCTTTGAACAATTTTGGCCAAACTTTGAATATGTGCTTTGATTTGAATTTTTCAACAATTCTCCACCTGTGAAGATTTATCCAAATCTGAGTCGACTACCAACGAACCATCATTCCCAAAGTGGCTGCATCTTTGTGACTGCCTACGTACCTAAAATTTGTGATTAAGCCAATCGTAGTTCAAAATATTACTGAACTTCCTTGTATAAAATGATCCTCCAATCTTTACCTTTCTCACTGTTTTAAACTTTCAAGATATTAATTAAGTTTAGACAATGCTCAAACTTGATCGTTGTCACCACCTTGCCAATGGCGTACTTACTGGTTTTGTTTGATCATTCATGCCAAACTGTTGTAATACCTTCTTTAAATATTGCTTCTGAGATAAGCTGCCTTTACCACGAGCTCTATCTCTGCATATCTCCATGCCAAGAATCTTCTTAGCTTCGCCTAGATCTTTCATCTCAAATTCTTGATTGAGTTGAGTTTTCAACTTCTCAATCTCATCTTTATTCTTAGTTGCTATTAGCATATCATCGACACACAAGAGCAAATATATAAAAGATCCTTCTTGTAGCTTGCAAAAATACACACAATGATCAAATTTATTTCTTGTGTACCTTTGCCTTTTCATAAACCGATTAAATTGCTTGTACTACTGCTTTGGAGATTGTTTCTATTCATAAAGTGACTTTGTCAGTTTGCAAACCCAATTTTCTTTTCCAGCAACTCTAAATCCATCTGGCTGAGTCATGTAGATTTTCTCTTCCAAATCACCATGCAAGAACGCAGATTTCACATCAAGTTGAACTAGCTCCAGATCATATTGCGCAACAATGGCTAGCAAAATCCGAATAGACGAATGTTTCACAACTGGAGAAAATACCTCATTGTAGTATATTCCTTCTTTCTGAGTGTAACCCTTTGCTACCAATCTAACCTTGTATCGAATTTTATCCTTACCAGGAAATCCATCATTTTTTGCATATACCCATTTGCACCCAATTGCCTTTTTGTCTTTAGGCAGTGTAACTAACTTCTAAGTTCTATTTTTTTTTTTAAGAGACTGCATTTCTTCATCTATTGCTTGCTTCCACTGTACATTTTCAGGGCTACTTACTGCTTCTCTGTAAGTGGAAGGAATATCACCATCTACAATTGGAAGTGAATAAGCCACCATATCAACAAAGCGAGCAGGTCTACGAATCTCTCTCCGCGGCCTTCTATATGCAATTGAATCTTGTTGCTCTAAAAGTTCCTGAGTCAGAACCTTTTCTTCATCTTCGGTTGATTGAGAATCATTTGTCTCTTCAACACTAGCTGGATCATCTTTAACCTTTTCAAGCTCCACCTGCTGCGAAGTACTACTGGTGTTGCCATCCTTTTGTGAATCTTTTTGTTTTAACTTGACTAATTCATCAAAAGTCACATCTCTACTGAAAATTATCTTCTTCGTATCTGGACAGCATAAACGGTATCCTTTTACTCCACCAGTTATACCCATAAACAATGTTTTCTTCGCTCTTGGGTTTAACTTAGATTCCTTTACATGATAATAAGCAGTGGAACCAAAGACATGTAAAGTATCATAATCAGTAGCAAGTTTACCAGTCCACATTTCTATAGGTGTTTTGCCCTCAATTGCAGCTGATGGCAAACGATTAATCAGATGGCACGCATATACAACAACCTCAGCCCAAAATTCCTTGCCCAATCCAGCATTGGACAACATACACCGAACTTTCTCCAGTATAGTTCGGTTCATGCGTTCTGCCACCCCATTCTGTTGTGGTGTACCTCGAACAGTGAAATATCGCACATTGCCCTCATCTCGGCATACTTGTAAAAATGGATCATTCTTGTACTCACCACCATTATCTGAGCGAAGTCTTTTAACCTTTCGACCAGTCTGAGTTTCGACCATCTTCTTCCATTTCAGAAATATACTCAAAACTTCATTTTTGTTTTTCATCAAATATACCCATACTTTTCTTGAATAATCATCAACAAAAGTAACAAAATAGTGCATACCTTCCAAAGAAGCTACTCTGGTAGGTCCCCACACATCACTGTAAACATAGTCCAGAATCCCTTTTGTATTGTGAATTGCTGAACCAAACTTTACTCTTATTTGCTTGCCCAGAACGCAATGTTCACAAAATTCCAATTTGCAAGAATTTGCACCTTTTAATAAGCCTTGCTTAACTAAAGTCTGCAAAGCTTTTTCATCAGTAAGTCTTAAACGCATATGCCACAACTTGGTCGCCTCTGAATCTGCATCCTTTCTCGAAACAGTTGATGTTGTTCCAATAACTGTACTCCCTTGGAAATAGTACAAGTTATTCCTTCTTGTGCCCTTCATCATCGTCAGTGCACCAGCTACTACCTTCAAGAACTCATCTCTCATAGTCATTGTAAGCCTTTTGGATTCTAGGACTCCTAATAAGATGAGATTTTTCTTTGAGCTTGGTACATAGTGAACTTCTGTCAAGACTTGGATTGAGCCATCATAATTCTTCAATTGGATTGAATCTATTCCCATGGTTTTACAAGCATTGTCATTGCCCATAAAAACAACTCCACCATCTAGCTCCTTGAAGCTAGAAAACCAGCCCTTATTAGGAAAGATATGATAAGTACAACCCGAATCCAAAATCCATTCATCTGATTGACATGTCAACGTCATGCCAACCAGACTAAATTCTGACTCCTCATCATGTCTTGCCACTACATGCATCAGAAATAGCCTTGCCCTTTTGTAACTTAGGACAATTCTTTTTCCAATGCCCTTTCTCGTGACAAAAAGCACATTCATCTTTGGCAAGCCTGCCTTTAGACTTGCCCATTTTTCCAGGTTTACGGCTTTGTGAACTACCTCTTGCTGCCAATACTTCTGCAACTATATCTCTGTATCATTTTTATCTTTCTTTCTGGTCTCAACGATTATATCATGCACTACATACAGCATCAAATGTGACACTGTCATTCCCATGAAGCAAAGTGGTGGTGAGATGGTCATATTCATCAGAAAGTGAATTCAACAGCAACAATGCCTTATCTTCATCTTCAAATTTCTCATCCAAATTTAGCAAATCCGCTAATATTTTATTGAATGAGTTCACATGGTCATTCGTCGACATACCAGGTGCATACGTGAATCGATAGAGTTTCTTTTTCATATAAAGCCTATTTTTAAGGCTTTTCTTCATATATTTTTCTTCCAGTGTCTTCCACAAATTCTTTGCTGATGTCTCACTCATGAAAGAGTACTTCTGATCTTTAGCCAGACATAGGCGAATAGTACCACATGCCTGTCTATTGATTTTTGTCCACTCCTTGTCATTCATCTTTTCAGGCTTTTCTTCTAGAGCGAGATCCAACTCTTGCTGACATAAGACATCCAACACCTCACATTGCCACATACAAAATTATTGGTGCCATCAAATTTCTCCACTTCAAACTTTGTATTAGTCACAATAGTCTTTGCTGACGAAGACGACGACGACGCTTCTGCCATCGTCTCAACCTCAAATAATCAGTGCCTTCAACAACTATTCACACTTAAAAAACAGTCTCTATGATGTTTATTTTGCGTGAATAAATGCACCAGGAAAGTTCCCAGGAGAATGGAGGGGTCACAATGGTCCCACTTAAAACCCAGACTCCTTAGACTCTTATCGTCTTATTGACAGAACTTTTCTAGACATGCAAAAATACACATTACTTACAATAGACTGTTCTCCAAGTACAAATGGTCGTATCTAGCACCGTATTTGTGAATAGTATCATATACCCCAAGTACGAACCTTCGGCTCTGATACCAATTGTTGTACAGAAGCGCAGGTTGAGTAGATTACCAATTGATGGTAACTGTGACTTCTGGAGAAACGTAAATGTGATGTAAATAATTTCAAAGAAAATTGACACAATAATTTACGTGGTTCGGCGTAAAGCTTACATCCACAGGCAAAGACTGGAAGATAATTTTACTAACAAATGAGAATTCACAAATTGAGAAAAACTCACAAAAACCCAATACCCCAATACACCCAAATGTATTCTCCTAGCACTCAAGTGGAAGCTCTCTCAACTCTCTCAATTACTTCACTTGCAATTACTCTCAATTATGAGATGCCTTAACAAATGAAGAACATTAACTATTTATAGAAATGCATGATAGCACTATTTCACCAAACCTTTAAAATTGTCAAAGTTTGGTTGGTGATTACCTAATTTTTAGCCAAACTTTGAACAATTTTGGCCAAACTTTGAACATGTGCTTTGCCAAACTTTAAACAATTTGACTTTGAACAATTTTGGCCAAACTTTGAACATGTACTTTGATTTGAATTTTTCAACATAATAAACAAAAAAATAAATTTGATCTAGACTGTTTTAACAATTATATAAAAATACATTTTTATGAAGTTGAAATATAAATTTTGTATGGTACCAATTAAAATTTATCATTTAAATAGGAAATGATGGTGATCAATAACTAGGGATTACATGATACATAGAATGTAGTTCGTGTACCAGTAGTATTGTTTGAACCCCATTGACAGTCTTACAATTATTTTCTATTACTTGTCTTCATGGTTGGTGAAGAATCTGGACGCCTATTTTATTACCGATAGCATTAATTAGCCGTCCTTCTTATTTATTTATTTGTTTGTTTTTTCCCTAAATTATTAATATCCTTTATATGTGCCAACGCTTATAAGAGAAGATCATTAAGAAGCCTCTGTTGAAGCCTTCTCAATGATCTTAAAGAGTGGTGGGCTTATACCCACACTATCGAACGCTTATAACTTGAAAGTAAAATAGGCTTTTGAGGCTTCTTGAGAGGTTGCTTAGTTTGAGGATTTACAAGGGATCTTAAAGGGGAGAGTCATGCTTTCTGTGTTTTT
The DNA here is from genome assembly GCA_025617385.1 of Murraya koenigii. Classification (NCBI taxonomy): domain Eukaryota; kingdom Viridiplantae; phylum Streptophyta; class Magnoliopsida; order Sapindales; family Rutaceae; genus Murraya; species Murraya koenigii. The sequence goes on along the minus strand of CM046818.1, from coordinate 5,123,481 downwards.
TCATAACTTGTGAATAAACCATACCCAAATTATAATGAAATGATTTTTTACATGAAATTTAATTTTAACGCTTTCTGTGTTTTTTCATAACTTGTGAATAAACCATACGCAAATTATAATGGAATGATTTTTTACATGAAATTTAATTTTAACTTATTTTCATGGTTTACCCAACCTAAGTTATCTAATTTAGTTTGAGTTTGGATAAACTCATGGATTGTAGGTTTATGTCCACCCGTAGTTGAAGGCAGGAAGTGGTAGAAGAGACTGTTGTTACTTTATGTACATAATAACGCAGGGCGTTGCCTATTTTAAATTTAAGCTATGCTATATCTCATTAGTTGATCCAATAACTGAATAAGCCCACATTGCGATAATACTAAATTTTAAACCCACTAAAAAGAAAAGGGAAAGAGAAGAGATTTTGATTTTTGAATGTTTTAAACTCAGAAATCACCGTGCTTTCGTATCTAGTTTCATTCATAGAAGAGGAATTGAAGTTTAGAGTTGTATTGCTTGTGTTAAGAGAGATTAGATTAAGAAATGGGTAAATTAAGCTTTCAACTTAGAATTTTACACCAATGGTAAGATTTGTTTTAACTTTTAACACTAGCCATAATTGATGTTGAATTTCTGGGAACTGAAGAAGATTTTGAGTTCTTCGAGAAAATAGTAAAGTAGTACTAAGTCAAATTTCTTTGTTTATATATAATTTCAGAACCTCTGCTCCCTTGATTCTCTAACCTTACTGAGAGGGAAGGGAAATAAGAATGGCCATTGCAATATTTCCCAGCCATTTGGCATATGTACACATGAACTTCTCTCTTTCAACTGCTATAAATACGTGGCTTTTAGAGCAAACCGTGATAGTTATAGAAATTTGGTTTTCTTGTGGCAAAATGGATGTACAGAATTTAGTGTATGAGGGAAATGCTAGATACGGATGACCATGATCCTTGTTTAGACCCACAGCCACAGGAGCTTTTGATGTTGAGCAGTGGGATGACATGGTCATTATTTTTTCATAGATTTGGAAAATTTTGTGCTTAATCAATTTAGCATGGGGTGAGAAGCAGTGTCTTTTATCCCGACCAGCAACTTTATCAAATCCCCTTTTGAGGCTTTCAACGATCTTTGTATGCTACAGTAGAGGCTACCCTGCAAGAGGTGGTTTTCTTGCTTTAGAGCTTTCTTTCACAGAACATTCCAATCGAAGAGATTTATATAATCTTTATTTTATGTGCATATACTTGCATGAATTAGTTTGGTTTCTTTATAGTTTTCAAGCAATGTAGTAGCCGTCCAAATAAGTGCGAACTTGCCATCTCTACAAATTGTCACTTTAGTAAGTCACCACTCTAAATTATGATTGCTCATTTGAGTTTTACTACCTAAATGTTATGAGAAATTTTAGAATATACCGAAAATAATATGTCAGTTATATAATAAATAATTTATATTAAAATATATATACATTTATTTTAAAAAATTATTATATAAATAATAATTATATTAAATTTAAATATATATGTCATACGTGCATTAGTTGATTGCATTATATATATTGATCCACGCAACCTGCCCCTCACAACCACCAACTTGTTTCCCTATGTGCTCTGTTGCGTAAAGAAAAGCGCTCTTTCCTGTTGTTTTCAGTGTCATCACCTTCAAAATTTTCAGGAGGGAGATCTTGACGGCGATTGTACACAAAGTGATGCGTGAAGCATGCAGTTTCTTCAAGTGTGGGCAAATCGAGAACATATATATCTTACTTCTTTGAAGTTGTCATCAATTTCAGTCTTGAGTTTGGAACTGTAAGAATTTTAACCCACCCTCTCCTCTCGATTCCGAATTCTTCAATAGAAAAACGTTATCAACATCTAGAGCCCGACCCGGAGTCCGAGTCCGAACCTGAAACAGAAGCCGAAAGATCCAAGTTCGATCTTCTCTAGCCACACCGGTGTAACAACAAAAAGAAAAAGAAGCCGCCCGTTCCCAAACAGTTACGGTTCCGCCAGCTGAGAAATCTGAGGCGCCAACATGGGGCGAAACAATTTGACTGCTCATAAATTAAGTTTTAAATGACTAAACATAGAATATTATCCTAATTAACTTTTAATTTTATAAATCGTTAATTAAATCTAGCAGTCCATATTTATGCCACGTATTATAATTTTATTTGATGATAGAGTTACAACTGTTTAGTATAAATAAGTATATAAAATATGATGTAACATGTAGTAATTAATTGAATAAAATTATAATAATTAATTGAATAAAATTATCAGAGCCCACATAATTTTTTCTCTTGAAAAAAAAAGTTCTCTCTTTTAAACCATCAATTCAGCAGCTCTATTGATTGTGAAATAAGTAGATATTTCAAAAAAGTATCCAATTCACAAATTGAATTATTGAAATATCCAAAATATCAATTAGGATGCTAGCTAGTACGTAACACACCAAACACGTAAGAAAGATCGTGCGATAAATTTCAAAGTCACAACCTACAACCCCAGGTCACAACAGCATGATTTATAGACTAAGCGTAGTATTATTAGAAGATGAAGTATATAATAATACTTTTAATGCCACATTTCTAGAGAGAGTCGCAGTACTCCTGTTTGGGCCGTCTTCATTATCACTCTTATAACCATAGGGTAAGGTGAATGCTGGAGCAAAGGTAACTGTTGCTATCAGTGCTGCTACCACCAAATGTGACTCTAATGCTTCTTTCATTCCGATGACATTTTATCTACAGCTTTCCAAAAAAGAATTTCAATTTTGTCTGTTTTCATTTTGACGACACCTTCTGGATATAGTCCACTGCCAACAACTCTCGGATTTCTTGCTGCAATCATATTTGCTAAATTATATAAATCTAACTAAAAGTTAAAAAAATAAAATAAAACAGGAGGAAAGAAAAGGAAAAAGGAACAGGCATCAACGTCTATACGTTGGACTATACATTTTATTAACTAATTAATAAATAAATAACTAACCAAAAATAAATAAAATAAGTTTAAGTAAATAAAATATATCAAATAAAAGAATGTAAAAAACTTTTAAAAAAAATTGGGTTCTTTTAAAGATGCTGAAGCATGTTTTTTGTTTTTTCTTAAGTGTGGGTCAATCGAGAACATGCATTTTACTTGTACGAAAATGCCCGATTATCGTTATGTACAAGTTGAGAATCCGGTCTTCCTGAGTGAAAAGAACCCAAAGACTGAGAAAGATGTTGTGATTCATTTCATTGTGATTCGAATGACGTGGGTATAGGCAGAAAGGGAACTTCAGGCATTGGTCAGTTTAGAGGGTGATTTTCTTTTTGAAGCTGTTGTGCACTAACCTTATGTTTTGTTCTGTACTTGAAAAACATGTCTGTATAACCCTGCTGTGGATGGAATTTGTTAAAATGTTAAACTAGAAATGTTGTACTTAATTCTCCGTTGATGATAATAGCTCAACACAAAAGAGGGTTAAGTAACTACCGGACACAGACACAGAATCATACCTGTTTGGGTAAAATATCGGACAGGCCCCTCGAAGCCCTTCCAGCTCGAGTAAGACACCCGAGGACAGCTTAGCTCAAGCAGCCCTTCTGGTCAAAGCTGATCAAGGTCGAGAGCTAAGCACTCCATCACCAGCTCGAGGTCGTCCCTCAGGTCAAAGCTGGTCAAGGTCGAGGAATCCAGAAATGCTCGATCCCCGAGCACTCCTTCGCCTGCTCGAGGTCGTCCCGGGTCAAAGCTGGTCAAGGTCGAGAGCTAAGCATTCCTTGCCTGCTCGAGATCGTTCCTCAGGTCAAAGCTGGTCAAGGTCGAGAGCCGAGCACATCTCTCCTGCTCGCAGAGATCCACGAGCACAGCTGGGCAAGACCCGACCCAGGGCAACCCGACCCGTTTTCTCAGAATCCTGGCACACCTTTTAATGTCTGACCACGGCCCCACATGTTATAGTGGCGATACTGTTGTTGGTGGCCGGCACATGCCTCCAAGATGTCATAATTCATAGCGCACTTGCCCGACATGGTGATTTGGCCACGTGAATCGGGTTAAGGGGACAGCCGCTCATCCCTAGGGAATATTCCGCCAAACCCGGCTGTCAGAGGGACCCAGATACCACTAGCGTGGGAGTGAACAGCCTGGAAAGGAAAAGAGCGGGAAAAATGGAGTATAAAAGGAAACGAAGGAGAACGTTACAGGGGTTGAAGAATTTGATTCTCAAAGGTTGGATTCTCTAATTCACAGGTTCTTCCTATTCTAATTTCTCTCATCTGATTTTCTCTGAGAAAACTCCATACTTATCCAAAAAGAGGGGGGGGGCGAAATAATACCCCTTTCATCTTTCCGGTCTCCCTCACTAAGGGAGATACCAAAAAGAAAAACCCGAATACTGACTTGAGCGTCGGAGGGTTTTCGCCGGGACACGCCCGGCGACCCCTGACCCGGTTTTCTGTGAGTACAGGTCCGGGAGATCAATGTTCTGAAGAAGACAGCGGAACAGGACGAAGGAGGCAATCCTGCTCGAGATCTAGCTTATCGCGAGCAGAAGGATCGAGGTACTGTTTGAATCCGCGAGCAGAAGGTTAAGAGGGCCCTGCTCGAGCTGCTTGGAGGCACTGTTTGAAGCCACGAGCAGAAGGCTTGAACAGCCCTGCTCGAGCAGCTTGGAGGCACTGTTCGAAGGTTCGAAGCACTGTTGAGGCACGCGGGAAAAATTGCATCAACAATACCAATTTCCACTACATGGAGACGTATGTTAAATCATTGAAGGCGAGGTATATATACTTTTATATATAGCCCAAGAACCTTTGCGCCAATCCATAAGCAAACTTGAACATGGTGAGAAGCATAAAGAGAATGAAGCTGAAGCCAAGGACACAAATAGCAACGGAATGCCCCAAAGAAGGTGCCGACAAATGCAACCACCATTGCCAACATGGAAACCAATATGAAATAATGAGCCACATTGAAAAGAAACTAGATTTGCCAAAGGGTCTTAGATGAAGCAAGGAAATGGATAGCGACAGCCAAAAGGGAGAGGACCATGCCTATGACATCAGCTATAACAAATGCTTGAAGAGCTACATTTTTTCTGAGAATTGGAGTGCCTAGTAAACACCGGATAATGTGAAACCCCTGCAGCGAAGCTAACTGTTGCTATGAGTGTAGCCATTACGGTGTGTGTCGCAAGTTCTTTTAATTCTTCTTCTTCAAGCGGCATTTTTTCTTCTTGCACCTGGATAACAGCATCTGGTACTGTCCCTGGCCAACAATTTTGGACAACTCTTGGATTTATTACTGTGACATTTTGATCATATTTGGTAAATTAAGGTTATGAAACAATTGAAAAAAAAAAAGGATGAATTTCAAGAGCAGCACAAGAGATACCTTTCATTATTTAATATGCAGCACATGTACGTATGTATATAGAGAAAAGGAGGGGGAGTGTGTTATGCTAGCTCCACTAAAAGTTGATACAAATAACGCAGCATACATATGAATATCTCGTACAATTCACAATATAACAACTAATGAGATAATGTTAGTAATCATTTACAGGGTGATTTTTTTTATGAAGCTTTTGTGCAATAACCTTCAAGCTTATGTTTGCTCAGTACTTGAAAAGCATATCTAGATGGAAATTTTTAAAATGTTAATTAGAAATGTTGGAAGGCGACTTTCAATTTCCTGTTACCTTCTCAAGCTCTTGAAAATGGAAACTGTTAGCATCTGGTTATCCAATTTGTAATTATACCGTTGTCCTACCTTAGCTGTAATTCTAGTTTAGAGCAAGTGTTGGCAGTTAAAATTTACTGTACAAATGAACTTTCTCGACTTATGTCTGACTGCAGCTCTATTCTTTATGCAATTCATATGTAGACCATAGATATTGCAAAACTAGAATTTTTTTAGAGTTCTATAATTGATTTTAATGGAAGAGTATTCAAAACATCTCTTCATAATTTGAAATAACAAATTTGTTTCTCTACTTAATTAGGTTAAAAAAAAAACTTTACCCATCGAAACAACTAGTACTCATTCTGCTAGTTCTGAAATGAGCAGAGAAGATTTCTAATTGGAATTAATTTGAAATTCTTATGCAACAGCTAATTTTGTATCATAAATAGATGATATCATTTCTATCAAACTCTCTGTATGTTATACAACCTTGAAACAATACGCCAAATCCGATATTGTAATAAATTTCAATCATAACGTCATATCAGACAGAGGAATACAATAATACTTTTATTGGAACCGTAAGCTAATCTTCAAATTCCTCTTCCACCGCTTTGATATAACCTTGTAAAACATGAAAATCACCAAGAGGAAGAAGGTCAAGCCAATGATACAAGTGACAATGGCAAGCCCTAAAGAAGGTGCCAACATTGCATATATGCCCGTAACAAATGCTACCATCATTGATGCCATGACAACCAAAGTGAACAAAAGAGCAAAAACGAATAAAAAGAAGAATTTTTTAAAGTTCTTAAGTGACAAAAGGAAATGGAAAAAGACAGCAGAAAGTGAGAGGACCATGGCTATGGCGTCTGATATAACAAATGCTTGGAAAGCCGTGTTTTTATTGAGAATTGCAGTGCCCCTGTTTGGGCCGTCTTCAATATCACTCTTGTAACCACCTGGTAAGGTAAATGCCGCAGTAAAGGTTACTGTTGCTATGAGTGCTGCCACTACCAAATGATATTCTGATGCCTTTTCTATTCCAATGACATCTTCATCTAAATATTTCCAAAATGAAAACCTTGTTGAAAAATTCAAATCAAAGCACATGTTCAAAGTTTGACCAAAATTGTTCAAAGCCAAATTGTTCAAAGTTTGGCTAAAAATTAGGTAATCACCAACCAAATTTTGACAATTTTAAAGGTTTGATTAATTAGTGCTACCATGCATTCTTATAAATAGTTATTGTTCTTCATTTGTTAAGGTATCCCACAATTGAGAGCAATTGCAAGTGAAGCAATTGAGAGAGTTGAGAAAGCTTCCACTTGAGTGCTAGGAGAATTCATTTGGGTGTATTGGGGTATTCGGTTTTTTGTGAGTTTTTCCCAATTTGTAAATTCTAATTTGTTAGTAAAATTATCTTCTAGTTTTTGCCCGTGGATGTAGGCTTTACGCCGAACCACGTAAATTATTGTGTCAATTTTCTTTGAAATTATTTACACCACATTTAAGTTTCTCTAGAAGTCACAGTTACCATCAATTGGTAATCTGCTTAACCTTGCGCTTCTGCACAACAATTGGTATCAGAGCCGAAGGTTCGTACTTGGGGTATACGATACTATTCATAGATACGATACTAGATACGATCATTTGTACTTGGAGAACAGTCTATTGTAAGTAGTGTGTATTTTTGCATGTCTAGGAAAGTTCTGTCAACAAGACGATAAGAGTCTAAGGAGTCTGGGTTTTAAGTGGGACCATTGTGACCCCTCCATTCTCCTGGAAACTTTCCTGGTGCATTTATTCACGCGAAATAAACATTATAGAGACTGTTTTTCAAGTGTGAATAGTTATTGAAGGCACTGATTATTTGAGGTTGAGAAAGATGGCAGAAGCATCGTCATCGTCTTCGTCAGCAAGGACTACTGTGACTAATGCAAAGTTTGAAGTGGAGAAATTTGATGGTACCAATAATTTTGGTATGTGGCAATGTGAGGTGTTGGATGTATTATGTTAGCAAGAGCTGGATCTCGCTCTAGAAGAAAAGCCTGAAAAGATGGATGACAAGGATTGGACAAAAATTAATAGAAAGGCATGTGGTACTATTCACATATGTCTGGCTAAAGATCGGAAGTACTCTGTCATGAGGGAGACATCAGCAAAGAATTTGTGGAATACATTGGAAGAAAAATATATGAAGAAAAGCCTTGAAAACAGGCTTTATATGAAAAAGAAACTCTAACGGCTCCAAGGCCAATAGGGGGGGTTCTAATGAGAGACCAAAGTCTCGAAAAGGTCGCTCACACCACTAGGGTCACAGTTGAGGGCGATGTTGTAGAGGAAACCCATCCACATAAAAAGCAAAGGACCTGCCAAAGATCGGAGGTCGAGTCTTTTGCCATAAATTACATGAGTTGTGAAACCACCTAGCAGGATCTAGATCGGCTTAGGGCCACTTACCACATCCCAGCCAGCGTGGACCTTCGTCTCTCTGGCAAGAACAACACCCCTAGCTGCCCTCCTCGAGGGTATATCACCCTCTACCTTGAATGTTTTAGGTGGGGTAATAGGTTGCCCTTACAGCCCTATTTTTCCCGAGTCCTTTCCTAGTTGCGTCTGGCACCGAGGCAGTTGAATTCGAATGGGTGGAGGGTTTTATCTGGGCTATACGTCCTATGGAATTGGCACAACTTGGGTGAACCAGTGGTAGATGAAATAAAGCACCTCTACTAGCTAAAAAGCAGCCCAAATGACGTGGGCTGATATTACTTCACTTCTAATTTAAAGGGCAAAAAACCCATCACCAACCTTCCTACCTCTTGTGGCAACTGGAAGGGTAAATTTTTTTTTCCCGGAGGGGATTGGAGTCGAGCAGCCTCTGCCATCGAAAATATTCCTCAAATTACTTCTCGCTTTTGTACTCCAAGTCATCTGCTGCTCATTATGTCTTCTGCTTTGATTTTTCTACTTAACCTTTCTTATTGTCCTTTTTGGTCTTTTGCAGTCTCTTGGAGTGTATCCTATCGAGTCGAGGCGGAGCTGAAATTGAATATAGACACAGCCTTGGACAACTCGAGCTCGTGCAGAGAATTATTGAATCATCAAAACTTTATCGAGTTTGGCTTGGCATCCGAGGAAGAGGACATGAGTAGCATCCTTGCTCGGTTGAAGAAGTGCTCGAGTACTCTTGAGAGCCCGAGCAGCTCCTCTGCTCCACCCAAGAGGTCCAGAGTTGACCTCACTGCCTCACCAATCAAGGTTCTTCCTCCTGTCTAGGAGAGTGAGAGGGTAGCTGGATAAGCTCCCCAGAGGGTCCTTAGAGCTGTCGTACCCGCTAGGTCTAGATCAGCACGCTCCTGGGAGTGGGCTGACTTCATTGAAACCTACGTTAAGGATTTCACCAAGCATGTGGGGGAAAGCTTTGTGGAAAAGTTGGAGTCCTCCAGCCTTATCGAGCTGGCCAATATATTTCAGCGCTCCTCATGTCAGGCTACTACTGCCTCTACTGCCTTCAAGACAAAGGCTCTGAATCTCGAGAGGAAGATTAGGGCTGATAACCAGAGCTTGAAGAAAAGACTCAAGCAAGAAGAGGAGGAAGCGGCAAAGCTCCGCACTGAAATCTCCATCTTTGAGGAAAAAGCATCCATGGCAGAGTCTAAGGCTATCCAGCTCAAGAAAGAGCTATCTGTGGTCAGGGATGAGCTCATGAATACCAGGAAAGATCTCGACGTCTAGAGATTTTCCTTTGAGAAGACCATGGAAGTAAAGACTTCTCGCCTTCAGAATAAGGTGGACTCCTTGGGGAACCAGTTCACGGAAGAGTACAACAAAGGATTGACATTCTGCTACGAATGTATCATATCCGTCTTGGGTAAGGAATACTCCGAGCTGGACATGTCCAAGCTCGAGGCCGGTGTGGACGCTTACATAAATGAGCAGGTTGTCATGAGCCAAGAGCCAAGGGATCCATCTTCTCACGTGGAAGTGGCTGTTGTAAGGCCTAGAAAGGCTACTCCTCCACCCAAAGAAGCCTAAGCTGCTCCCACCGCTGAGAAGGACCATCAGGCTGCTTCCTCTTCCCAAGCCCCTGAGCCTGTTGCTAGCCCGACTGGCTTTCATTCTTCTTTTCTTTTTTGTACTTGTAAATTTTAGAAATTTGAAATAAATAAAGAAACCAGATTTTTCATCTTTGCTTTTACATTTTTAGTCTGTTTTAAATTCTTTGTGAGATGGATTTCCAACAGGCTTTAAGCTTTTCCCTTATCCTCGAACTCTGGTCTACTTCTGTTCGTTTTACCCATTTGCCAAGATATGAACAATTGGATTAACCCCTTATGAATTTCGGTTGCTTTACCTTACCCTATCAGGCCTTAAGATCTATGGCCGTAGTACCTTTTTCGACGAGCTTATCGTGCTCGAGCTCATCTTGGCTGTGTTTGGCTCTTTATCTCGCCTTAAGTTAGGCTTTGAGACTAGTGGCTTTTAACTTTATTAGCGAACTTATCTCACTCGAGCCTACTCTGGCTTATACTTGGCACTTCGTCGTGCCTTAAGTTAGGCTTTGAGACTTACAGCCTTAATTTTTCTTTGCGAGTTTATCTTGCTCGGGCCTTTTCTAGGTTATACTTGGCACTTCGTCTCGCCTTAAGTTAGGCTTTGAGACTTATGGCTTTAGATTTTATTCGCGAGCTTATCTTGCTCGAGTCTTCTCTAGCTTATGCTTGGCACTTCATCTCACCTTAAGTTAGGTTTTGAGATTTACGACCTTAGCTTTTCTTCGCGAGCTTATCTTGCTTGAGCCTTCTCTGGCTTATACTTGACACTTCATCTCGCCTTAAGTTAGCTTTGAGACTTATGGCTGTTGGCTTTTCTTCACGAGCTTATTTTGCTCGAGCCTTTTCTGGCTATGCCTGGCACTTTGTCTCGCGTTAAGTTAGGCTTTGAGACTTATGGCCGTTGGCTTATTTTCTCAAGCTTATCTTGCTCGAGCTTTTTCTAACTATGCTTGGCACTTTACCTCGCCTTAGGTTAGGCTTTGAGACTTATGGCCGTTGGCTTATCTTCGCAAGCTTATCTTGTTCGAGCCTTTTTTGGCTATGCCTGGCACTTTGTCTCGCCTTAGGTTAGGTTTTGAGACTTATGGCCTTTCGCTTTTATTTTTTTTCATAAGCTTTAATTTGCTCGAATTAGATTAATTTTGGAAGTGTTTTTCTTGCTTTTATTCATGGACAAGATTTTACGCACTTCTATTTTTAGAGAACTGAATATCGATGTTTATGATACAAGGGGACTTACTGGAAGTACTTTATCAAATGTTGTGCATTCCATGGCCTTTCAACTTCCCATCCATCTAGATAAGATAGCTTGTATGCCCCGGGTCCGGCTACTTGCGAGACCTTGTAAGGACCCTTCTAATTTCGGCCCCACACCCCTTGTTTAGGTTTTTTAGTGCTCTAGTTCACTCTTTTAAGTTCCCAGTCTCCCACTTTAAATCGGCGGATGTGCACGTTCTGGTTGTAGTAGCGAGCTACCCTCTGCTAATACTCTGCCACCTTTATTGCCGACCTCTCCCTTCTTTGCTCCAGCAGATCTAAATTTGCACAAATCTGCTCGCTGTTCTACTCCTCATTGAAGTGCTCTATCCGATGCGTGCCTACCCCTATCTCTGCTGAGATTACTGCTTCGTGCCCAAATGCCAGAGAAAACAGCGTCTCCCCTGTAGCAATCTTATGTGTGGTTCTATAAGCCCACAACACACCAGGCAGCTCGTCCACCCACGCTCTTTTCTGTTCTCCCAATGTGGTCTTCAAGAAACATTTAATGGTTTTTTTCGCAGCTTTCACTTGCCCATTTACCTGTGGGTGTGATAGCGAGCAGAACTTCAGCTCTATTTCCATGTTTGCGCAGAAGTCTCTAAACTTGTTGTTGTCAAAATGCCTCTCATTGTTTGTAACCAACGCATGGGAGATTCCATACCTGCAAATCACATTTCTCTAAATAAAGTCAGTGGTTTTTCCTTCTGTAATACTGCTCAAGGCTTTTGCTTCCATCCATTTAGTAAAATAGTTAATTGCAATAATGGTATGTGTCGCAGATGCTCTTCTCTTTGGCAGTGGTCCGATCAGATCAATCCCCCATTAGGCAAAGGGCCATAGTGAGTTCATCACCGTAAGGTTCTCCGGTGGTTGAGCTATGTGATTGGCGAAGATTTGACAACTCTTGCAGCTCCTAATCTTTTCTTGTGCGTCCTAGTGCATCATAGGCCAGAAGTACCCTTTCCTTAAGACTTTAAAAGCTAGAGACCTAACACCAGAGTGGTTTCCACAAATTCCCTCGTGTAATTCCCTAAGAACGTAGTCAGCCTCTTCCTCGTCCAAACAGCATAACAGCAGCATGGTGTATCCTCGTCTATACAATATCCCGTTTATCAGTGCATACCTCGCTGCTTGACACCTCAATTTTCTTGCCTGCTTTTTATTGACAGGTACCGTCCCTTCCTTGAGGTAACAGATAATTGGATCCATCTAGGTGCTGCTCGAGGTCACTTTCATTACCTCGTCTTCATGCTCAATGTTCGAGCTAGTCCTGATCTCCACAGGGATCAATTTGGGCCAGACCTAGTGGCCATCCGTGCTATCATATCTGCCCGAAAGTTTTCCTCCCTTACAATCTGTTCCACTTCTACAGCCCGAAACTTCCCAACTAATTGCCTCACCTTCCGAAGGTAGGCCTCCATCTTCTCGCCTTTTGCTTGGAAGCTTTCATCTATTTATGAAAGAACATCTGGTATGCAAGTTGCAGAGATCTATCTATGTATTGAAGCAAGCATCCCGGTCATGAAACATGAGATTTGATCAAGCGATAAAATCGTTTGGATACATTCAGAATATTGATGAACCATGTGTGTACAAGAAAATTCAGGAAAAATCTGTAGCCTTCCTAATTCTTTATGTAGATGATATTCTCCTTATAAGAAACTATGTAAGAGTATTGACTACTATAAAGAGTTGGCTAGCGAAACAATTTGACATGAAAGAACTATGAGAAGTTAGTTATATTCTTGGTATCAAGCTAAAGAATTCAATGCTGTTTGGGGAATTCTCTGGCCAGAGTGTATCAACATAAATAAGTATGTTGAAAATGATCATTAGGGAAAACCAGTTGAGATATAAGTATCAAAGAACAAGATGTAATTAAATTGATTAGATAGTTAGGATATCAATTTAATTAACGATATAGTATAAAGGATTGTGCAGTAAAGAAATCAATGTGGCTTGAGTGAATTATAATTCGAGCATACAATTATGGAGGTCAATACCAATCTTATAGTGGAGTAGAATTGAAATTAAATAATTATATTTGTTTAATTACAAATTTAATTATTGTAGCCACTATTGTATGTTCTCAAATGATCCTCAAATTAACTCATTTAATTGACAATATCATCACTGGACCCAAAAGTAAGAAAACTAGCGTATTAGGTGAAAATCATAATTATAATATTTGTTAAGGCTTAGTATGTTATATTTAAGTATAAAAGGGTTCTTGTGATATTTTACAAGGTGGTCCTCTAATTAGTTACACATTCTCTCCACTTTTACGTAAGTGGAGAGATAATATTTAATTTAAATATTTAAATTAAAAGAAGAATCCTATTTTAAATTAAAATAGAAATTTTAATCTTAGCATACTAAAGTTTTTCATAAGGTATTATAAAAGGGGAAGGGGGATTTGAATTCCAGTGCTTTTTGAGAAAAATACATAAGACATTTAAAAGACACCAGATACAATTGGAAGTGGTGAAATAGACGCCCATACGTCAAGCGTTGATCGATCTTGAGTCATAACCTGGAAGATCATTTGGAGACGGATTTACAACTTTCAATTGATTCATCTTCTCAGAACATCAAGGTATGAATTTCTAGATTACTTAATTCTTATATGTTGTATGAGATCGGTCCTAAAAGGTTTTAATTTGAAAATTAAAAAACTTGATTTTATCCCACTAATGGCCCAAGGAAGACGTTCTGAGGTTTGCATGTTTTTGGGGTATCCTAAAAGAACAAGGGGGGTTTATTTTATAGTGCTCAAGTTAGGAATGTAATTGTTAGCACACATTTTACTTCCCTCGAGGAAGACTATATGAATAACTTCAAACCTAAGAGTAAGGTAATACTTGAAGAACTGTCAAGTGATCAAATTGATACTCAGCTTTGAACACCTGTTTTAGAACAGAATGAAGAACAACAATCTGATCAACAAAGAATTATCCCTGAACAACCATCATTTTTATAACCTCGTCACAGTGGGAGGTTAACTAGGTTACCAACAAGATATATGTTATTGGGAGAAACCTATATGACTATCTTAGATGAACATGTACAAAATCCCACTAGTTACAATGAAGCTCTAATAGATAGTAATGTTGAACATTGGAAAAAGGCTATGAATCAAGAAATGTAATCTATGTATTCCAATAAAGTCTAGGAACTTATAGAGGCACCAAATGGGGTAAAACTTATTGGTTGCAAGTGGATCTACAAAAGGAAAAGAGGAGTAGATGGAAGGGTAAAAACATTTAAAGCAAGATTAAAGGCAAAAGGTTCACACAAAAAAAGGGAATCGATTATGAGGAAACATTTTCTCCAGTTGCTATGCTTAAATCCATCAGAATTCTATACTCTATTGCTGCAGTGCTAGATTACGAAATTTGGCAAATGGATGTCAAGACTGTCTTTCTAAATGGGCATCTTGAAAAAGAGATCTTTATGCAGCAACCAGATAGATTCATACAAAAAGGGCAAGAACACTTGGTATGCAAGTTGCAGAGATCCATCTATGTATTGAAGCAAGCATCCCGGTCATAGAACATCAGATTTGATCAAGCGATAAAATCTTTTAAATACATTCAGAATATTGATGAACCATGTGTGTACAAGAAAATTCAGAAAAAATATGTAGCCTTCCTAATTTTTTATGTAGATGATATTCTCCTTATCGGAAACGATGTAGGAGTATTGACTACTATAAAGAGTTGGCTAGCGAAACAATTTGATATGAAAGATTTATGAGAAGCTAGTTACATTCTTGGTATCAAGTTACTACGAGACTGGAAGAATAAAATGATAGTTTTATCTCAAGTTATCTATATCGATAAGATATTGGCTAGATTTAGCGTGGTAAATTCCAAGACTGGTTTGTTACCATTCAGACATGGAATTTTATTCTCTAAGGATCAATTACCTAAAACATCTGAGGAGATAGAGAAAATGAGATGAGTTCCCTACGCAGAAGCTGTAGGAAGTCTCATGTATACCATGCTTTGCACTAGACCAGACATATGTTTTACGGTTGGGATGGTTAGCAGATATCAATCTAATCCTAGACCTGAACACTAGACTGCTGTCAAACATATAATGAAGTATCTGAAAAGAACTAAAGATTATATGCTTGTGTATTCTGGTGATGAACTTACTCTAGTGGTTATACTGATTCTAACTTTATGTCAAATAAGGATTCTAGAAAGTATACTTCTGGCTATGTGTTTACATTAGGAAATTGAGCTATTAGTTAGAGGAGTGTGAAACAATCTTGTATCGCAGATTCCACAACAGAAGCTGAATATGTGGCTGCAAAAGAAGCGGTATGGCTCCGTAAGTTCCTTCAAGATCTTGAGGTGCTATCTACTGTAAATGCACCACTTAAAAATTATTTTATGATAATAGTGGTGCAGTGGCTCAATCAAAAGAACCAAGGAACCACAAGAAACAAAAATGCATTGAGAGGAAGTATCATCTCATAAGGGAAATAGTGTAGAGAGGTAACGTGGAAGTTATTTAGATTGCATCACAGCAAAACTTGACAGATCCTTTTACTAAGGCCATCCCTGGGAAACTTTTTAATTTGCACCTAGAATCCACGGGCATGCGCGAGATGCCAAATATGCTTTGAGAGCTAGTAGGAGATTATTGGAAAAATATGCTCTTTAAAGCATATTTACATATTTATTATAATAAATATATTTCTGATTAATAAAATAAATAAGGTATTTTATTAATGTATCTTTATTGCGTTAATATTTTGAGTAAAGTCTATTTAATCATATTATATGTATTTATTCGATCATCATGTGGATTCGCAGAAGACATAAATACAAGTTATCTTATGATTAAATAAATTAAGTTCGCAGTTGATAAATAAAGTTGGACACTTTATTTAGATATAGACTGTAATAAATTCATTGAGTGATATTTCTTAATTATGTATGAATTTATTGATGTAGTATGACTACATTGAACTGGAGCACATATGAGATTTAATTAACCTAGTAATAACTGTCAGACTTATTAAATCTCATAGGCATTCATTTACTATAATCTTAATCTTGAATTGGTTATAATTTCATGATGGTAGTTGTTATTTCATTTGCATTACCAATGGGCATGACATACACATATAGTCAAGATTACCCGGTATCTTGGTGGGAGTAATTACAAGTATTGAATTTATAGATTAACAATACATAATTTATACAACACATCTCTTGATGGGTTTTCAATACTTGATCACAAAATTCTCTAGCCAGAGTGTGTCAACATAAATAAGTATGTTGAAAATAATCATTAAAGAAAATCAGTAAGTATCAAGGAAAAAGATGTAATTAAATTGATTGGACAGTTGAGATATCAATTTAATTAACAATGTGGTACAAAGGATTGTGCAGTAAAAAAATCAATATGTCTTGGGCGAATTATAATTCGAACATACAATTATGGAGGTCAATACCAATCTTATAGTAGAGTAGAATTGGAATTAAATAATTATATTTTATTAATTAAAAATTTAATTATTGTAGCCACTATTGTATGTTCCCAAATGATCTCCGGGTTAGCTCATTTAATCGAAAACACTATCACTGGACCCAAAGAAAGAAAACTGGCGTATTAGGTGAAAATCATAATTATAATATTTGTTAAGCCATAGTATGTTATATTCAAGTATAAAAGGGTACTTGTGATATTTTATAAAGTGGTCCTCTAATTAGTTATACATTCTCTCTACTTTTACGTAAGTGAAGAGATAGTAATTAGTTTAAATATTTAAATTAAAAGAGGAATCCTATTTTAAATTAAAATAGGAATCCTAATCCTAACATAGTAGGATTTTTCATAAGATATTATAAAAGAAGAAAGAGGATTTGAATTCCAGTGCTTTTTGAGAAAAATACAGAAGACATGTAAGAGACGCCAGTTGCAATTGAGAGTGTGAGACAGACGCCCACACATTCAATGTTGATCGATCTTAAGTCATAACTTGAAAAATCACTCGATCTTGAGTCATAACCGCCTGAAAGATCATTTAGAGACAGATTTATAACTTTCAATTGATTCAATTTCTCATAACATTAAGGTACGAGTTTCTAAATTACTTAATTCTTATATATTATATAAGATCGGTCCTAAAAAGTTTTAATTAAAATTTGAAAATCCTAATTTTATCCCACCAAGGTAATCTTCCCATAGAGACCTTCATGAGCAGGTGATGGGCAGTTTTGTAAAATTTCAGTTACTATCTCTAAAGATCCATTTTTCGCGGCCATATAAAGGGGAGTTTCGCTGTTGCCATTAGCAGAATAAGGAACATAAGGGTCTGCTTTGATTAAAATTTTCACATCGAAGCTACGAAGTTGCACTGCCTTGTGCAACGGTGTGTTCTTTTCCTTATTTTTCATCTCTAGAAGCTGCCTTGCTGTGCTTACAACACCGCTTGCTAGATCTTTAGACTGTTCCTGCGCGAATGCAGTCAGAAATTCCACAATAGCAGCAAGCTCGTTTTTGGCCGCAAGATGGAGTGGAGAATCACCTTGGGCATTAACTTGAAATAGTAACGATGGACACAAATCAAGGATCCTTTCCACGAACTCGGTTGATACAATACTAATCTCTCCTTCTTCATTCTGCAGGGTCGGATTGGATGCAATTATGTTGA
Source organism: Murraya koenigii (assembly GCA_025617385.1). Lineage (NCBI taxonomy): Eukaryota > Viridiplantae > Streptophyta > Magnoliopsida > Sapindales > Rutaceae > Murraya > Murraya koenigii. The sequence continues at coordinate 5,105,809 of CM046818.1, read as the reverse complement.
CATGTAGGACTGTATTGTTCATGCGATCATCAGTTACTATGCTTCCAAGTTCATCTTTTGCTATTTCATTGAAGGGTTCAATGTCACCCTTAGCTGCAGCCTCGTATGATTTAGGATCCATGTCAATTTGTGAATGCGATGATATTTGAGTTTTGAGTAGCATGCATACCAGATTACTAATCCTAGATCTGTAAATAATGTGGTCTGAGGTTTGCCGCTTAATATAAATTAATCTGTTTGAATTAATGATAATATAAAAAAACAATATAAATTAATCTATTTGAATTCTGTAAGTGTTGTTTTTTATAAATGATAATGATAATTATGTTTGATTTAGAAATTTTTTTAAATTTAAATTTTTAGAAACTCAATGGATTAAAATTTTGCGGGTAAAAAATTTAGTAAAAATTTATTCTTAATACAAATATTGATTAATTGGTAAATATGAAAAATTTATATAATAAGCGGACAATTCTAAGATGTGTAATTAGAAAAGTATAAGTCAATTCTTAGAATGTTATTTGATAGTTATAAGAAAATATTTGTGTTTAATAAAGTTTATGGTAAATAATAAAGATTTCTTATGAAGAAGCTAACTCGTAAGAAATGGGGTAAATGAAGGGAACAAAACCAGGTTTTTCAATTTTTCAATTAAAACCTTTTAGGACCAATCTCATACAACATATAAAACTTAAGTAATCTAGAAATTCGTAGCTTGATGTTTTGAGAAGATGAACAATTGAGAGTTGTAGATCCGTTTCCAAACGATCTTCCAGGTTATGACTCAAGTTTGATCAACACTGAACGTGTGGGCATCTGTTTCACCACTCCCCAATTGTGATTGGCTCCTCTTAGATGTCTTTTTTATTTTTCTTAAAATCCTTAGGATTCTCTTCTTCCTCTTTTTAGGAGAATAATACCCCTTTTATAATATCTTATGAAAAACCCTAATATATTAGGATTAAGATTTCTATTTAAAATAGAATTCCTTTTTTAATTATCTCTCCACTTACGTAAAAGTGGAAGGAATGTGTAACTAACTAAGAGACCACCTTGTAAAATATTACAAGCTCCTATTTATACTTAAATATAACATACTAGGCCTTAACAAATATTATAATTATGATTTTCATCTAATATGCCAGTTTTTCTTGCTTTTGGATCCAGTGATGGTGTTGTCAATTAAATGAGCCAACCCGGGGATCAATTGGGAGCATACAATAGTGGCTACAATAATTAAATTTGTAATTAAAATAAATATAATTATTTAATTCTAATTCTACTTCACTATAAGATTGGAACTGACCTCCATAATTGTATGCTCGAATATAATTTGCCCAAGCCACATTAATTTCTTTACTGCACAATCTTTTGTACCACATCGTTAATTTAAATTGATATCTCAACTGTCCAATCAATTTAATTACATCTTATTCCTTGATACTTACTGGTTTTCTCTAATGATCATTTTCAACAAACTTATTTATGTTGAGACACTCTGGCCAGAGAATTCTATGATCAAGTACTGAAAACCCATCAACAGATGTGTCGTACAAATTTTATATTGTTAATTTACAATTTCAATACTTGTAATTACTCCCACCAAGATACCGGGTAATCTGGACTACATATGTATGTCATGCCCATTGGTAACTCAAATGAAATAACAACTACAATCATGAAATAATAATTAACTCAAGATTAAGATTACAGTAAATCAATGCCTATGAGATTTAATAAGTCTGACAGTTATTACTAGGTTAATTAAATCTCATATGTGATCCAGTTAAATGTAGACATACTACATCAATAAATTTATACATGATTAAGATAAATCACTCAATGAATTTATTACAGTCTATACCTAAATAAAGTGCTCAACTTTATTTATCAACTGTGAACTTATTTTATTTAATCATAAGATAACTTGTATTTATGTCTTCTGCGAATCCATATGGTGATCGCATAGATACATATAATATGATTAAATGGACTTTACTCAAAATATTAATGCAATTCAAAATATCTAAATAAATACTTAAAATATTTTATTAATCAAAAAATCAATATGCTTTAAAGAGCACATAATCTCAATAATAAATAACAAAGATTTCTTATAAAGAAGTTAACTAGTAAGAAATGAGGTGATGTGATTGTAAAATACATGATCTTTATACGTGGCTGGAGCGAAAAGTGACAAAATAAATTTATTAATGTATTAATGCTTAAATTTATAGTGAAAATTGGTTATGATATTAGAATTAAAAGTTATGTAAATAAAGATGAAAAATGAATTCTTCATATTTTAAACCTTCAACATAATCTTCGAATTTTAAACCTTTGATGACATATGAAGGATCTCAAAAATAAAAATTTCTAATAATTATTACATCAATAATGTAACTAAAATAATTATTATTATGATTAATATTCAACTTATATTATGTTTTGATTATTTTTTCTATCACTTCTGTTAGATTTGGCTTAAAATTGATAAATTGTAGTAAGGAATTAATGATATATGAATATTATGTTTCCGTTGACATCAATCATTGAATTATTGTTGCTTTTTTTGAACTTTTGTTGGTCCGATGGTTCTTTTGATAATTTTTTATAACATTTTTTGATAATTTTTTATCACATAAGTCACTGCAATTGAATGTCTATAAGTTTTTTTTTTTTTAGTTCATAGTACAAATTGAAATAATTTAAAAATAACACTTAATATAAAATATAGTACAATAATCACATGATATAATAATTTTTCAATTAATTTCCAACTTATAAAAGGAAAGTTAAAAAAAATTAATATGAATTCCAGAAACTTATTATACAAACTCATCTAGATTGATTCACAAAAAAATGAAAGAAATTAAACTAAAGTAGTTAAGGAAAAAATAAATTTAAAAAAAGTTGATTTTTGCTTTAATTTATTTAAGATATGTTTAAAATTGAGGTATTTTATTTAAAAGTTATAATTATTGTAAAAAAAATTATAATTATAAAATAATAATTAATAATATATAATAAATATAATTTTAATAAAATTATTAAAAATATAATATAATTTTTATCTAAAAATTATATTAATATAATTTTTAAATTATAAAAAATAATATTTATTAAATATTTTAATATTATAACTTAAAAATTATAATTATTTAAATTTAATTATTTTATCCAGAGCTCAAGCGAGAGCTCAAGGAGAGACGGAATGAGTATTGCTTTGTTGCAGCGACAGAGGAGATTCTGTCGCTGAGTGATAGACCGGCGCTTTTGCCTTCAGCCCGTGACAGAGGAGAGTGCCATGACTTTGACAAGTGACAGGAGAGTTGGTGGAAGGGAAATATTTGACGACAGAGCATGAATGAAATGATGGTGTTTTGTCTTTATCTTAATTTTTTAAATTTTTTTATTAACTTTTAATTTTTAAAATTGAAATAGATGACTAGATAAATAGCAGCCTTCTCTCATTTTTCTGGCCATCTAGCATTTTTCAAAAAGAAAGATAATAATTGTTGGGTGCCAGTTAAACACATCAAGTGTGGACGCAACGGCAGAGATGACATGCGTTTTAATGACTTAAGCAAAAGGACAAGAATATCTGCGTTTCATGTGGTGTTAAGTTCACTTGATAAAACGACAGGAAGCTTGGCCGTTTTGGCTTACTGAAACACGAGCAGCGCACCTGCGTATGAAGGTTGTTAAGAAGCTGTTATTGCATGAACTTCTCACGTGAGTTTCTGGGCAAGCTGCTGGGATTCGTTGTAAGCTGCTGTCACAGCTGATTCTGATGTGATGTAGAGAGATATAGAGAATTCGTTAGAGAACGAAAGCTTGGTAGAAGAAAGCATTCTTGTTCCTTGTAGATAGCTTTGTAAATCTCTGTAAAAGAAACTTGAATCAATTAAGAAAAGCTGATCGACTTGTTCCTGTCGTGGACGTAAGTCAATGCAAAATTGGCTGAACCACGTAATTGCTGTGTCTTGTGATTCTTTGCTGCTCTTTGGTAGCTCTTGATAGCTTCTGCTTTTATCATCATTCCGTAGCTTCTTAGATGATCTTTAAAGCATCTTGTTGTATCTGAGTTGAAGTTCTTGGGTAGCGGTTTGTGAAGCGTGATTTGAGTGCTTTTTAATCACTACTGTTTGGGTAATATCGAGCAGAACCCCTCGAGGTTAATCCAATCTAAGCAGAGAACTTGACCGCTGGCACGAGGATGCCCTCGCTAGGTATCAAAGCTAGTCAAGGTCAAGTGCTCCAAGGCTGGTCGAGCCCTGACACTTTCTTTCTGCTCGAGGTCTTCGATCCTTCGAGCAGGATCCGATCATATCGTCAAAAACGTGGAGGGAATAAAAACTGGAGCAGAGCCGGCTTGGAACAGGGTAACCCCTCCTCTCGACAACTTAACACGACAATCGATGCCTGGCAGACAGCCCATGCTGTAGGGTTTCATCACTATTATCGATGGCCGGCGCACGCCCCTACAATGTCATCATTTCACACACGCGTGCACGGCACCATTATTAGGCCACGGGAACCCTTACCAGGAGACAAGGTTAAAGGGTTCTTCTTCTTTTTCTTTTTATTCTGGAATCTTTGGGATTTTTCTCTATCATTTTTACTCTTAAATCACCCTTATTTTTCTGGTCTCTCAAACTAAGAGTGATACAAAAAAGAATCAACCCTATCACTGATTTGAGCGTTGGAGGATTTTTGCCGGAAAAACATCCGGCGACCCCTGATATTTGTTCTTCGTGAGTGCAGGCCGAAGGAAACCACTGTGCCAGTAAACGGAGGAAGAAGGGGATTAGCAGGGAATCCTGCTCGAGCATTCAGCGAACAGAAGTTTACAGTTTACTTGGGAGCGAGCAGAAAACATCATCAACAACTACAATAATAATATTTGTTATGAATCTGCATACAAACTTAAGAACAATAAGTACCAAACAAGCTTCAAAAATCAAAATAGATATATATACAGATGCTTAACCATTAAAACAATAGATCTTTGTTTAAATAAATATTGTGGATCATATCAAATTCCAAATGTTGGATAATACCAAGTCTTATTGGGTAACAAGAGAAGGGGTGCACACAAGACTATTGAGTGAAAATAGAAAGCATAAACCATAACTCATCCTAATCTTTATGTCACTAATGTAAGCTTAAATCACCGAAGTCATCACTATTCATATTGTCAGATACTAATGCCTAATACTTTTATTATAATATCTAGAAATAATAAAATTAGTCTAATATATAGATATCTAAATGAAGATGAAAATAACATAGGCAAAATTTGGCTTGATTAATCCATGTTATATCATCTGTCAAGGCAATCAAGAACCTAAAAAAGAATATTGATAATGATGCCGGTTGCACGCCAATGTCATCACTCACTAGCAATAAGATAAAAAGAGAGATATTATAGTAAGAAATATGTTAATTTAGCTTTCAAGTTGGAATTTCACACTAATGGTACGTAAGATTTGTTTAAAATTTTAACACTAGCTATGATCGATGTTGAATTTTTTTGAAAATCAAGAAGATTTGCAAGATTGTGTCTTTAATTTTGGTTATATTTAACTTTAGAACCACACATATTCCTATGAATCGATATGGAGCAAAAACTATATAGCACACATTATTATGAATATTGGTGTTTGTATAAAAAAGAGTACAAATTATAAAATAACAAAACTTCCAAAAAAAAAAAAATGCAACAGCACATATTACCTTTTTTGTCTTGAAATATTTTTATTTTTTAGTGATTTGTTTTTTCTTCTAGTAATTATTTACTTATTTTTGTGCAACTTTTTATGCAAAAATCACTATTCTGTTCCATTTCATGTTGACCTTCTCATGTTTTTGAAACTGATAGCATATGGTTTGTACAGATAAAATTGTCCTCGTTCAGCAGATATTGAAATACATTTCAAGTGTTAGCAGCCGGAATTATGTTATTTTCAAGGACTTTAATTGCAAATCTGTAATTTCCATGGTCAATGCCAGTTTTTATGCAAAAGGAAAATCCTATGAACAGCGAGCAAATGTTATTTGCCTTGTGGTTTTAGATCTGTTGGGATTATGTGCTCTTTAAAGTATATTGATTTTTAAATTAATAAAATATTTCAAATATTTATTCAGATATTTTGAATTGCATTAATGTTTTGAGTAAAGTCTATTTAATCATATTATATGTATTTATGCGATCACCATGTGGATTCGCAGAAGACATAAATACAAGTTATCTTATGATTAAATAAATTAAGTTCGCAGTTGATAAATAAAGTTGGACACTTTATTTAGATATAGACTGTAATAAATTCATTGAGTGATATTTCTTAATTATGTATGAATTTATTGATGTAGTATGACTACATTGAACTGGAGCACATATGAGATTTAATTAACCTAGTAATAACTGTCAGACTTATTAAATCTCATAGGCATTGATTTACTGTAATCTTAATCTTGAGTTAATTATTATTTCATGATTGTAGTTGTTATTTCATTTGAGTTACCAATGGGCATGACATACATATGTAGTCCAGATTACCCGGTATCTTGGTGGGAGTAATTACAAGTATTGAAATTGTAAATTAACAATATAAAATTTGTACGACACATCTGTTGATGGGTTTTCAGTACTTGATCATAGAATTCTCTGGCCAGAGTGTCTAAACATAAATAAGTATGTTGAAAATGATAATTAGAGAAAACCAGTAAGTATCAAGGAACAAGATATAATTAAATTGATTGGACAGTTAAGATATCAATTTAAATTAACCATGTGGTACAAAGTATTGTGCAGTAAAGAAATCAATGTGGCTTGGGCGAATTATATTCGAGTATACAATTATGGAGATCAGTTCCAATCTTATAGTGGAGTAGAATTGAAATTAAATAATTATATTTGTTTAATTACAAAATTAATTATTGTATCCACTATTGTATGTTCCCAAATGATCCCCAGGTTAGCTCATTTAATTGTCAACACCATCACTAGGCCCAAAAGCAAGAAAAACTGGCATATTAGATGAAAATCATAATTATAATATTTGTTAAAGCCTAGTATGTTATATTCAAATGTAAATGGGGACTTGTAATATTTTACAAGGTGGTCTCCTAGTTAGTTACACATTCCTTCCACTTTTACGTAAATGGAGAGATAGTTAAAAGAGGAATTCTATTTTAAATAGAAATCCTAATCCTAACATACTATGATTTTTCATAAGATATTATAAAATGGGCATTATTCTCTTAAATAAAAGAGAAGAGAACCTCAGAGATTTTAAGAAAAATACAGAAGACATCTAAGAGAAGCCAGTTGTAATTGGGGAGTGGTGAAACAGACGTCCACACGTCCAGTGTTGATCAAACTTGAGTCATAGCCTTGAAGATCGTTTGAAGGCGGATCTACAACTCTCAATTGTTCATCTTCTCAAAACATCAAGGTATAAATTTTTAGTTTACTTAATTCTTATATGTTGTATGAAATCGATCTTAAAAGGTTTTAATTGAAAAATTGAAAAATCTAGTTTTATTTCCTTCAATTGGTATCAGAGCCATCTCATAATAATATATAAGAATTTTGTAAGAAATCTATCTTATTAATTATGTATTAGAGTGACATAACTTATTTAGATATATATTATTTGTTAATATATGAATAAAGCATGCTTGGATTGTCTCAATTCATAGTTAGAATTTTGTTTGTATTTTCGTTTTGGATTTGAAACAAAAGGGGTAGTCTATTATCACCATATTTTTCTTTTGATTTAATTTTATGTTTTTAAATTATGTGTAAATATTGAGGTTGTAATCTGTAAAAATAAAAAAAATAATAAAAAATTTTGAGCGGCATCTCGCAGTACGTAGCGCACGCGCTGGACTGGCGCAGCACGTATAGCATACGCGCGCGGAAGCGACGAAGCAGCACTAATCCCGTCGCAGCAGCAGGCCTCACGCTGCAGGCAGTGCGCGCAACAGCGGCCCCGCGGCGGAAGCTCCCTCACCAGCAAAAGTGCAGATCGGAGAAGACAGAGAATGGCAGCTCTGCGTTTTGTTGACGGCGGCAGAGAAGAAAATAATACAGTCGGGGTTTTGGAGTGTTAAATATCACTCAGGTCCCTATAGTTCTGTATATTTTCGATTGGGTAAAACTAGTTTATTATAATGCGTATAAGTCCAAAAACAGTTTTGGGCTTTGTAAAATCCTAGTTTTAAGTCCAATAAAATTTGGGTTTAATGGATTAAAATGCATGGATATAGTTTAAACAAATTAAATTTATTTTTAGTCCAAAAGTTTTACTTAAATTTTTATTTTATTTTCTTTAAAATTAAAAATTTGGACCAATAATAAATTTAAAGCTCATATTAGGCAAGGCCATCAACAAAGATAATCCAAGAGAAGAAGATATTGGCATGAAGTCCAATGAAAATTAGGCTTAGGATTAATATTTTTTATTAGGAAAATCATGAATTGAGATTATTTAATTTTTTCTATATGTTGTGTTTTGGATGTGAACATGCCATGATAACATATCATATAGAATAGGTAGTTTCACTCTATGCATAATAATATATGTCATTCATATAAACATGAACTCATGTATATTGTTTGAAATTTGCAAATGCTTAATAATATCACATAGATAATATTATAGGAAGCATGCAATTAACAATATATATGTTTTAAAAGGAAAAACCAACTTTAAAATATTGAGTGGGAGAGGGAAGATTCAAGATAATTTTTCCACGGGCTCTATTATTAGTTCAATAATAAAATTATATATATACTTTGACTTCATGATACGGTGATGCTCCCTACGGGGGGTATATATATTAGACATTTTATTTGATGAACTTCTTTAAAGATAAAATCGAAATATTTTTCAATCTGTTGATCACCCCAACGGTGGCTACATATATGAAAAATACATAGATTGAAACAATAGTTATACACTCAACAAAAATTTGTTATTAACCTTCCCAATGAAGTTCTGTTAACAAAATTTTGGCCTTAAAATATAACGATAGTTATTTATCATGTTACAACATGAAAGTAAATAATCTAATGGTTAATTAGGTCTGGTAAGTGGCGGCATGACTTCCAAAATGGATAGCTTGCTAAAGCAGTACTAGATTATCGTTAAAATAAAATAAAATACATTTATGGTTTTTTGCATTTTTAGAATTTTATTGTGAATGTTATATCAATATATTTATGCATGTATATTTTATTTTTCAGAAAATGTCTTCTATCAACCCACTATTAATCATTCTAGTTAAAAATGAACTCACTAGTGAAAATTACTTAGATTGGAAATGCAATCTATTTAATATTCTCACTGCTAAAGACTACAAATATGTTTTGACCCAGCAATGCCCTCCAGTACCAACGTTATACGATTATAGAAATCAGAAGGAGTCTTATGAGAAATGGTTCGAAGCTAACAAAATGGCTAAGCGCTATATATTGGCTTCGATTTTTATGGAACTGCAGAACAAACTTCAGAGTATGGAAACAACCACTGAAATATTGGCTAGTTTCCATCAGATGTTTGGGCAGAATACTGATTCTGCCAGAGAAGCAGCGTTAAAACGTGTCACTGACACCAAGATGGTAGAGGGTACAAGAGTCGTGATCATGTCCTCAAAATGATGGACTATTTGAATAAAGTTGAGATTCATGGTGTTGATATCGATGATAAAACAAAAATCAACATGGTGATTGAATCTTTACCTGATACATTCAGAGAGTTTAAGGTCAGCTATATCTTAAGAAATAGAGATATAACCTTAGTTCAATTGATGTACGAACTACATGCTATAGAAGAATATTATCATAGCAAAAAACTTCCTATACAAGAATTCTCTTTAAAACCTAAGTCGAAAGACAATGGTAGGCAAAAGAGAATTGACACAAGGAACCTGTCTACTAGAAAAGATGGCAAGTCGAAAGACAAGTGCTTCAAGTGTGGACAGAAGGGTTATCGGAAGAAAGATTATCCTAAGATTATTAAAATTAGGTATAGGAAATCTTTTAAGCTTCCTGATTAGTTCAGTTTCTATTGATTAATGCAATAGTGAATTCTGAGATAACTAATTTATTTGTAAATTCATTTATTTGGTTTTCAGGAAACCAAGAGATTAAGTGAAGAAAGCTTTAAGCAGCAGTAGAGAAAGATACTAGTTTATATCAGCTGAGAGGACTAGATCAATTTTATGAGACTTTAAGTTTTGATATTTGTCTTTGTATTCCAAACATTAGAGGAATTTAATTTCGGTGGCTTGTTATTTTTTGATCCTCTGTTAATAATTCAATTTTGTACTTTACAAAGACAATTAATATCATATAAGTCTATTGATCTGTTTAAAGTAAGATATAATGATAAAAAGTATATTATTTATCTAAGAAAAGAAATGTTTTTCCAAAACCAATGGCACCTCTAATATTTATGCTTAAATCATATAAACTATAATAAGATTTCATGAGAATGATTAATAATAGGTCCTTCATGACCTATTTGAGGTTGATCATTGATACTCTACAAATCTTATTTAGAAGAGTAATATGAAAAGGTAGCTCATTTTGAGCTAAAAGAAAGCGTAATATTGTATTGCATGGAATTAGAGCATACAAATGTATGCGGACAAATTAGTTTACATGTAAATAGAGGTTATGAGTATTTTATCAATGTAATTGATAAATATTCATTGCATTTATGTTTGTCTAAATGCGTCATGATTCCGTGGCTTTTGAAATTCAAAAGAGTACATGGATAAAACAAAGAAGCAATTAGACAAGAACATAAAAGACCTTCGATCTGATCGAAGTAAAGAATATCTCTTTAGAGAATTCGAAGTCCATTTAGTTGTAAAATGGGATAAACTCCCATTTATAATGAACTCTGTGATATAATAGTGTCATTATATGGACAAACAAGATTCTTTTGGATAAAATAAGATATATACGTAGTGATTTATCATTTACCTTTTTTAATTCTAGATACCAGTATTTAAAACTGCATAGACTATTGAACTTAGTTTTATCTATATTAATGCCTATTACTCCATGGAATTATGAATACGTCACAAACTTAATTTGTGACACATTTATAGTTAGAGATTCACTAGTATTTATACTAAAATTATAGGGAGAAAAAATGGATTCATGTTCTAAAGTATGCATGATTTAGGTATTCTAAAGGAATAAAGGAAAGTCTAATTTATAGACCTCAATATAAGAATGTATTTGTAAACATATACTATACTTTCCTTAAGGAAGACTATATAAATGACTTATAACATATGAATAAGGTAAAACTAGAGAAATTATAAGTAAGGAGATCATATTGATGCTCAGTTTTCTATTTATAGAAAAGAGCAATAATGATTAACAAAAGGATTATCCCTGAACAAATTATCACTTTTAGAACCTCATCGTAATGGGAGGGTAACTAGATTACGAAACAAGATACATATTATTGAGAGAAACCTATACGACTATCTCATATGAACATGTATAAAATCTCACTTGATACAATGAAACTCTAATAGATAAGGATGTTGAACATTGGAAAAGGGCTATGAATCAAAAAATAAAATCTATGTATTCAAACAAAATTTGGGAACTTGTAGAGATACTAAATGGGTAAAACCCATTGGATGCGAGTGGATCTATAAGAGAAAAAGAGGAGTAAACAGAATGATGGAAACATTTAAAGTAAGATTAGTAGTCAAAGGGTTCACTCAAAAAGAGGGAATCGATTATCAGGAAACGTTTTCTCTGGTTGCTATGCTTAAATATATCAGAATTCTGCTATTTATTGCTGCAGTGCTAAATTATGAAATTTGGCAAATGGATGTCAAGATTGCCTTTCTTAATAGGCATCTTGAAGAAGACATCTTTATGCAGCAACCAAATGGATTCATACAAAAGGCCAAGAACACTTGGTATGCAAGTTGCAAAGATCCATCTATGGATTGATGCAAGCATCCCAGTCGTGGAACATCAGATTTGATCAAGCGATGAAATCGTTTGGATTCATTCAGAATATTGATAAACTATGTGTGTATAAGAAAATTTAGGAAAAATCTGTAGCCTTCCTAATTCTTTATGTATATGATATTCTCCTTATCAGAAATGATGTAGGAGTATTGACTACTATAGAGAGTAGGCTAGCAAAACAATTTGATATGAAATATCTGGGAGAAGCTAGTTATATTATTGGTATTAAGCTTCTACGAGACCGGAAGAATAAAACGATAGCTTTGTCTCAAGTGGTCTATATCAATAAGATATTGGCTAGATTTAGCATGGTAAATTCTAAGATTGGTTTGTTATCATTCAGACATGGAATTTTATCCTCTAAGGTTCAATCACCTAAAATTTCTGAGGAGATAGAGAAAATGAGACGAGTTCCTTACGCGGAAGCTATGGGAAGTCTCATGTATCCCATGCTTTACACTAGATCAGACACATGTTTTACAATTAGGATGGTTAGCAGATATCAATCTAATCCTAGACCTAAATACTAGACTGCTGTCAAGCATATAATGAAGTATCTGAAAAGAAGCTAAGGATTATATGCTTGTGTATTTTGGTGATGAACTTACTCTAGTGAGTTATACTGATTCTGACTTTATATTAGATAAGGATTCTAGAAAGTCTACTTCTGGCTATGTCTTTACATTAGGAAGTGGAGCCATTAGTTGGAGAAGTATGAAACAATTATGTATCACAGACTCCACAACAGAAGCTTAATATATGGCTACATCTTAGGCTACAAAAGAAGCGATATGGCTTCGCAAGTTCCTTCGAGATCTTGAGGTGGTATATGCTGCAAGTACACCACTTAAATTATTTTTCGATAATAATGGTGCAGTGGCTCAATCAAAAGAACCAAGAAACCACAAGAAACAAAAACACATTGAGATGAAGTATCATCTCATATGGAAATAGTGTAGAAAAGGTTATAACCTACACTTAGAGTCCTACAAGCATGTGCAATTTGCCAGATATCCTTTGAGAGCTAGTGGGAGATTGTTGGGATTATGTGCTCTTTAAAGCATATTGATTTTCTGATTAATAAAATATTTCAAATATTTATTCAGATATTTTGAATTGCATTAATATTTTGAGTAAAGTCCATTTAATCATATTATATGTATCTATGCGATCACCATATGGATTCGCAGAAGACATAAATACAAGTTATCTTATGATTAAATAAATTAAGTTCGCAGTTGATAAATAAAGTTGGACACTTTATTTAGATATAGACTGTAATAAATTCATTGAGTGATATTTCTTAATTATGTATGAATTTATTGATGTAGTATGACTACATTGAACTGGAGCACATATGAGATTTAATTAACCTAGTAATAACTGTCAGACTTATTAAATCTCATAGGCATTGATTTACTGTAATCTTAATCTTGAGTTAATTATTATTTCATGATTGTAGTTGTTATTTCATTTGAGTTACCAATGGGCATGACATACATATGTAGTCAAGATTATCCGATATCTTGGTGGGAGCAATTACAAGTATTGAAATTGTAGATTAACAATATAGAATTTGTACGACACATCTGTTGATGGGTTTTCAGTACTTGATCATAGAATTCTCTGGCCAGAGTGTCTCAACATAAATAAGTTTGTTGAAAATGATCATTAGAGAAAACCAGTAAGTATCAAGGAGCAAGATGTAATTATTAAATTGATTGGACAGTTGAGATATCAATTTAAATTAACGATGTGGTACAAAAGATTGTGCAGTAATGAAATCAATGTGGCTTGGGCGAATTATATTTGAGCATACAATTATCGAGGTCAATTCCAATCTTATAGTGGAGTAGAATTAGAATTAAATAATTATATTTATTTAATTACAAAATTAATTATTGCAGCCACTATTGTATGTTCCCAAATGATCACCGAGTTAGCTCATTTAATTGTCAACACCATCGCTCGGCCCAAAAGCAAGAAAACTGGCATATTAGATGAAAATCATAATTATAATATTTGTTAAAGTCTAGTATGTTATATTCAAGTGTAAATGGGGGCTTGTAATATTTTACAAGGTGGTCTCCTAGTTAGTTACACATTCCTTCCACTTTTACGTAAATTGAGAGATAGTTAAAAGAGGAATTCTATTTTAAATAGAAATCCTAATCCTAACATACTATGATTTTTCATAAGATATTATAAAATGGGCATTATTCTCTTAAATAAAAGAGAAGAGAACCTCAGAGATTTTAAGAAAAATATAGAAGACATCTAAGAGGAGTCAGTTGCAATTGGGGAGTGGTGAAACAGACGCCTACACGTCCAGTGTTGATCAAACTTGATTCATAGCCTGGAAAATCGTTTGGAGGAGGATCTACAACTCTCAATTGTTCATCTTCTCAAAACATCAAGGTATGAATTTCTAGATTACTTAATTCTTATATATTGTATGAGATCGGTCCTAAAAGGTTTTAATTGAAAAATTAAAAAATCTAGTTTTATTCCCTTCAAGATCCTCTGGGTATTTGCGGATAAATAGAGTATATATTAATAACAGTTGTGCTAAGATGGAAGCAGTCCTCTGCTCCCTTCGACTATCTTACCTTGCTGAGAAATAAGAATTGCCATTGCAGCATTCCTTAGCAATTTAGCATGTACATATATATGAACCTTTCTCATCAGCTAATGTCTGACATCAGCTCTGTTCTTTATGCATTTCGACACTGGAACGTGTTGGAAGTTCTATAATTGATGATCAAGTAAGTATCCAAATCACAATTTGAAATATCAATTTTGTTTCACTTGTTCTCTTCATTTCAATTTCAATCTAATGACATTTGTAAACAGACCGCCACAATATATGGTAGTGAGCTTTTTTATCACTGCATAAGTGTTAAAGTAGCTCATTATGGAGAATTGAAGAAAGAGAAGTTCAAGTTGAAGAATGATGCAGAGCAATGTAACGCCAGCTCAGATACCAACTCAGTTCAGTTAGTTAAAGTCTGTTAATAAGCATGAAATGCATGTTGTTGAAACAAGCTGTCATTTAACGATTGTTTCTCTTTAATTAGTTACAGAAATTGTAATCAAGTGATGTCAGTATAAATAACAGCTGTATTGTATCATTTTGATAAATTAAGAAGAAGAATTCAGATCTAAAAGTCTCTGGAACTTTCTTATATTTTCTTAAGACTTTCTCAGTAAACACACTTCTATTTCATTTTTCTTTTAATAAGTAGGTTAAGAAGCAGCTTTAGCCAATGGGGCAATTGAAACTCATTTTGAATGTCCTAAAATGAGAACAGAAGATTGCTCATCGGAATGCTTGCGCTTCATAAATAGATGAGGCCATGACCTAATTTTTATATTTAAAACAATAGCTCGACTTAGAACATTTTTTTGTCTCTTTCAAGATCTCAGCATATTACAGATCCTAGCTAGCTAGTACATAACACCTAGTGGAATAAATTTGAAAGTCACATCTTACAACTCCAGATCACAGTAGCAGGATATATAGACTAAGCTTAGTATTAGAAGATGAAGTATTTCACAATATTTTTACTGCAATCATGTGTCTATTCTTCATCATCTGCTTTTGATTTAAGCTTGTAAAATGTGACAATCACCAAGAGGAAGAAGGACAAGCCAATAATACAAGTGACAATGGCAAGCCCTAAAGAAGGTGACAACACCGCGTATGTGCCTGTTATAAATGCTACCACCATTGCTACCATGGCAACCAAGGTGAACAAAAGAGCAAAAACGAACAAAATGATGAATTTTTGAAAAAACTTAAGTGACTGAATGAAATGGGCCAAGACAGCAGAAAGTGAGAGGATCATGGCTGATATAACATGCTTGAAAAGCTGCATTTTTAGAGAGAATTGCGGCGCCCTTGTTTGGGCCATCTTCAGTATCACTCTTGTAACCACCAGGTAAGGTGAATGCTGCGGCAAAGGTTACTGTTGCTATGAGTGCGGCCACTACCAAATGTGACCCTGATGCTTCTTTCATTCCAATGACATTTTCATCTACAACTTTCCAAAATGAATACTTTTCAATTTTGTCTTTTTTCATTTTGACGACACCTTCTGGATATTGTCCACTGCCACCATCTTCGGACAACTCTCGAATTTCATGCTGCAATCATATTTGCTAAATTATATAAAGCTAACTAAATGAAAAAGGTTGGAAAGAAAAGAAAAAAGAGACGAGCATCATCTTCCACGCGCTGGACGATACATTTTATTAACAAATTAATAAATAAATAATTAACAAACCAAAAGTGAAAAATATAAAAATTAAGAACAGGTATGGTATTCATAGTAAGTTTCTAATCAACTTTCATTACTTCTAATATGATCAAGACTAAATTAAAAGCAAAAAATATTTTGTCCCAATTTTTTTTCCTTGTATCTTTCTTTATTTTTTAATGATTAGTGAAGTATGTGATAATTAAGTTAACTTTTTTAATATATATATATTCAACCAATCATTAAAAAATAAAGAGAATTAGGAAAAAAAAATTAGGAGAAAATCCTTACCTAAAAAATTAGGAGACGATTCTAAAATAATTAAAAGATAGAAAAATACATATTTTAATATACTGAAAGATAAAATACACTATATTAATTTTTTAATTTAGTCATAATTTTACCTGAATCAAGCATAGCTTTCTAACCCTTTTTCCCTTAACTAATTATCTAGCAGCAGACTGGACAAATATATATTTTACACAGATGAAACCCATTAATCCATGTAATTAATTAGGGAATTTTTCATATATATGAAATGTGTTGGAGTGGAGTAATCCACAAAAAAATACGGAGCGATCAACATTTGATATTAGAATCAATAACTTTATGCATAGTATAAGCAAATGTTTGTAACTAAATCCTAATAAATAACTATTATAAATATACGTTTCGAAAATTAAAAGATCTAAAAAAAAAGCACAAATAAAAATCCAAATTCATTGCTAATGTCTACATATAACAATATACAAAATTGATGAGTAAAAAGGTAATCAATTACCTCGAGGTCAGGAAATCCATGACGTACTATGTGATGAACACTAATATTTTGCTTGTTGACAGCTTCATAATAACCTCTACCAATATTCCAAGGGACAACATAAGAGACGACGTAGTATGATTGTGGACAGAGAGCAGCAAACACTTGGAGAGGAGTGTTTCCCTTCACGTCCTTGTCATTTACTAGATTCCAGACTAATGGATATTTGTCCAATAGATCTTTTAATTTTCTAGCACTAAAACTAACCATAGCAAAATGAAGAACGTTCCATCCTCTGTCATCGACCAGTTCACAACATTCCGGACAGTGGTCAATGATAGCATCCATTATCCATTCATTCCCTTGACCAGCCGCTAAATGAAGCGCAGTCATCTTCCGATCTTTGGTAGCAATCAACGCAGCAGATTTATCAGCTTCTAATAATAGATGTGCGCCACCAAAGTTACCAGAATACGCAGCATAATGGAGTGGAGTCCAACAGTCTTGGTCTCTCTCTCTGGTCAAACTCTTCTTTTTCTTAAGTAATTCACTTAATACGGGATCGTCGCATCGCCACACTAAGTTGCATTCAAATAGCCAGAATTATTAATTTATAGCTACACTACATATCGGTATCTTGAAATTTGAAGTAGATAGATACAAAAAGCGGTACCTGGTTCATAGCTGATAGCTGCTGCATGAAGGGCAGTCTTTCCGATGGGGCCTTCATGGGCCGCTGAAGGACAGTTTTCTAATATTTCAGCTACCATTCTACAAAATCTTCTCGCGGCTGCCATGTAAAGTGGAGTTTCGCCGTTACAATTAGCAGAATACTGAACATCGGGGTCCGCTTTGATTAACATTTTCACAACATCCAAGCTACCATGTTGCACTGCCTCGTGCAATGCTGTGTTTTTTTCATCATTTGTCATCCCTAACATCTGCCTTGCTTTACTTTCCACAGCGCTTTCTAGATCTTGAGGCTGTCCTTTGGCGAATTCAATCAGAGCTTTCACAACAGAAGAATGGCCGCATTTGGCCGCAACATGAAGTGGAGCATCACCTTTGGCATTGACTTGTAGCAGCAATGATGGACACATTTCAAGTATCTGCTCCACGAACTTGGTTGATACACTTTCTCCTTCTCTATTGTGTTTTTGGATCTGGGATAAGATGTGGACATGGTGGACATGATGGACTTGATTCCTGTTGTGAAACTTCATCAATACAATTTCTCCTTCTCTATTGTGTTTGTGGGTCTGGGATGCAATGTTGACATGAAGGACCGTGTTCTTGCTGTGTGTCACTATGCTTCCAAGATGGTCTTTTGCAATTTTGTTGAAGGGATCAATTTCACCCTTAGCTGCAGCCATGTACAGATCAGGATCCATCTTAATTTGTAAGTGCAATAATATTTGAGTTTTGCATGCAGACTGTGTACTGTAGATATGTTTGGAGCAGAGGAAGCTACGAGCAAATGTAATGGGCCTGTTTGAGTATTTAAATGTTGAGGGAATTTAGATGAAAGTAGAGGGCAGTAATGAAAAAGTAGCCATCTGAAATAAAAAAAAGTATCTCAAGTATTTTTACCTTCACTATCGGGCTTCGCTTCATAACAACACTACTGTACCAGTGAAACTCTCTAAGTCTACGACAATCCATGGGCCACCGTTCTTCACGACGGAACTTTAATACGGTGCACTTTTCCCCATGCACTTGGCCACGTTTTCTACCATATAATGTAACCATCACACTTTTGATTCTATCTTTAAAGAATTCTAATCTTATAGGCGGTTCACGATTGTATATAACTCAGCTAATGACAAGTTGCACTGACCATTTGACAATTGAACAATGTACACAGAGGTCTTTTTCTTTCTTTTTTTTTTTTTTTAACGAATGATCAGTAATGTAACACATTACTACAGACTTAAATGAGGCAAGAAAAACCAAATGTGAAGGCAAGAAAAATGGGCGGAGAAGGTTTATTTGAACCCCAATATTGTCTTATTATAAGACTATAATTATTATTTTTCTATGACTTTTCGCTTGTTCTTTCTTTATCAATTATTTTTCCTCTCTTTTTTGTCTTTGGCGTCAATGGCCAAGTCTAGCCATCTAATATTATTTTATATTATTAGTTTATTATTGATACATCAATCAATTTTTTTTTCAGCAATGCTAAATGAATAAAAGCATGACAAAATAATGATAAAATTTTTTATCATTTAATTAATTTTGAGAATCTTTTAAAAAGGAAAAATATAAAATCATAAAAGAAATTTTAAAAATTCGAAAAAGACGTATTTTTATCATGATTTTATTATACTTTTGTTTCTTTCATCATTTTCCTTTTTTATTTTCAACTAAATAAAATGATCCCAAACCGGCACAATAGGTTGACAAATTTATTTTGGTATGTGATGATCCCTACACCACGATAGGTTTTTATTTTTTGAAATCTTATAATGATAAGTTGCATTCAGTAAAAGTGTGATTTTTTTCCTTTTTTTTTTTTAAAGGAAAGGGGGCGGGTAAGACTAAATATAATTTTTTGACTCTCTTCCCACCCCAAGAATCGAATCCGAGCTTCCACTGCTCTCAAGCGAGCATGGTGATCAACCCGACCACACCCTTGGAGACAGTAAAAGTATGATTATCCAAGGATAGTAAAAGTATGATTATCTATATTTTGATTTGATTAACGCAGAAGATTCCATAGCGATTTTGACTTTATTTTAAAACTCAAATTTGGTGCAAGGACGATTTAGCCTCATCAGTGCTATGACAATTAATAAGGTAGCCCTTGTTGAAGGCAGGAAGTG
The DNA here is from genome assembly GCA_025617385.1 of Murraya koenigii. NCBI lineage: Eukaryota > Viridiplantae > Streptophyta > Magnoliopsida > Sapindales > Rutaceae > Murraya > Murraya koenigii. The sequence goes on along the minus strand of CM046818.1, from coordinate 5,085,946 downwards.
GCAGGTGGAAACAACGGCGGATCCATAACGTGACCAACGGGGCCTGGCCCAAAACAAAAAATTAATAATAAAAGAAAAAATATTTTTGGTTTGTAATTAGTCCCCAATAAATTTATTAAAACAATCTCTATAAATTTATAAATCAATAAAATTTAAACTTTAACTTTAAAAATTATAAAAGCCTATACTTTAATTAAAAATAATAATAGCTCGCTATCCAAAACATTTTTCTACTCTCAAAATTAGGGTTAATTCTTGTAGTTTCATAGTAATAGTAGAGTGAATGTTTTTAATAACGAAATTCGTGAAGAATCATCTTCGGAATCGAATGAAATAAATCATAGTTTAGTTGTTTATGTAGAAAATGATACATTAATAATATTAATAATGAATCTATTACATAATATTTTCAAAATACAAAAATACGTTGGGAATAATTATAAATATATTAAAATATATTTTATATATTTAAAGTTCTAAATTTTAAATTTTGGTATTATGTAATTTAATTCTGAGTAAATTATTTTTCTAAACTCGCCATTGGGTGGAAAACCGACTGGCGGTGGCCATCAACCCTCAATTATCAAGAAAATGCAGAATTTCTTACCTTCTGTAATATCCAAGGGTGTTGCTCATTCTTTCAAGTTATGATCTATCTCTTTTGTTGGTCCAATAACTTATAAGCCCACTGTCACGAGATGAATGTTTACACAGTAACCCGTGTGACACTTAGACAACTTCTAACACAACGTTGCTAAGTAAGCCTAATGAACTTCTCAAGCTAGCTAGACAAAGAGGCTTGCAAGAATGCTAGAGAGAAAAAGAGAGCAATATGACCAAATGTGATTTTATTATTCACAAGAGAATGTACAAAAGAGCTTTGCACATGTTCGTGTGATATGTGTGTGTGGGGTGTTTGGAGAATTGGAGATGCCTAGGATGGTGGGTGTTAACCCCTATTTAACGGGCCAGCCTTGCCAAGTGCATACGTCTTGTGACAGCCCGATTACTTAGTGCATCCGTACTGAGCACACCATGGCTTGCTAGTTGTGCGGGGTGGTCCATTTCTGAGGCCAACCCACTTCTAAATACATCCTGCCATTGGGTGTACCCATACTAAGTAAACCAGTGTGCATAAATTGGCCCGTGACAATCCTCCCCTACCTATGCTCGCAACGCCCTCTTCGCGTTTTCATGCTTGTATTTTTTAATATGGTCCACAAATTACCATAGGTCTTATTTGCGTTCCCATATTGCTTCGCTTTTGGGGAGGCTCCTCCACTTCACCAAATACTCCTTACATGCCAGCATGCCCCTTCTCCGAGTTACTCTATTGGTAATAATGTAGTTAACATCCTTGTCATATGAGGTGATAACGGTTGTTGGGGCTCTCTTCAATTCTCCACGGCTTGGGTCTTTCGTATCTTCGTGATATGGTTTGAGTAAACTAACGTGGAATACCGGATGAATTTTGAGTCTTTGTGGAAGTTAGAGTTGATATGAGACGTAACTCACACGTCTTACCACTTGGAAAGGTCCTTCGTATCTCCATACTAGCCCTTTGTGCACTTGTCGTAATGTCTTGAATTGTTAGGGTAGAAGCTTGATCATAACTTGGTCGCCTTTCTTGTATTCGACATGGCGTCTCCTCGTGTCAGCCCACTTTTACATCTTTCGAGCTGCTTATTGAGATATGCCCGCGTGATGTTAGTTTCCTCGTGCCTCTCACGGGCGAGCTTGTGAGCTGTTTGGCTTTTACCTCCATAAGTTCAGGCTATGACATTGGGTGTCATGGGCTGAAATCCCATAATGATCCCGAAAAGACTTTTGTCCGTAGCCTCACTCCGCTGAAGATTATACGAGAATTAGGCAATATCGAGCAATTTTGCCCAATCTCGTTAGTGAGCGCTTACATAATGCCTTAGGTACATCTCTAGTAGGCTGTTAATGCGCTCGGTCTACCCATCTGTTTGCAGGTAGAAGCTCATTGAGAACTTGAGATCTGTTCCCAACATCTTGTGAATCGTGTGTCTTGGTCACTTACGATGTTCTTTGGGACTCCCCATAGCTTCACAATATACTTAATAAAGAGTCAGACAACTTCATCTGCTTTACAATAAGAAGGTGCAGCGATAAATGTCGCATATTTACTGTAACAATCGACAATAACCATAACGCTTCCGCAACCTTTGGACTTTGGTAGGGCAGAAATAAAATCCATAGATACGTTCCCCCATGGTGTTAATGCTAGAGGTAGGGGTTCTAATAACTCCGCTAGAAGTTGCCGATCCATTTTGTCTTATTAGCAAATAAGACATGTCTGCACATACGCCTCGATGTCGTCCCACATATGTGGCCAAAAGCACGAGTCTTGAGCTAGTGCGATTATACGCTACACTCTTGAGTGGCCAGCCCACTTAGAATCATGGCACTCTTTTATTACTTCTTTTCGTAGATTTTCCCATTTTGGCAAAATAGTTAATCTCCTTTAGTAAGTAGAATGCCTTCCTCTTACTAAAATCTCTTTATCTTGCCTTGAAGAACTTTTTTCTAAAAAGTCTTTCATAAAAAAGTCTTGTTGAAGACCTTCTTTAATGCGTAAGACAAGGTTGGACTTTGGTTGGCTCATGCTAAGTGTTGCCAATTCCGCCTTGCAGTATAGTGCGTCCGTAACGACATTAGCTTTCCCCGACTTGTATTCTAGCCTATAGTCAAATTCCGTAAGAAAGTCTTGCCACCGTACTTGCTTGGGGCTCAACTTCTTTTGTGTTTGAAAGTAGCTTATTACTACATTATCCGTTAGGATTATGAAGTGTGTGTCAAGCAAGTAATGTCGCCATACCCCTAGGCAATAGATGATTGTTGTCATCTCCTTCTCTTGCACGGTGTAGCGACGCTCCGTGTCGTTGAGCTTTCGACTATCGAATGTTATAGAGTGGCCTTCTTGCATAAGTACTCCTTTAATGGCAGAGTCGGAGGCATCCATGTGAACTTCGAGTGGCTTTGTGTGATATAGAAGAACGAAGACGGGTTCTTCAGAAATTACCTTCACCTTCAAATGCATGTTGGCAATCTTTGAACTAGTGCCATGTCCGATTTTTCTTTAGAAGATCTGTTAAGGGTGCCGACTTGGCTGAATAACCCTTGATGAACAGGCGGTAATAATTCGTCAATCCAAGGAAAGATTAAGGATGGCCTTCACCTTTGAGTTCACCGTCATTAGCTTCCCATCCGCTATGTTGTGGCCAAGGAACTCCACTTCTCGTTGGGCAAATAAGCAATTCTCCATTTTGAGATAGAGTTCATTTTATCGAAGTACTTGGAGGACTTGTTGTAGATGTCTTGTATGCTCTTCAAGGGTGGTGCTTTATACTACGATATCGTCCAAGTACATGACAACAAAGCGGTCGAGGAATGGTTCGAGGACTTTATTCATAAGTGTGCAAAATATGGCCAGTGCATTGGTAAAGCCAAATAGCATAACAAGGAATTTAAAATATCCATACCTTGTGACGCATGCCATCTTTGTTTCATCTCCTTTGGTAATCCAGACTTGCTAGTATCTCAAACGTATGTCAAGATTGGTGAAGTACCGCGCCTTGTCGAGTTGATAAAAAAGATCTGCTATCAATGGAATTGGGTACTTGTTCTTGATGGTGATCTTATTGAGTGTTCGATAGTCGATGCATATCCGTAATGAGCCATCCTACTTCTTTTGAAAAAGGACGAGGGCACCAAATGTAGCTTTCGATGGATGGATATATCTGGTATCTAATAAATCAGTAAGCCGTTTCTGTAACTCTTCAAGTTCGAGTAGCACTATATGGTAAGGCGCCAAGGTTAAAGGTTTATCACCTTGCTCTAATAATATTTTGTGATCCACCTCTCTCCTCGGTGGAAGCTTCTTAAGAAGCTTCAGAGGCATGACGTCCTCGAACTCATCGAGGACGGCTTGTATTTGTGATGCGACTTGGCTTGGGGTACTTGAGAAATCTTTCTTCTTGTTGAGCTCGCGAATGGAAATTAAGAAAATAGGGTCCTTTTTGAAAGCCTTTTTAAATTGCATGATCGAGAGAGTCATTTCTCCAATCTGGTGCGCTCGGCAGAAACCGTGCAAGCTTTGCTCCCATCGATAATGCTTAGGAAGTTTGTGGCTAGTAATGGGAAGGCATATACTTTGTCGAAGAATTTCATGTTAAGGACCATCTTATAATCATCCATAGGCACGATGGAGAAATCAAGCTTTCCTCTCCATATCTTGATTACTACGTGCACGCTTTGTACAGTGCCAGTAATAGATTGGGCGGGTAATTTTACCGCCTTAATTATACCTCCTCCTTTTGTTATCTTGAGGTTTTGGTGCTTAGCCTCATCTTTAGTAATGAAATTTTGCATGGCTTTGGTACCTAATAACGCACGCACAGTCTTGCCATTGATGTTTGCACTCACGTGCATGAGCCCTTTCTTTGCATGTGTAGGCGGCTGGCTCTCGAGTGCAACGAGGGCATTAAGCAACTTCTTCTCAATGAAGGCTGTTGCAAATGAAGCATAGGGTGTAAGGCTTCAATACTTCCTTCTTTCCGTCCACCTTACTTTGCCCACTCTTAATGCTATGAGGCTTTTTCTGCCCTTACTTCTTACGGTTATGGCCTTTGTCCTTACGACCCTGTCCCCCACCTTTGCTTTAGTTCGGCCTCTTATCTTTGGCTTGGGAGGAGTATTCGGTGAATGATTCTGCAATGGCGATGGCATCATCAAGAGATTGCACGCCACGCCTATCTAGCTCCACTTTGGCCCAATCTTAAGGCCGTCTTGGAATACTACCCGTTTCCTTGAGCCCATGAAGACGCGCTCTTGCTTCTTTCTCAGTATTACTTGGGATAAAGTGCTTATGGAGTTCTTGTTGAAAATCTGTCCATATATTGATGGCGTAAATTCTTTTGCCCATGTCACCATGCTTCCATATCTACCATAATTGTACAGTACCTTGGAGAAATATGGGTGTTGTGCCTACCTTCGATGCCTCATCTTGCACGCCCATGGCATCGAAATATTGATCTAACCTAAAGAGGAAATTATCCACGGTAATGGCGTTCCAGATGCCGTTGTAGGCATCGGGCTTTGGCACATCTATGCAGCACGCATCACTCAAGCTTGAGGAAGTCGGGCTAGTGGTGAGTGTGCGCTTGTGCAAAGCCCAATCCAAGCGGACTTCCTCCACTTCCGCATGGACTGCTCGTAACTTCTCTTGTACAAAGCTACAGAGCTTGAATACCTCATCGTGGAATGCTCGAAACTCCCCCCAAAAGGTATTGTTTTAATCTTGCATAAGGGCCTTGGTGGCTACCGTGAAGTCAGCATATTCACCCTCTAGACCATTCATCCTAACCTCCAAGTTGTAGAGGGTGTCCTGAACCATAGATATAGATATTAAGAGCATAGTGACGCGAGGCTCTAAGGTATCTACGGAATGGGCCTTGGATTTTCCACGAGTGTTGGGTTGTGTACAACCCTCATCGCGGCCACGTGTAGGCTCCAGTAGAGCTTTCACACCAATAATGCCCTCTTGTGTTGTGCTAGGAAGATTGACCATTGTTTTAGACGTGAGCTAGGTTGCGTGGGTTCAAAACCTTGGCTCTGATACCACTTGTCATGGGATGAGTGTTTGCGCAACATCCAGTGCGGTACTTAGATAACTTCTAGCACAAAGTTGTTAAGCCTAATGAATTTCTCAAGCTAGCTAGGCAAAGAGGCTTGCAAAGAATGCTAGAGAGAAGAAAAGAACAATGTGATTTTATTATTCTCAAGAGAAGGTATAAGAGAGCTTTACACATATTTGTGTGATATATGTGTATGGGTATTTGGAAAATTGGAGATTCCTAAGATGTTGGGTGCTAACTCCTATTTATAGTGTGGCTTTCCTAGTTCTAGTGATATCCATACAATATATACAATTCAATTTGTACAAGTAACTTATCGAGATAAAGATAAGGATAAAGATAAAGATAGGGATAAAGATAAGATGGTAATAAGGATAAGTATGGTGGGTTCTAGATATGGAGGATGGTAGAGACTTCTAAATAACGGGCCAGGCTCGCTAAGTACACATGTCTTGTGACAGCCTGATTACTTAGTGCAACCGTACTGAGCGCACCATGGCTGGCTAGTTGTGTGGGGTAGTTCATTTCTGAGCGTAAACCACTTCTAAATACATCCTGACATTGAGTGTACTCATATCAAGTGAGCCTATGTGCGCAAGTTGGCCATCTTTGGTGGTGAACTTGAGTGGCCCGTAACACCATGTTGCCATAATATTAATAATTTTTTAACCCACTGAAAAGGAAAGGCAAAAAAATGAGGTTATGTTTTTTTAAATGTTTTAAACTTATAAATCATCATGTTTTCATATTAAGTTTCATTCATAGACGAGAAATTGAAGCTTACAATTGAGTTGTTTGCGTAATGACATATTAAAGTAAGAAATGTGTGAATTTAGCTTTCAAGTTAGAATTTTTATACCAACGGTAAAATTTCTTAACACTGGCTATATAATTAAATAAATTTGACAATACATTTAAAGTAATATAATCAATTAATGTATATATGATATGTGTAAGTGAATTTAATTTAACTATCACTTATATTATATAATTTTTCAAAATAAATATATACATGTCATAATATTATTTATTTATCATATGACATCATACCTCAGATGTATTATAAATTTCCTCTTTATAATTGATGTTTAATTTTTGGAAATCAAGAAGATTTGTGAAATTATATACTTAATTTTTTTATAATTCTCAGATAAATTATTAATGTAGCTATTAATTAAGTCAAATTTCTTGGTTTAAATACAATTTTAGAACCTTACATATTCCTATAAAATGATCTTGAGCAAGAAACACATAGCACATATTATTATGAATAATATGATGTTCTTACAAAAAAGAGTACAAAACATATATAACATAACAATACTAAAGTAATAAAATAGGACAACAGCACATATTATTATTTTATCTAGGAGTGAAATATTTTTTTATTTTCAGTGAATTTTTTTGTCTCTAATATTATATGTTATTCTTTTATGTTACTATTTACGCACATATCACTATTTTTTTTCCCTTCTCAAGTTTAATTAATGGGTCCCTCTATGATGCTGTATTTTTTTTACAGCACCAATAATGGAAGAAACATATACTGTTAGATTTAATCAACTGTGCAAATTATTTTTATTAATTAAAAGTTATAATTATTTTTAAAATAATATTACCGGTTAAAAGGGTTATTTTAAATTTTAAAAAATAAGTAAATGAGATAAAATGAAATACAATTTGAAATTACATTCTTCACAAGTATTGTTATTTTATAAGATTTATTTGCTAATCTAAATTTTTGTTGTTATTGTAATCAAATTGAAAGTGAATCCTTGTAGATCTTAATTATTAACAATAGTAATAATAATTGAAGTAAAAAAAATAATTTGGTTGCAGGATTTTAGTAATGGCGGACGAAGAATCATAAAAAATCAGTCTTCCATTGCCTTCACCTGTAATTCCGTCAATATCTTTATCTCCTTATTTTATTAGAAAAATATAAAATTTTCTGTTCATACTCCTACCTTTTTTTTTTTTTGGTATTGTTTGGTGAATAAATCCTCTAGTAAATTATTATGACTAGATAGTTACCTAGTGACCTCAAACAAAACACCTCAATTAAGTGGTTATTTAGTAACTATGAGTAGATCGTCTTTACTAATTTATCTTGCTCAGGTAAGTAGATCATCTTGAGTAGATTATTTTGACCAAGTGAGTAGATCATCTTCACCAAGTTTTCTTGACCAGATGAGCAGATCATTTTGACTAGATAACATCGACCAAAAGGTAAGTTTGGTTAATTCGAGTATAGCACCTCAACCAGATAAGTTTTGAAGAGGCATTTAATCAATTCATCAAAAAACAAAATTCAATTAAACCTCATTTATTTCATTTAAAAAATCAGAGCACAAAGCCAACCAACTAACAGTTATATAATCGACCCACTACATTATAGTAATAAAGACATTATGATGATTATAAAGATAATTATTATTATGGTTATGACTAATATTTACTAGGATGATGATTATCATAAAGATAAGGGGGATTTTTCTCTCCCCTCCAAGGCTCTTTTTCTTTTTCTCTTTTCGTCTCACTGTGACGAGAGGTCTTGAACACTTTACTAGTTCTTTTATTGAAAAAATACCTCAAAGTTTGTTAGCTCTAAGGCAATGATAATGAAGTCACAAGGGAAGTGGTATAAGTTTTCCTATAAAAACTCGATTACTGACTTGAACATCGAAGGGTTTTTACTGAAAAAACATTCGATGACTTTTGATCGTCTTTTGTAATTTCAAGTATCATTAGTGATTGGCAAACCACTTTCCCATTAAAAAACAAATTTAATGATGATGCTAAATCCCTATTAAAAAATAAATTTAATGATGATACTGATGTTTGATACGGTAAAGAGATCTGCTCGAGATCAATGCGACTAGATTTTCGGTATCAATAGTTCTTTTCACCTATGTAAGTAGAAGATACATTGAAGCTTAATAATAAAGAGGCAATTGAAAAGTAGCCATAATATACAGCATAATAGAGTGGAGTCCACCCATCTTGGTCCGTTTGTTTTGTCAAATTCTTCTTTTTCTCAAGCATTTTTCTTATTAATCTGAAACAAGGTGGCTAAATAAGAAATAAGTTAACAAAAAAAGATATAAATTTCATGACCTAATATTATATTAGCAAAGTTGAAACATTACCTACATCAAAACTCATGACTGTGGCGTGCAAAGCTATCTTTCTGTAAGGCCCGTCATGGGCAACTGATGTGCAAGTTTCTAATATTTTAGCCACAATTTGAGAAGATCCTCCCTCAGGAGCAATGAAAAGTGGAGTTTCACTGCAATCATTGGCACCATACGACCCTCATTAAGATCCTCTTTGATTTATATTTTCACTACATCAGTATAACCATTCTGCACAGCCTCGTGTAAGGCCGTGTTTCCTTCATAATCTGTTTTCCTCAGCATCTGCCTACATGTAGCTCCATCTCCAATCCCGCCACTCTCTAGCTCTTCGTGAAACTTCTGAGCCTTTGCCCACATAACAAGAGCTTCTGCAATGGCCAAACACCCACTGTGGCGTAAAGTGGAGTTCTCCTTTGGCATTAACTTGTGTTTGGGGAATTAAGAGCACAACCACTAAAGCAGGTTAGTATTGAAAGAAAGATTTCTGGAGCAGGTTAAGCTATGTGAGCAGGCTGAGCTCCCAGTGACGTATGAATATTGTTCCCGGGTGATATTCAGGTCAATCTAAAAACAGAGACCAAAATCAGGTCAATCCAAAGACTTAGTCAAAGCTCAATTGATGAGTTTCCTCCAAGAATCTAGGCGCAACGTCTGCACATAATTAGGCATTATAACTGAAGACCAATAACTGTCCTATAATTAACGCATTGACTAAGAATTCAAGGGCACTTTGAATCCAATAACACCCACATATGGCAACGAGCATAGATATTACGAGGCTAATAAAATCCTACAAAGTTTTAGATGAAGGTAAGCACACCTGAATAATAAAGGAAACTCAGTCTGTCTGAAGTAAGGACTCCTGTTTTCTTATTTTTACAGTTTATTTCTTTAAAAAGAGAGAAAATTTCTTGAATTTAAAAAAAAAAAAAATAGTTAAGTCATAAGAGACATTGCACAAGTTTTTATTAATAAACTTAATTACTGATTTTAACGTCGAAGAATTTTTATCGAAAAAAACACTTGGAGACCCTAAAAGCTTATTGTGAGCGCAAGTGAATTAGGGAAGAAAAGTTCTTTATAGTCAATATCTGCTCAAGGTGAAGAGAGTGTAGTCAGTGATATCTCCAAACCAAACAAATTTAATATTATGAAAACGTAGTCGCAATAACAAGCTCAAGCAGATTTCTATATCAACAACTTGTAATAGAAGCGATGTACACAAGTCTAGTAATTATTCCACGAAATTGGTTGACATTCTTGCAGTTTGACTATTATTAGAGGATGTGATGTGAATGTGGAGGATTGTGTTCTTGATTGGTGTTACTAACAGAGGAAGGTGCTGCTCGTTTTCTTTGAAGGGTTTAATGTTACTCTCATCTGCAGCCTTGTACAAAGTGGGATCCATTTATGTATGCATTCATCTTCGACTATAACTAATAGAATTTTTATCCAAATTATCTGGAGCCTAAATTTGTAAGTCACAAAACGCCGCGCATACAAAAGTATAAATAGATTAAAAAAAATCTCATTTATTTTTTAGATTAAAATCAAATTAATCAACAAATAAGTAAGACGAGCATTTATAGAATTTCATGCAATAAAATTTTAGCATATAAACTATATCACACTATTAATATAATATTGTCATGACCATAATATTGTTATTATGTTGGATGAAAATAAAAATAAGCTAGGCTTAAAAGCCACAAATACAAGGATTTAGTAGCTCTACTCTAATCCTCAAACCGTTTACCCGACCCAATTTAAAAAGAGCTTACGAAATGTCACTGTTGACCCACACTCCCAAATCCAGACTTACTATCCCTGATCTTTGTTCTGCGGTTTGCTGCTTGATGCATTTCGAGTTTGCCTGGTTAAGAATTAATAGAAATTATTTTCCACCCACGTTAGGAATATCAAAGCTATAATTAGCCACCACGAGCTTCTAATAACATCTAATAATTACCTTATATTTTAATTTTATATCAATCAATCACTTTTTCATTAACTCTGTTAATTATAATTAAATAATCTAATATTAAAGACTATTTTATTCCTTAGTCTTCCAAAACATTGCTTTACCTTCTTCTTAAATGAATGGAGTAAAATGTTGGAGTGCTACTTTTAATTTCCTGTTGACCTTCTCAAGCTCTTGAAAGTGAAAACTATTAGCGTCCGGTTATCCGGTTTGTGATTACAGCGTTGTCCTACTGTAGCTCATTTTAAAACTTAAGAGCAAGTGTTAACGTTGGAATTTGGCTGTACATATTAACTTTCTCGACTTATGTCTGAGTGCAGCTCTATTCTTTATGCAATTTCATAAATACTGTAAACATTACAAAACTAAAATTTGTTTAGAGCTCTATAATTAATTTTGATGGTAGAGTATGATATTCACAATTTGAAATATTAAATTTATTTCTCTACTTAATTAGATTAAGAAGAAACTTTATCCATCGGAACAACTAATTAATACTCATTCTACTGGTCCTAATGAGTAAAGAAGATTCCTCGGTAGAATTAATTTGAAATGCTTTTGCAACAACTCATTTTGCATCATAAATAGATGATATCATTTCTTTCAAGCCCTGGGTACGTTATACAATCTTGAAATAATAAAGCAAATAAGATAAGTGTAATAAATTTTAATCATAATTTATAACTCCAGATCATAATAGTCGGATGACGTTAACATAATCATAGTATTAGAGAGAGTTTTTTTTTAAAAAAAAAAACAAAAAAAAAAAAAAAAAAACCATACCTATATTAGAGAGAGATTTAGAACAATGCTTTTAGTGCAACCACAATCTAATCTTCATATTTCGCTTTCACCGCTTTTGATAACCTCGTAAACATGAAAACCACCAAGAGGAAGAAGGTCAAGCCAATGATACAAGTGACAATGGCAAGCCCGAAAGAAGGTGCTGCCAACATTGCATATGTGCCTGTAACAAATGCTACTATCATTGCTGCCATGGCAACCAAGGTGAAGGAAAGAGCAAAAACGAATAAAAAGATGAATCTCTTGAAAAACTTGAGTGACAGAATGAAATGGACAAAGACAGCAGAAAGTGAGAGGACCATGGCTATGGCGTCTGATACAACAAATGCTTGGAAAGCTGCGTTTTTAGTGAGAATTGCAGTGCCCCTGCTTGGGCCGTCATCAATATCACTCTTGTAACCACCGGGTAAGGTGAATGCAGCAGCAAATGTTACTGTTGCTATGAGTGCTGCCACTACCAAATGATATTCTGATGCTTTTTCCATTCCAATGACATCTTCATCTAAATGTTGCCAAAACGAATATTTCGGAATCTTTTTGTTTTTGTTCATTTTGACAACACCGTCTGGATATTGTCCACTGCCATCAGCTTCGGATAATTTTTGGATTTTTTGCTGCAACATATTTGCTGAATTATTAATGTAACTAAAAGAAAGTACGTCTAAGAAAGAAAGAAAGAAAAAAGGAAAAGGAAGGGAAAAATTGGCTTGGCATCAACGTCTACGCACTGGACTATACATTTTGTTAATTAACGTATTGAAAATTAATTTCATATGACATCATAATCAAAAAATTATTTTATTTATACATCGTATAAGAAATGTGTACAATTAAATCCTAAATAAAAACTATATATTATAAATATACACTTGACAAAAGATCTATAAAAAATTAGCACAAATCAAAATCTAATTTCATAACTCATATCCATATATAAAGTTATAAACTATAACAATGAGGAGTAAAAAAGGAAATAAATACCTCGAGGTCAGGAAATCCATAACGATTTATGTATGCAGCACTAATATTTTGCTTGTTGACAACTTGATAATAACCTTTAGCAATTTTCCAAGGGACAATGTCGTTGCCGACATGATATGATGGTCCACAGACAGCAGCAAGCACATGGAACGGAGTGTTCCCGTACATATCCTTCTCAAAAAGTAGATTTCTGACTGTCGGATATTTGTCCACCAGATTTTTCAAATCACGAGCATAAAAACTAACCATAGCAAAGTGAAGAACATTCCATCCTCTGTCATCAACCACTTCACAACATTCCGGACAATGGTCAATAATTTTATGTACTATCCAAAAATTTCCTTGACCGGCTGCTAAATGAAGAGCTGTCATCTTCCGATCGTCGTCAACAATCAACGCAGAATATTTATCAGCTTTTAATAACAGCTCCGGGACGGAAAAGCAACCAAAATACACAGCGTAATGGAGTGGAGTCCAACCGTATCGGTCTCTTTCTTTGGTCAAATCTTTCTTTTTTTCAAGTAATAGTTTTGTCACACCTGAAAAGAAAATAATAATTAAACAAGTAAGCCTTTGCCTTAATTTTTCAAATAAATTTTATTTAAGAACATTTTTTATCAGTAGAGTTTTTATCAAAAAAATTTAATTGTTTGATTGTTAATAAAAGTTTTATTAAAAATTATAAAATTATTTTAATAAATAAAATTTTTAAAATTATACTATTAAATAAATTATCAAACAAATAAAAAATATTTTAGACATTTAAATATTTAAAAAAAAATTATTCAACCTCTATTCTTAAAAGATTAAAATTTAAATTTTTACTAATAAAGATAAAATAATTTATTTAATTTTTAAAATTTAAAAAAAAAAAATGAACGAGCAACAACTAAATTTGGAAAAAACAAAAATTGTTGGTATTAAATATTGTATGAAAGCATGCACTTCGATACCTCTAGAGTTACTGCAGGCTGCTGCATGAAGGGCCGTCTTCCCATCGGGGCCTTCATGGGGCGCTGATGGGTACTTTTGTAATATTTCAGCCACTATCTTCTTATGTCCCCTCGCGGCTGCCAAGTAAAGTGGAGTTTCCCCTCTACCATTAGCAGAATACGGAAAATCAGGATCTGCCCTCAATAAAATTTCCACGACAGCAAGGCTACCACTTTGCACTGCCTCGTGCAATAGGTGTTTTCTTCATCATTTTTCATCCCCAGCATCTGCCTTGCTGTACTTTCCACACCACTTTCTACCTCTTTAGGCTGTTTTTTCGCAAATTCAATCAGAGCTTTCACTACTGTAGGATGCCCGCATTTGGCCGCAACACGGAGTGGAGCATCACCTTTGGCATTAATTTTTTGTAGCAATGATGGACACATTTCAAGTATCTGTTCCACAAAGTTGGTTGATACCATTGTTTCTCGATCTCGTGATGATATGATGTTGACATGCAAGATTGTATTCTTGTTGCTGTGAGTAACTATGCTTAAAAGTTCACGATTTGAAAGTTTCTTGAAGGGTTCAATGTCACCTTTAGCTGCAGCCTCGTACAACGCTGGATCCATGACCGTGTTGTTGTGGTTGTAAATGGAAGAATATATATTAATTTGAGTGTCAATACAGGCTGCATGCATGCGTATACTAATCCTGGATCTTTATTAAATACTGCGGTTGCTGCATTTTTTCTGCCTCATTACACTTCAATCGGAATCCTCCTGGACATATATGCTTTTTGTTTTGGCCAGTAAAGAATCAGATTTACTCTTAACTAACTGACAAGCCATACCTTGTCCATCCAACAATTAAATAATATATATGGAGATTCTTTGCCTCTATTTTATATAATATTTCCTTTATTCCTCCCTTCGTGAACCTCTTTAATTGACTGGAGCATCTCACAACTATCCGTAAGACTACTAAAAAGGACATTAATTGTTAATTAATGATATAATATTCATTCAGTTAATTAACTTCGTGTGCATACTGGGTCTTATAGCTCAATTATAACTTATGCTCCTCAATATGGTTGAGGGTATGGGTATAAGACCCCTTTGGCGGCGTATTTCCACAGATTTTATTAGGAGTATATATTTCTGGGTGTCATCTAATTGAGAGAGTAAATCTCTTATTTTGACACTTGAAAGTAAAAGGTCTCTTCGAACCTCGTTCTGTCGCTCACATAAGAGGGGATGCAATTAAGAGTCAAATTATCAAAAAAAATTTAAATGCATCACTTCAGTCCTTTCAAATTAAAATTTATTTCATTCGAGTCATTAGTTACTGAATTTCTCCAAGAACAAAATTAGTAAAAATGTTAACATAATTAAACATGAAACAAAAGGTTAATTATACCTCTATATATCACGCTATTAGTTTCAAGCCTATTTTATCCTTGTTCGTTAATTTTTTTTTCCTTTTTACTGTGTTAAAAAATAATTATACAGTACTTGGAGTTCTGTAATTTTTTCTCCCTAAACACATGAATTCTTCTTTAGTTATAGCTTAAACTCGTGACACTTGTCACAGAGTTAAATATAAGGAGGTAGCTCATTTGATATGACTTAAATTAATGACCCCATAAATTCAATCAAGAATTTGAATGAAACGAATTTAAATTTAAAAAGACTTTAAGCGATGCGCGCATTTTAACAACTTATAATTTTTCAGTTTCTTTCCACAAACAACAAGCGTTGAAGTAATTTCTAAGGCCGGTTTACAATTGTGGTGCTTGATGAAATAATATACTGTTGCTATGAGGCCATCATGGGCAACTAGTGTGCAAGTTTCTAATACTTCAGCCACAATTTGAGAAGATCCTCCCTCAGCAGCAATGAAAAGCGGAGTTTCACCGCAATCATTGGCACCATACGAACCCCGATCAGGATCCTCTTTGATTAATATTTTCACCGCATCAGTATAACCATTCCGCACAGCCTCGTGCAAGGCCGTGTTCCCTTCATTATCCGTCGTCTTCAGCATCTGCCTGCACGTTGCTCCATCTCCAACCCGCCGCTCTCCAGCTCTTCGTGTAACTGATAAGCCCTTGCCCGCATAACAAGAGCTTCCGCGACGGCCAAATGCCCGCATTTTGCTGCGGCATGCAGTGGAGTTTCTCCTTTGGCATTAACTTGCAATAGAAGCGATGGACACAAGTGAAGCAATTGTTCCACCAAATTGGTTGACGCTTTTGCAGTTCGATTATTATTTGAGGATGTGATGTGAATATGCAGTATTGTGTTCTTGATTGGTGTTACTAACAGAGGAAGGTGCTGCTCGTTTGCTTTGAAGGGTTCAATGTTACCCTCAGCTGCAGCCTTGTATTATGGGGGATCCATATACGTATGCATTCATCTTCGACTATAACTATTACAATTCTCAACCGAATTATCTGGAGCTTAAATTTGTAATTCAAAAAACTATTATAATTCTCATCCGAATTATCTGGAGCTTAAATTTGTAATTCAAAAAATGTCGCCATACAAAAATATTGAAAGATTTGTAAAAAAAAAAAAAAACAAATATTATGGATCACAGTATTCTTCAAAATTTGATTAAATCAAATTAACTAACAAATAAGTTAGACAAGCCTTTATAGAATTGCATTCAATAAAATTTTAGCGCATGAAGTCATAAACTATGTCATTCAACAAAATTTTAGTACAATACACTATTGATATAGAATTAACCAGCCATGACTATATTATTATTATTATTATGGATAAAAATAAAAAGAAACATGGCTTAAAAGCATCAATTCAAGTGACCAAACAGACCTTGAAAATTGTGAAAATTTGAGTGACCTTTTGGGTCACCTAATGATGAACTTCGGAATGGTTTTTTTTTTTTTATAAGAAAGTAAATCTTTCATTAGAGATAAAAAACAATGAATAATATACCGTTAAAAAAATGAAAATATAATATTAAAATAAACACAAACATAATACTTAAGATAACTTAAATCTTAAGCTTCGTTCACTATAAATTTTTTTTTTTATAACTAAATTAGAGAATAATGTTACACATTAAGTCTCATGAAATATTAATGAAATTTTTACAGACCTAACTACCCAACGCAGATTTAAAAGGTGAAACCACTTTCAAATAAGGAAGACACTATATGGCCCACTACAACTACAAACATCAATACAAATTAACATAATACAACCTCCGGATCTAAACTAAAATCCAGAACTATTATTACAAAAACACTAAATTAAAATAAAATCCCGCAACCAATTGTTCAAGTTTGTTTACCATTAAACCCACGACAAGCCCCCGGCCCAGGCTATTGGAAACCCTGACGCATCAACTATTAGAGCCACCCAACGACTCCAACACAGGCCTACGTACCCTTCCCGATTCAACCACTGGAGCAGCACCATCAACGGTTCCCAAAACCACCTCTCGGAACAGCAAAAACAACAACCAGCACACCCAACAACATTCAACAATAACAATGATAAAATACAATAACGAAATTAAATAAAAATAAAAAGATATATCGGCAACTATTGTTTTAGCCCAGAGACTACTGTTGTTGGTGACGCCGGCACGAGTGTGAACAAAATAAAATATTGGAAAGATCTAGATTGCTGGCTCCTAACTTATACTGCAATTTGGCGTCGGCGGTTGGAAAAATTTTAGTGACGGACAGATCTAAAAGCTTTAAGTTTGTGGAGGCACGTTTATGGCGATAGTGAACCAGATGTGAAAGCTAAACTAGATCCATAGACACGTTGGAGGCACTGGCAGCCTTTCACTACAAAAGCAAGAGATCGAGCGGCCAGTTGGGAATGTGTTTGGAAAAAAATAAAAATAAAAAAATGAGGTGTTTAAGTAGCGTCAGCCTAACCTAGGCCCACAACAACAAAATCCACAAACTGTTGACCCGGCTCGATTTAAAAAGACCTTATGAAATGCCACCTACACTCTCAACTTCGGCTTCCTAGCTTTGAACTCCCAACGCAATGTCCTCCACCACCGCAAGCAACACCGGCTTCCTGTCCCGCGTCAAGAAAACCACCCAATCCATAAACGCCACGCGTCGACCTTGGTCCGACTTCCTAGACCTGTCCGCATTCAATCTCCCCCTCTCACTCTCCGACGCCACCACTCGCATAACCCAAAACCTCACTCACTTTCGCTCCAATTACGCCGTAATCACATTACTAATCCTCTTCTTAAGCCTAATCTACCACCCCGTCTCGATAATCGTCTTCCTACTAACCCTCGTCGCCTGGCTCTTCTTGTACTTCGCGCGCGACGACCCGTTGACCGTTCTCGGGGTTCCGGTCGACGACCGGATTGTGATAGGTGCACTGTTTGCGGTGACGGTTACTGGCTTGGTCTTGACGCACGTGTGGGTTAATGTGTTGGTATCGGTTGTTGTTGGGGTTGTACTGGTAATTTTGCATGCTGGGTTGAGGAGTACGGATGATCTTGTGATGGACGATCAAGAATCGCCTTTTGGGGTTTTGCTCGATGATCTTGGTGATGATAGCCCACGCGGATCTTATACCGGTATTTGATTTTTGATAATGTTGTCAAGGGAACTCTTTTTGTTCAAAGAAATTATAATTGAAACTGTCGAAATGTTGAATGGTATATTGCTTGAATCTGTGTACATTGGTTGGCTGAAATAAATGTACAAATTGAAACTTCAACTGATTACTTTGTATTATTATTATTTTGGGCTAAAATTATGAGGTGGTGTTTTGAAGAATGGAATGGAAGGTGAATGGAAATGAAACAGAATTACATATTTTTTGGAGTCATTGCAAAATGTTTTGATGAACATAGTAGACTATTATCAGTTCGAGTTCGATTACATGAACATGTTTCCTTGAGTGATCATTTTTTATACTGCGAGACTATTATCAGTTTGACTTCGATTACATGAACATGTTTCCTTGAGTGATCATTTTTTATGTTGCATTGTGTATATGCTGAAGACTGAAGAGTGAGGGAATCAAACTCGCAAAACTCCGTTGTTATTATGATAACTTAGTGTGGTAGATAATATTTTAGCCCTGGTTTGAATAGTTGGAAGTAACTTGATCAAACTTATTTTTGGCTTGCATTTTAGGAGTTCAAAGTTGATTGTTGAATGTCATTGTTTTTAATGAATGAATTTGTTTGTAGCATGTGCACTGGGTGGACACACGAGATTCAAACTCTTTTTCTTTTTCTTTTTTCTTTTTTCTTTTAAAGTTTCACCAGAATGGTTGTAGTAAAAGATTGAGAAAGATTCTCCTTGGATCCCTGAACATAAAAAATTCTATGGTCATGCCGCAAGTTTGATGTTGTAATTATTGATAATTGGTGGTATTGGTACTTGTTGGTCTCTCACACTCTCCCTCTGCTTGTTGGTTCTTGCAAATACTGCGATGGACAGAGTGATCAAATATGCACCCACAATGGAATTTCTAAACTATCCAGAATTATCATTTGGTGTTTTTATACATTGTTTCATTTGTGTAATCGCATTCGCATATGTATACTCTTCCTGGACAATTCCTTGTACACTCTTACTTTCTACATTTAGTCGCTACATATCCAAGCTCACCTTTTTCACCACGTCAGTCATCACTATTGTGAGAATTGCTGGTTTTTCACATATGTACAAAGATATACATTGGATCATAACATTGATGAAATTCAGCACAGCATCTTTCCATAATTGTGACATTGATAATGCCAGAAAACCCAAGAATGACAGCATTAGGTCCAGGGGATTTGTGGTGTATTTGTTTCCTCGTGCATTCATAACTTTTCTAGCAGACTGATACCTCATTGATATTCTTCTCTACTACATACAAGTCGAATATGAAAAGGAAATAAGAGATGAAATAGCAGGAATCATATGACATGACATGCACAACATTTATATGCCTGTGCAGTTGTGAAAAATTGTAGGAAATTAGAATTTAAAAAAATAATAATAATTGAAATGCTTGACAAGAAAAACTTTGCTGCCTCAGGCCTTCAGACTTGATATCATTGATGTAAGAAGTGACTGTACACTGTTTTTCAAACATGTTTATGGGGGCTGAGCTTTCCGACCATACGAGAGAACCATCACAAAATCCTTTGCTGAGCTGCCTACCACTGTTTGTATTCTTTCTGATGCTGAGGATGTCTGCACCCACCAGTTTATTAAGTTATGCAGTTCCAATGTAGATAGCACTGGCTGTCCCCGCAAGGAGATTTCCACCTTTGTAAATTACAAGCAGCGGAAGCTTATATTATTAGAATCTTTATTATGGTGTAAAGATCTTTTTATGTTGGCATTCAATTATGGAGAAGACTGAGAGATGACATTACCTCAGCCTCACTAGTAAGATTGAGTTTTCTCACGATATACCTTTTGATGAATGAAACTGGCAATCGACCATCCCTACAAGAGGTAAGAGAGTCTGTATATGAAAGCTAACACAAGAATTAAGAGAGCTTGTGAATGAAAGTTTAAAGCTTTTACTTGGGAATTGTGAAATAATAATAGATTTATCGTATATGTGCATCTCATCTAACAGTAGATGAGTTCTTATCAACCTTAAGACCAAATGCAGGGTCAGAAATGTCTCATGCTGAGAAAGAATGTAGAGGTGCTTTGTTTCTTATAGTTACAAGCACTAATTGATTACCTTGTACCATGTTCAAAAAGAAACCCCGAAATGAACAAAATGATGATCATATGGAAATAGTTCATTCAAATCTCTGCCGATCATTGTCATATTCTTGCAGTCTGCAGATTTATAGGTAATGAGTATTGACATTGGGAAGGGGTAAACAGAGGATACACATCCTATTAAGACACCAAGACCGCATTCTTCTAGCACTAAAATAACTTAAAGAGATTGAAATTTTCACTAGAGGAGCTATAAAGCACATTTTCTACCATAAGTTTCTGCGTCAAACCCAGCAAGCAAACTTAAGAAAAGAGACACTACGATCACTTTTCAGGAGATTGGGATAATGGAACTCACTTAACCCTTAAGTAGCATGAAGAAATCTGTGGCAGAGGTTCATCTCCTTCCTGAAACAATTGAATAAATAATTATAAACTCAACTTATAAGAGATTCTAGAGAAAAATTTTACATCAGTCAAAGACCATTGTTCTTCCACAATGCAAGGAAATAATTCTCACTGTTCATCAGAAGCAACTAAAGAGAACCAAATTGGACCAAATCTTCCATCAAATTTATGATTTGTGTCGACCACAGCTTGTGCTGAAATATTCAACCCTCAGAGACAGCTACAGCTGCTTTTTTCGGTCGGCCTAGAGATTTTCTAGGTCTTGCTGAACCAGATGATCCAGGAATTGTATCATTTTCATTACCTTGGACTTTTGATGTGTTACCACATTCCTTTAATTTGGTTCTAGGGGTTGGATCATTGTCATGGGCGTCAAGCAATATTGGTCTGCCAACAGTCCCTCGTGAATTAGACTTATTAGCCTTCGTTTTACTAGCAGCTTCCACCAGGACATTTAACGGTTTCCACAAATCACCTTTCCCCTCTCGCTTGGCAATGTCCTCTGTACCTTTATCGGTTGTGTGTTGGATAGATGGCTCAGCAGCAGAAAGAATCTGCACCATTTTATCAGGAAAAAGGATAAAGAACTTCAAGCATAAGATCCAATAGGCGAGATATACTACCACCTTTACTGCTATACAAGAATGTTTAACAGCAAAACAAGCATGAATAACCACTGCATTGCCTCCTTTACCTGCCTTTTATTTTGTGTAGTTCTGGAGAGAGGCTCAGAACTTAGCTCTGGGGGATCTTCCACATCCTTAATGGGCTCTGCACTGGGAGAGGTATACTCTTGTTGAGCAAGATTCTTCTTTGGACCCGGCCTTGATCTTCTTCCACTGGAGCTAGACTTGGCTGGTGATTTAGGTATGCTAATTGCCAATGAAGATAAATATATCTCTTTTCTTCTTGCTGGAAATTGGACAAAGGACACAGAGTCAGGTGCATCCAAGCTGGGTCTTTTTGAAGGGAAGATTTTTATCCTTAGATCCTGTAAATTGTGGTCTGCCCTGTAGAATATAAGAAAAATCAACAAAGTTTTAGTAGACAAATTCCTGATCTTAATACATTCATCATATCACCATCTGAATTTTTTTTCCATTAATAAATTGACTTCTAACTACAAGATGCTTGGTGTATATGGTGTCAAAAAATCACACAACACAAAACTTAAACAAGAATAGACAAATAGCCTTGTCACACCGGGGCAGCTGTCTTTGTTATAGGAATTTCAATGACAACTGGCATCTTTAATGTGTTTTAGCCACTTCGCTTTTTGTTAAAATGAGTATTACACTGCACTACATATGAGGCATCCGCAGGGACTGATAAGATTTACATTAACAACTTGAATGAAAACAATCACAATGCTTTACATGACATGAAGCTCATCAAAATGATGTGAGGTTCATCAGCCAAGATAAATAACTTGAACTGATCAATGTCAACAAGGATTTTACAAATAAAATGAAAAATTGAACTATTTATTTGATAAAGAGGTGACCGTTTTCTCTCTCTCCCTCTATCTTTTTTCTTTTTTTCCCCCTAAATCTACAACAACAATTTACTTCCAAAAAAAATAATTATCAATCTAATGTACAATAGCCAAAACCAAAAAAACTCTGCATAAGTAACTATCTCTATGGCAAGATAGGCAAGGCCATTTCTATCCATATTTCAAGACCTCACTGAAACTACTAGACTATCACTCCAGGAAATATATTTTCCAAATTTCCTCACATCCCAGTACAGCTGTACCAAGATAATTAAAATGCAGTAAGTGTCAACAATGACGATCAACTTTGAGCAACCTCAACCTTCACAATGATTTGCAACAAATTATAAGCCATAGTCCTGGCAAACTACATTACAACAAACTCAGCTCGAACATAACACTTAAGCAATAATCATTTTACATATGAAATGCAAACAAACAGAACAGAAAATGTAGAAGATTCAGAAAAGAAAATCATCTGCATTCTCATTCCAAATCAGTTAAATTGTGAATAGACTTTCTAAATAATTCACAATTTCCTATTAAGTAAATTTTAGTAATATGCTAATGATTAGGCAAAACTAATGTGTCATGAATTACTAATATATGTATTAAGCATGTGGGCTGCTGTATGAACTTCAAGGTCATTATCCAATACCTGAGTTTCTCCAGAGGAGCACAACCAAGATCAGTGTTGCACACTGGACAGCTATCAATTTCTTCTTCTGTTATCTTCTCATATATGCACTTCCTGCAAACTGTTGTAAAATTCAAAGGTACATATCAGTCAAATACTTCAGCTTAATTACACTTTTATAAGATACAGAGCCCGCAACATATTCAACAAAACTGATCCAAAAAGAAATGCCAACAAAAATTTTAAGATTTTACCATTCATAGTCAAAGGAATGACTATTCCTCAGAATCAGCTTTCATATATAGAACCATTACATATCACTATAATCATGACAATTTTTCCATAAATAGAATATCAAAAATGAACTCACTGCCAGTAATGCTGCAAAAAAGATTATTAATAGTGAAATATAAAACAATCAGTGATTTCCGCCACACACCATGCACCAAATTAAGGGAAAAAAAGTACCTTG
The DNA here is from genome assembly GCA_025617385.1 of Murraya koenigii. NCBI lineage: Eukaryota > Viridiplantae > Streptophyta > Magnoliopsida > Sapindales > Rutaceae > Murraya > Murraya koenigii. The sequence goes on along the minus strand of CM046818.1, from coordinate 5,062,744 downwards.
ATAGCAACAGTCAACGCATCACTATCTATAAAGTCCTATCATTGCTCATAGACAGAGAAAATCCAAAACAGTGTAATAACTCAGACCATGAAAACGAAAATCATGAGACACCCAGATCAAAATCAGCATACAAAAACACTACGATTACGATCAACTCCTAATAACAAACAAGATTCAACATTACGTATTCAAACAGAGAACCCAGGTTCAAGAAACAAACAAACTGGCATTAAATTACATCGAAACATGAATAATACAAGAAAATGCAGAGAGTGAACTCACATGAGTGAAGACATTCAGATATAGTGGTGGCATCTCTGAAAAGCTTGCTGCAAAGAGGACAAGTCATGCATGCTGCTAGCTCTTCTCTATTTACTTTAAGCACTTGTTCCGCCGTCGCCATCATCATCTTCTTATAAATATATAATATAATATTTGTTAGAAAAAGCACTCAACAGAGCCCCCACATACAATCACCAAAAAGCTCTCACTTTCTGTTGTATGCTTATATTATGAATAAGGAATATAAATATATTCACGTACTCAGCATGGTGCATGTCACCAGAACGCAACCAATCATGAGATTTTTCCCTTGTTTTGCAAACAAAAAATGAACCATTTTTAATTTATTTTTTTCCGGGGGTCTGTTTGGCGGGCGAGAAAAGGGCAATAGAACAGGGCAAAGAAAGAAAGTACACTGATTCGGATTATTCGACGTGGGTTTTCGTTCGATTGAGACAACGGCAATGGCTTTGATGATCTGTTCGAGGCTCAATAATTCTATATAGTGGCTGTGGCTTTACAACAACAAAAATCACAGCATGTGGTGCGATAAAATAAAAAACTAAAAGTTATCCCTTTTTTTTTTTCTAATATTTTATGGCGTTTACGAAAGGCAAGGAAGACAAGTCAGTTCAAAGTACCGAAGACTACTAAGAATGAATAATTTAAGTTTAATAACACTTGGTTGATAAAATGCGCCGACGTGTGCTTGTGACTAAACTGCGCACTTGAGCCTACGAATTTTCAGATTTCGTTTGTGTGCGCGGTTTACTCGTGTGTTTTTCACCTTCACTGTACACCAAGTGGGAGTTACGGCGCATTCTGTAACGGACGACCAGCTCATTGGAGATAATCACGTGGCAAGCACGTGATTGAAATTTGTCCTCCTTTTTTTCTTTTCTTAAAGTCAAATCTGTTGGTTTTTATCAAAATCACTAACGCGATCATTTACTTTTGGATCATGGCATGGGATCTGGTTTGAGCCGGCTTTGAAAATCTGCGGGGCCCACTCAGAAAGATGGAAATGGTTATTTGGTAATGTGCAAGGGAAAGAAATGGCTATGCAGATAAAACATGCAAAATTACTACCCAGAGATTGAAATCTGCAATGATTTTGCAATTAGAAGGCCAACATATACCGTCAAAATCAAGAATCCCTAGAATCATTATACATAACCGAAGAAATAGTTGAAAATATACACATCAATTTCATGACTCCAAATCAACTCTCATGAAAACATAACAAAGAAATAATAGAGAGAAAGAGAGAGAGAGCACCTTTATCTGTTTTTTAATTCCTAATCGATGCGTTTTTTTTTTTTTTTTCCTCCATCTCCTTCAGTTGGATGGATATGCATGACTCTAATATCACTCAAATCCTTTCTTTTGTTCTTTCTAATGATTAACAAGTGTCAGAATTTGTGATTTCACGATATCCAAATGCATACTGTGAGTATTTTGTAATGTGCATGATGCTTACGAGAGAGTAGTTAGTAATTTTAATTTATCGGAATTACGGAAATCGTTTTCACTATATAAATATTTTTTTGTGTGTGTGTATATATATATATTTTTTTTTTTTTTTTTACTTTTATAACAAAATACAACCAATTAACAAATTTAGTGCCGATTCCATAAATAGAAAATTATTTATTTTGAGATGGATAATTTTGAAGTTTTTATCTTTATTTTCATTCCTTATCTTAAAATTATTAAAATTTTCCATAGGGTTATTTGGAGAAATAGTTGAAAATATGCACATCCATCATGAACTCTGGAACTTTTCAAGGAGCAAAATAGAGGAAAAGAATAGAAAGGAGTATAAAAATTGCTTAGTAACTAATTCTTAATTTATATGCAACTCCTATTCGGTTCCTTTCTTTAGTATGTTCATCAACTATTCCTTTATTTCTTTTCATTTCTCAATTCTTTAATGATTGGAAAAAATTGTCAAAATTTACAATCCTCACGAGGTTATAACCACCAAAATTTGTAATATACACATGCTACTACTCATAGGAGAGTACTACCAACTTTCATTTTTAGTATTTTTTATGGAAGATTTAAATATATGTTGTTTTTCTCTTTTGATGAAAGAATTCATACATATCTCCTAACAGAAGACCTTTCTAGAAAAATGAAAATGATTCATTCCTATAAAAATATCCCTTTAGACTTATATACCATTTTATATTTAATCATCAAATTAATCAAGGAATTTAATACATAGTCACAACTTAAATTAAAAAAAGAAGAGAGAAACTTGAGTATCCAAGGTCTTTCCATGAAGAGAGAGGCTTGAGTTTAATTCATTAAACAACCGAGATAAAAGAGAAAAAAGAAATTAAAATATAATATAAATGAATTTTAAGTTCAGTTATTATGTTCCACTATAAGCAATCAAAATCTACTCATACTTGATGTTAATAAGGGAAAATAATCAAAACTCTCCTCTTGTTCACAAAATTAATCATTTATTCTCTCATATTTGGACATTGAAATATGAATAATTTTAGCACTATTTCGAAGTAAAATGTTTTTTACTAATAACGTCATGTATCAATACTATAATTAAACATGAATTATGTAAATAATACATAAAATTTATAAATCAATATTAAATATAAAATTAAACATAAATTACGTAAATGATACATAAAAGTTATAAATAGTAGGTAAAACAAGTAAATTAATATAAGAATAGTAAATTTGTATACTATTGGTAAATAAAACAAAAACTTACAAATATAACATAAAACTTGCAAATCAACATAAAATGTAAAATAAAATATAAATTGTAAAAATAAAATATGTTAACCTAAATAATTAAACGACCTTGATTTTGATGGTAACAAATCATGTGTTAAGGATATATTAATAAATGTATGTTTGAAATCTCACTAGCTCTTGAAGACAAAAAGTTGGAAGTAACTTGATAATATTTTAGCCCTGGTTTGAATAGTTGGAAGTAACTTGATCAAACTTATTTTTGGCTTGCATTTTAGGAGTTCAAAGTTGATTGTTGAATGTCATTGTTTTTAATGAATGAATTTGTTTGTAGCATGTGCACTGGGTGGACACACGAGATTCAAACTCTTTTTCTTTTTCTTTTTTCTTTTTTCTTTTAAAGTTTCACCAGAATGGTTGTAGTAAAAGATTGAGAAAGATTCTCCTTGGATCCCTGAACATAAAAAATTCTATGGTCATGCCGCAAGTTTGATGTTGTAATTATTGATAATTGGTGGTATTGGTACTTGTTGGTCTCTCACACTCTCCCTCTGCTTGTTGGTTCTTGCAAATACTGCGATGGACAGAGTGATCAAATATGCACCCACAATGGAATTTCTAAACTATCCAGAATTATCATTTGGTGTTTTTATACATTGTTTCATTTGTGTAATCGCATTCGCATATGTATACTCTTCCTGGACAATTCCTTGTACACTCTTACTTTCTACATTTAGTCGCTACATATCCAAGCTCACCTTTTTCACCACGTCAGTCATCACTATTGTGAGAATTGCTGGTTTTTCACATATGTACAAAGATATACATTGGATCATAACATTGATGAAATTCAGCACAGCATCTTTCCATAATTGTGACATTGATAATGCCAGAAAACCCAAGAATGACAGCATTAGGTCCAGGGGATTTGTGGTGTATTTGTTTCCTCGTGCATTCATAACTTTTCTAGCAGACTGATACCTCATTGATATTCTTCTCTACTACATACAAGTCGAATATGAAAAGGAAATAAGAGATGAAATAGCAGGAATCATATGACATGACATGCACAACATTTATATGCCTGTGCAGTTGTGAAAAATTGTAGGAAATTAGAATTTAAAAAAAAATAATAATAATTGAAATGCTTGACAAGAAAAACTTTGCTGCCTCAGGCCTTCAGACTTGATATCATTGATGTAAGAAGTGACTGTACACTGTTTTTCAAACATGTTTATGGGGGCTGAGCTTTCCGACCATACGAGAGAACCATCACAAAATCCTTTGCTGAGCTGCCTACCACTGTTTGTATTCTTTCTGATGCTGAGGATGTCTGCACCCACCAGTTTATTAAGTTATGCAGTTCCAATGTAGATAGCACTGGCTGTCCCCGCAAGGAGATTTCCACCTTTGTAAATTACAAGCAGCGGAAGCTTATATTATTAGAATCTTTATTATGGTGTAAAGATCTTTTTATGTTGGCATTCAATTATGGAGAAGACTGAGAGATGACATTACCTCAGCCTCACTAGTAAGATTGAGTTTTCTCACGATATACCTTTTGATGAATGAAACTGGCAATCGACCATCCCTACAAGAGGTAAGAGAGTCTGTATATGAAAGCTAACACAAGAATTAAGAGAGCTTGTGAATGAAAGTTTAAAGCTTTTACTTGGGAATTGTGAAATAATAATAGATTTATCGTATATGTGCATCTCATCTAACAGTAGATGAGTTCTTATCAACCTTAAGACCAAATGCAGGGTCAGAAATGTCTCATGCTGAGAAAGAATGTAGAGGTGCTTTGTTTCTTATAGTTACAAGCACTAATTGATTACCTTGTACCATGTTCAAAAAGAAACCCCGAAATGAACAAAAATGATGATCATATGGAAATAGTTCATTCAAATCTCTGCCGATCATTGTCATATTCTTGCAGTCTGCAGATTTATAGGTAATGAGTATTGACATTGGGAAGGGGTAAACAGAGGATACACATCCTATTAAGACACCAAGACCGCATTCTTCTAGCACTAAAATAACTTAAAGAGATTGAAATTTTCACTAGAGGAGCTATAAAGCACATTTTCTACCATAAGTTTCTGCGTCAAACCCAGCAAGCAAACTTAAGAAAAGAGACACTACGATCACTTTTCAGGAGATTGGGATAATGGAACTCACTTAACCCTTAAGTAGCATGAAGAAATCTGTGGCAGAGGTTCATCTCCTTCCCTGAAACAATTGAATAAATAATTATAAACTCAACTTATAAGAGATTCTAGAGAAAAAATTTTACATCAGTCAAAGACCATTGTTCTTCCACAATGCAAGGAAATAATTCTCACTGTTCATCAGAAGCAACTAAAGAGAACCAAATTGGACCAAATCTTCCATCAAATTTATGATTTGTGTCGACCACAGCTTGTGCTGAAATATTCAACCCCTCAGAGACAGCTACAGCTGCTTTTTTCGGTCGGCCTAGAGATTTTCTAGGTCTTGCTGAACCAGATGATCCAGGAATTGTATCATTTTCATTACCTTGGACTTTTGATGTGTTACCACATTCCTTTAATTTGGTTCTAGGGGTTGGATCATTGTCATGGGCGTCAAGCAATATTGGTCTGCCAACAGTCCCTCGTGAATTAGACTTATTAGCCTTCGTTTTACTAGCAGCTTCCACCAGGACATTTAACGGTTTCCACAAATCACCTTTCCCCTCTCGCTTGGCAATGTCCTCTGTACCTTTATCGGTTGTGTGTTGGATAGATGGCTCAGCAGCAGAAAGAATCTGCACCATTTTATCAGGAAAAAAGGATAAAGAACTTCAAGCATAAGATCCAATAGGCGAGATATACTACCACCTTTACTGCTATACAAGAATGTTTAACAGCAAAACAAGCATGAATAACCACTGCATTGCCTCCTTTACCTGCCTTTTATTTTGTGTAGTTCTGGAGAGAGGCTCAGAACTTAGCTCTGGGGGATCTTCCACATCCTTAATGGGCTCTGCACTGGGAGAGGTATACTCTTGTTGAGCAAGATTCTTCTTTGGACCCGGCCTTGATCTTCTTCCACTGGAGCTAGACTTGGCTGGTGATTTAGGTATGCTAATTGCCAATGAAGATAAATATATCTCTTTTCTTCTTGCTGGAAATTGGACAAAGGACACAGAGTCAGGTGCATCCAAGCTGGGTCTTTTTGAAGGGAAGATTTTTATCCTTAGATCCTGTAAATTGTGGTCTGCCCTGTAGAATATAAGAAAAATCAACAAAGTTTTAGTAGACAAATTCCTGATCTTAATACATTCATCATATCACCATCTGAATTTTTTTTCCATTAATAAATTGACTTCTAACTACAAGATGCTTGGTGTATATGGTGTCAAAAAATCACACAACACAAAACTTAAACAAGAATAGACAAATAGCCTTGTCACACCGGGGCAGCTGTCTTTGTTATAGGAATTTCAATGACAACTGGCATCTTTAATGTGTTTTAGCCACTTCGCTTTTTGTTAAAATGAGTATTACACTGCACTACATATGAGGCATCCGCAGGGACTGATAAGATTTACATTAACAACTTGAATGAAAACAATCACAATGCTTTACATGACATGAAGCTCATCAAAATGATGTGAGGTTCATCAGCCAAGATAAATAACTTGAACTGATCAATGTCAACAAGGATTTTACAAATAAAATGAAAAATTGAACTATTTATTTGATAAAGAGGTGACCGTTTTCTCTCTCTCCCTCTATCTTTTTTCTTTTTTTCCCCCTAAATCTACAACAACAATTTACTTCCAAAAAAAATAATTATCAATCTAATGTACAATAGCCAAAACCAAAAAACTCTGCATAAGTAACTATCTCTATGGCAAGATAGGCAAGGCCATTTCTATCCATATTTCAAGACCTCACTGAAACTACTAGACTATCACTCCAGGAAATATATTTTCCAAATTTCCTCACATCCCAGTACAGCTGTACCAAGATAATTAAAATGCAGTAAGTGTCAACAATGACGATCAACTTTGAGCAACCTCAACCTTCACAATGATTTGCAACAAATTATAAGCCATAGTCCTGGCAAACTACATTACAACAAACTCAGCTCGAACATAACACTTAAGCAATAATCATTTTACATATGAAATGCAAACAAACAGAACAGAAAATGTAGAAGATTCAGAAAAGAAAATCATCTGCATTCTCATTCCAAATCAGTTAAATTGTGAATAGACTTTCTAAATAATTCACAATTTCCTATTAAGTAAATTTTAGTAATATGCTAATGATTAGGCAAAACTAATGTGTCATGAATTACTAATATATGTATTAAGCATGTGGGCTGCTGTATGAACTTCAAGGTCATTATCCAATACCTGAGTTTCTCCAGAGGAGCACAACCAAGATCAGTGTTGCACACTGGACAGCTATCAATTTCTTCTTCTGTTATCTTCTCATATATGCACTTCCTGCAAACTGTTGTAAAATTCAAAGGTACATATCAGTCAAATACTTCAGCTTAATTACACTTTTATAAGATACAGAGCCCGCAACATATTCAACAAAACTGATCCAAAAAGAAATGCCAACAAAAATTTTAAGATTTTACCATTCATAGTCAAAGGAATGACTATTCCTCAGAATCAGCTTTCATATATAGAACCATTACATATCACTATAATCATGACAATTTTTCCATAAATAGAATATCAAAAATGAACTCACTGCCAGTAATGCTGCAAAAAAGATTATTAATAGTGAAATATAAAACAATCAGTGATTTCCGCCACACACCATGCACCAAATTAAGGGAAAAAAGTACCTTGATAGCAACAGTCAACGCATCACTATCTATAAAGTCCTATCATTGCTCATAGACAGAGAAAATCCAAAACAGTGTAATAACTCAGACCATGAAAACGAAAATCATGAGACACCCAGATCAAAATCAGCATACAAAAACACTACGATTACGATCAACTCCTAATAACAAACAAGATTCAACATTACGTATTCAAACAGAGAACCCAGGTTCAAGAAACAAACAAACTGGCATTAAATTACATCGAAACATGAATAATACAAGAAAATGCAGAGAGTGAACTCACATGAGTGAAGACATTCAGATATAGTGGTGGCATCTCTGAAAAGCTTGCTGCAAAGAGGACAAGTCATGCATGCTGCTAGCTCTTCTCTATTTACTTTAAGCACTTGTTCCGCCGTCGCCATCATCATCTTCTTATAAATATATAATATAATATTTGTTAGAAAAAGCACTCAACAGAGCCCCCCACATACAATCACCAAAAAGCTCTCACTTTCTGTTGTATGCTTATATTATGAATAAGGAATATAAATATATTCACGTACTCAGCATGGTGCATGTCACCAGAACGCAACCAATCATGAGATTTTTCCCTTGTTTTGCAAACAAAAAATGAACCATTTTTAATTTATTTTTTTCCGGGGGTCTGTTTGGCGGGCGAGAAAAGGGCAATAGAACAGGGCAAAGAAAGAAAGTACACTGATTCGGATTATTCGACGTGGGTTTTCGTTCGATTGAGACAACGGCAATGGCTTTGATGATCTGTTCGAGGCTCAATAATTCTATATAGTGGCTGTGGCTTTACAACAACAAAAATCACAGCATGTGGTGCGATAAAATAAAAAACTAAAAGTTATCCCTTTTTTTTTTTTTTTAATTTTTTATGGCGTTTACGAAAGGCAAGGAAGACAAGTCAGTTCAAAGTACCGAAGACTAATAAGAATGAATAATTTAAGTTTAATAACACTTGGTTGATAAAATGCGCCGACGTGTGCTTGTGACTAAACTGCGCACTTGAGCCTACGAATTTTCAGATTTCGTTTGTGTGCGCGGTTTACTCGTGTGTTTTTCACCTTCACTGTACACCAAGTGGGAGTTACGGCGCATTCTGTAACGGACGACCAGCTCATTGGAGATAATCACGTGGCAAGCACGTGATTGAAATTTGTCCTCCTTTTTTTCTTTTCTTAAAGTCAAATCTGTTGGTTTTTATCAAAATCACTAACGCGATCATTTACTTTTGGATCATGGCATGGGATCTGGTTTGAGCCGGCTTTGAAAATCTGCGGGGCCCACTCAGAAAGATGGAAATGGTTATTTGGTAATGTGCAAGGGAAAGAAATGGCTATGCAGATAAAACATGCAAAATTACTACCCAGAGATTGAAATCTGCAATGATTTTGCAATTAGAAGGCCAACATATACCGTCAAAATCAAGAATCCCTAGAATCATTATACATAACCGAAGAAATAGTTGAAAATATACACATCAATTTCATGACTCCAAATCAACTCTCATGAAAACATAACAAAGAAATAATAGAGAGAAAGAGAGAGAGAGCACCTTTATCTGTTTTTTAATTCCTAATCGATGCGTTTTTTTTTTTTTTTTCCTCCATCTCCTTCAGTTGGATGGATATGCATGACTCTAATATCACTCAAATCCTTTCTTTTGTTCTTTCTAATGATTAACAAGTGTCAGAATTTGTGATTTCACGATATCCAAATGCATACTGTGAGTATTTTGTAATGTGCATGATGCTTACGAGAGAGTAGTTAGTAATTTTTAATTTATCGGAATTACGGAAATCGTTTTCACTATATAAATATTTTTTTTGTGTGTGTGTATATATATATTTTTTTTTTTTTTTTTTTTTTTTACTTTTATAACAAAATACAACCAATTAACAAATTTAGTGCCGATTCCATAAATAGAAAATTATTTATTTTGAGATGGATAATTTTGAAGTTTTTATCTTTATTTTCATTCCTTATCTTAAAATTATTAAAATTTTCCATAGGGTTATTTGGAGAAATAGTTGAAAATATGCACATCCATCATGAACTCTGGAACTTTTCAAGGAGCAAAATAGAGGAAAAGAATAGAAAGGAGTATAAAAATTGCTTAGTAACTAATTCTTAATTTATATGCAACTCCTATTCAGCTTTCTTTCTGTATGTTCATCAATTATTCCTTTATTTCCTTTTCATTTCTCAATTCTTTAATGATTGGAAAAAATTGTCAAAATTTACAATCCTCACGAGGTTATAACCACCAAAATTTGTAATATACACATGCTACTACTCATAGGAGAGTACTACCAACTTTCATTTTTAGTATTTTTTATGGAAGATTTAAATATATGTTGTTTTTCTCTTTTGATGAAAGAATTCATACATATCTCCTAACAGAAGACCTTTCTAGAAAAATGAAAATGATTCATTCCTATAAAAATATCCCTTTAGACTTATATACCATTTTATATTTAATCATCAAATTAATCAAGGAATTTAATACATAGTCACAACTTAAATTAAAAAAGAAGAGAGAAACTTGAGTATCCAAGGTCTTTCCATGAAGAGAGAGGCTTGAGTTTAATTCATTAAACAACCGAGATAAAAGAGAAAAAAGAAATTAAAATATAATATAAATGAATTTTAAGTTCAGTTATTATGTTCCACTATAAGCAATCAAAATCTACTCATACTTGATGTTAATAAGGGAAAATAATCAAAACTCTCCTCTTGTTCACAAAATTAATCATTTATTCTCTCATATTTGGACATTGAAATATGAATAATTTTAGCACTATTTCGAAGTAAAATGTTTTTTACTAATAACGTCATGTATCAATACTATAATTAAACATGAATTATGTAAATAATACATAAAATTTATAAATCAATATTAAATATAAAATTAAACATAAATTACGTAAATGATACATAAAAGTTATAAATAGTAGGTAAAACAAGTAAATTAATATAAGAATAGTAAATTTGTATACTATTGGTAAATAAAACAAAAACTTACAAATATAACATAAAACTTGCAAACCAACATAAAATGTAAAATAAAATATAAATTGTAAAAATAAAATATGTTAACCTAAATAATTAAACGACCTTGATTTTGATGGTAACAAATCATGTGTTAAGGATATATTAATAAATGTATGTTTGAAATCTCACTAGCTCTTGAAGACAAAAAGTTGGAAGTAACTTGATAATATTTTAGCCCTGGTTTGAATAGTTGGAAGTAACTTGATCAAACTTATTTTTGGCTTGCATTTTAGGAGTTCAAAGTTGATTGTTGAATGTCATTGTTTTTAATGAATGAATTTGTTTGTAGCATGTGCACTGGGTGGACACACGAGATTCAAACTCTTTTTCTTTTTCTTTTTTCTTTTTTCTTTTAAAGTTTCACCAGAATGGTTGTAGTAAAAGATTGAGAAAGATTCTCCTTGGATCCCTGAACATAAAAAAATTCTATGGTCATGCCGCAAGTTTGATGTTGTAATTATTGATAATTGGTGGTATTGGTACTTGTTGGTCTCTCACACTCTCCCTCTGCTTGTTGGTTCTTGCAAATACTGCGATGGACAGAGTGATCAAATATGCACCCACAATGGAATTTCTAAACTATCCAGAATTATCATTTGGTGTTTTTATACATTGTTTCATTTGTGTAATCGCATTCGCATATGTATACTCTTCCTGGACAATTCCTTGTACACTCTTACTTTCTACATTTAGTCGCTACATATCCAAGCTCACCTTTTTCACCACGTCAGTCATCACTATTGTGAGAATTGCTGGTTTTTCACATATGTACAAAGATATACATTGGATCATAACATTGATGAAATTCAGCACAGCATCTTTCCATAATTGTGACATTGATAATGCCAGAAAACCCAAGAATGACAGCATTAGGTCCAGGGGATTTGTGGTGTATTTGTTTCCTCGTGCATTCATAACTTTTCTAGCAGACTGATACCTCATTGATATTCTTCTCTACTACATACAAGTCGAATATGAAAAGGAAATAAGAGATGAAATAGCAGGAATCATATGACATGACATGCACAACATTTATATGCCTGTGCAGTTGTGAAAAATTGTAGGAAATTAGAATTTAAAAAAAATAATAATAATTGAAATGCTTGACAAGAAAAACTTTGCTGCCTCAGGCCTTCAGACTTGATATCATTGATGTAAGAAGTGACTGTACACTGTTTTTCAAACATGTTTATGGGGGCTGAGCTTTCCGACCATACGAGAGAACCATCACAAAATCCTTTGCTGAGCTGCCTACCACTGTTTGTATTCTTTCTGATGCTGAGGATGTCTGCACCCACCAGTTTATTAAGTTATGCAGTTCCAATGTAGATAGCACTGGCTGTCCCCGCAAGGAGATTTCCACCTTTGTAAATTACAAGCAGCGGAAGCTTATATTATTAGAATCTTTATTATGGTGTAAAGATCTTTTTATGTTGGCATTCAATTATGGAGAAGACTGAGAGATGACATTACCTCAGCCTCACTAGTAAGATTGAGTTTTCTCACGATATACCTTTTGATGAATGAAACTGGCAATCGACCATCCCTACAAGAGGTAAGAGAGTCTGTATATGAAAGCTAACACAAGAATTAAGAGAGCTTGTGAATGAAAGTTTAAAGCTTTTACTTGGGAATTGTGAAATAATAATAGATTTATCGTATATGTGCATCTCATCTAACAGTAGATGAGTTCTTATCAACCTTAAGACCAAATGCAGGGTCAGAAATGTCTCATGCTGAGAAAGAATGTAGAGGTGCTTTGTTTCTTATAGTTACAAGCACTAATTGATTACCTTGTACCATGTTCAAAAAGAAACCCCGAAATGAACAAAAATGATGATCATATGGAAATAGTTCATTCAAATCTCTGCCGATCATTGTCATATTCTTGCAGTCTGCAGATTTATAGGTAATGAGTATTGACATTGGGAAGGGGTAAACAGAGGATACACATCCTATTAAGACACCAAGACCGCATTCTTCTAGCACTAAAATAACTTAAAGAGATTGAAATTTTCACTAGAGGAGCTATAAAGCACATTTTCTACCATAAGTTTCTGCGTCAAACCCAGCAAGCAAACTTAAGAAAAGAGACACTACGATCACTTTTCAGGAGATTGGGATAATGGAACTCACTTAACCCTTAAGTAGCATGAAGAAATCTGTGGCAGAGGTTCATCTCCTTCCCTGAAACAATTGAATAAATAATTATAAACTCAACTTATAAGAGATTCTAGAGAAAAATTTTACATCAGTCAAAGACCATTGTTCTTCCACAATGCAAGGAAATAATTCTCACTGTTCATCAGAAGCAACTAAAGAGAACCAAATTGGACCAAATCTTCCATCAAATTTATGATTTGTGTCGACCACAGCTTGTGCTGAAATATTCAACCCCTCAGAGACAGCTACAGCTGCTTTTTTCGGTCGGCCTAGAGATTTTCTAGGTCTTGCTGAACCAGATGATCCAGGAATTGTATCATTTTCATTACCTTGGACTTTTGATGTGTTACCACATTCCTTTAATTTGGTTCTAGGGGTTGGATCATTGTCATGGGCGTCAAGCAATATTGGTCTGCCAACAGTCCCTCGTGAATTAGACTTATTAGCCTTCGTTTTACTAGCAGCTTCCACCAGGACATTTAACGGTTTCCACAAATCACCTTTCCCCTCTCGCTTGGCAATGTCCTCTGTACCTTTATCGGTTGTGTGTTGGATAGATGGCTCAGCAGCAGAAAGAATCTGCACCATTTTATCAGGAAAAAGGATAAAGAACTTCAAGCATAAGATCCAATAGGCGAGATATACTACCACCTTTACTGCTATACAAGAATGTTTAACAGCAAAACAAGCATGAATAACCACTGCATTGCCTCCTTTACCTGCCTTTTATTTTGTGTAGTTCTGGAGAGAGGCTCAGAACTTAGCTCTGGGGGATCTTCCACATCCTTAATGGGCTCTGCACTGGGAGAGGTATACTCTTGTTGAGCAAGATTCTTCTTTGGACCCGGCCTTGATCTTCTTCCACTGGAGCTAGACTTGGCTGGTGATTTAGGTATGCTAATTGCCAATGAAGATAAATATATCTCTTTTCTTCTTGCTGGAAATTGGACAAAGGACACAGAGTCAGGTGCATCCAAGCTGGGTCTTTTTGAAGGGAAGATTTTTATCCTTAGATCCTGTAAATTGTGGTCTGCCCTGTAGAATATAAGAAAAATCAACAAAGTTTTAGTAGACAAATTCCTGATCTTAATACATTCATCATATCACCATCTGAATTTTTTTTCCATTAATAAATTGACTTCTAACTACAAGATGCTTGGTGTATATGGTGTCAAAAAATCACACAACACAAAACTTAAACAAGAATAGACAAATAGCCTTGTCACACCGGGGCAGCTGTCTTTGTTATAGGAATTTCAATGACAACTGGCATCTTTAATGTGTTTTAGCCACTTCGCTTTTTGTTAAAATGAGTATTACACTGCACTACATATGAGGCATCCGCAGGGACTGATAAGATTTACATTAACAACTTGAATGAAAACAATCACAATGCTTTACATGACATGAAGCTCATCAAAATGATGTGAGGTTCATCAGCCAAGATAAATAACTTGAACTGATCAATGTCAACAAGGATTTTACAAATAAAATGAAAAATTGAACTATTTATTTGATAAAGAGGTGACCGTTTTCTCTCTCTCCCTCTATCTTTTTTCTTTTTTTCCCCCTAAATCTACAACAACAATTTACTTCCAAAAAAAATAATTATCAATCTAATGTACAATAGCCAAAACCAAAAAAACTCTGCATAAGTAACTATCTCTATGGCAAGATAGGCAAGGCCATTTCTATCCATATTTCAAGACCTCACTGAAACTACTAGACTATCACTCCAGGAAATATATTTTCCAAATTTCCTCACATCCCAGTACAGCTGTACCAAGATAATTAAAATGCAGTAAGTGTCAACAATGACGATCAACTTTGAGCAACCTCAACCTTCACAATGATTTGCAACAAATTATAAGCCATAGTCCTGGCAAACTACATTACAACAAACTCAGCTCGAACATAACACTTAAGCAATAATCATTTTACATATGAAATGCAAACAAACAGAACAGAAAATGTAGAAGATTCAGAAAAGAAAATCATCTGCATTCTCATTCCAAATCAGTTAAATTGTGAATAGACTTTCTAAATAATTCACAATTTCCTATTAAGTAAATTTTAGTAATATGCTAATGATTAGGCAAAACTAATGTGTCATGAATTACTAATATATGTATTAAGCATGTGGGCTGCTGTATGAACTTCAAGGTCATTATCCAATACCTGAGTTTCTCCAGAGGAGCACAACCAAGATCAGTGTTGCACACTGGACAGCTATCAATTTCTTCTTCTGTTATCTTCTCATATATGCACTTCCTGCAAACTGTTGTAAAATTCAAAGGTACATATCAGTCAAATACTTCAGCTTAATTACACTTTTATAAGATACAGAGCCCGCAACATATTCAACAAAACTGATCCAAAAAGAAATGCCAACAAAAATTTTAAGATTTTACCATTCATAGTCAAAGGAATGACTATTCCTCAGAATCAGCTTTCATATATAGAACCATTACATATCACTATAATCATGACAATTTTTCCATAAATAGAATATCAAAAATGAACTCACTGCCAGTAATGCTGCAAAAAAGATTATTAATAGTGAAATATAAAACAATCAGTGATTTCCGCCACACACCATGCACCAAATTAAAGGGAAAAAAGTACCTTGATAGCAACAGTCAACGCATCACTATCTATAAAGTCCTATCATTGCTCATAGACAGAGAAAATCCAAAACAGTGTAATAACTCAGACCATGAAAACGAAAATCATGAGACACCCAGATCAAAATCAGCATACAAAAACACTACGATTACGATCAACTCCTAATAACAAACAAGATTCAACATTACGTATTCAAACAGAGAACCCAGGTTCAAGAAACAAACAAACTGGCATTAAATTACATCGAAACATGAATAATACAAGAAAATGCAGAGAGTGAACTCACATGAGTGAAGACATTCAGATATAGTGGTGGCATCTCTGAAAAGCTTGCTGCAAAGAGGACAAGTCATGCATGCTGCTAGCTCTTCTCTATTTACTTTAAGCACTTGTTCCGCCGTCGCCATCATCATCTTCTTATAAATATATAATATAATATTTGTTAGAAAAAGCACTCAACAGAGCCCCCCACATACAATCACCAAAAAGCTCTCACTTTCTGTTGTATGCTTATATTATGAATAAGGAATATAAATATATTCACGTACTCAGCATGGTGCATGTCACCAGAACGCAACCAATCATGAGATTTTTCCCTTGTTTTGCAAACAAAAAATGAACCATTTTTAATTTATTTTTTTCCGGGGGTCTGTTTGGCGGGCGAGAAAAGGGCAATAGAACAGGGCAAAGAAAGAAAGTACACTGATTCGGATTATTCGACGTGGGTTTTCGTTCGATTGAGACAACGGCAATGGCTTTGATGATCTGTTCGAGGCTCAATAATTCTATATAGTGGCTGTGGCTTTACAACAACAAAAATCACAGCATGTGGTGCGATAAAATAAAAAACTAAAAGTTATCCCTTTTTTTTTTTCTAATATTTTATGGCGTTTACGAAAGGCAAGGAAGACAAGTCAGTTCAAAGTACCGAAGACTACTAAGAATGAATAATTTAAGTTTAATAACACTTGGTTGATAAAATGCGCCGACGTGTGCTTGTGACTAAACTGCGCACTTGAGCCTACGAATTTTCAGATTTCGTTTGTGTGCGCGGTTTACTCGTGTGTTTTTCACCTTCACTGTACACCAAGTGGGAGTTACGGCGCATTCTGTAACGGACGACCAGCTCATTGGAGATAATCACGTGGCAAGCACGTGATTGAAATTTGTCCTCCTTTTTTTCTTTTCTTAAAGTCAAATCTGTTGGTTTTTTATCAAAATCACTAACGCGATCATTTACTTTTGGATCATGGCATGGGATCTGGTTTGAGCCGGCTTTGAAAATCTGCGGGGCCCACTCAGAAAGATGGAAATGGTTATTTGGTAATGTGCAAGGGAAAGAAATGGCTATGCAGATAAAACATGCAAAATTACTACCCAGAGATTGAAATCTGCAATGATTTTGCAATTAGAAGGCCAACATATACCGTCAAAATCAAGAATCCCTAGAATCATTATACATAACCGAAGAAATAGTTGAAAATATACACATCAATTTCATGACTCCAAATCAACTCTCATGAAAACATAACAAAGAAATAATAGAGAGAAAGAGAGAGAGAGCACCTTTATCTGTTTTTTAATTCCTAATCGATGCGTTTTTTTTTTTTCCTCCATCTCCTTCAGTTGGATGGATATGCATGACTCTAATATCACTCAAATCCTTTCTTTTGTTCTTTCTAATGATTAACAAGTGTCAGAATTTGTGATTTCACGATATCCAAATGCATACTGTGAGTATTTTGTAATGTGCATGATGCTTACGAGAGAGTAGTTAGTAATTTTTAATTTATCGGAATTACGGAAATCGTTTTCACTATATAAATATTTTTTGTGTGTGTGTATATATATATATATATATATATATATATATATATATATATATATATATATATATTTTTTTTTTTTTTTTTTTTTACTTTTATAACAAAATACAACCAATTAACAAATTTAGTGCCGATTCCATAAATAGAAAATTATTTATTTTGAGATGGATAATTTTGAAGTTTTTATCTTTATTTTCATTCCTTATCTTAAAATTATTAAAATTTTCCATAGGGTTATTTGGAGAAATAGTTGAAAATATGCACATCCATCATGAACTCTGGAACTTTTCAAGGGAGCAAAATAGAGGAAAAGAATAGAAAGGGAGTATAAAAAATTGCTTGTAACTAATTCTTAATTTATATGCAACTCCTATTCAGTTTCCTTTCTTTGTATGTTCATCAACTATTCCTTTATTTCCTTTTCATTTCTCAATTCTTTAATGATTGGAAAAAAATTGTCAAAATTTACAATCCTCACGAGGTTATAACCACCAAAATTTGTAATATACACATGCTACTACTCATAGGAGAGTACTACCAACTTTCATTTTTAGTATTTTTTTTATGGAAGATTTAAATATATGTTGTTTTTTTCTCTTTTGATGAAAGAATTCATACATATCTCCTAACAGAAGACCTTTCTAGAAAAATGAAAATGATTCATTCCTATAAAAATATCCCTTTAGACTTATATACCATTTTATATTTAATCATCAAATTAATCAAGGAATTTAATACATAGTCACAACTTAAATTAAAAAAGAAGAGAGAAACTTGAGTATCCAAGGTCTTTCCATGAAGAGAGAGGCTTGAGTTTAATTCATTAAACAACCGAGATAAAAGAGAAAAAAGAAATTAAAATATAATATAAATGAATTTTAAGTTCAGTTATTATGTTCCACTATAAGCAATCAAAATCTACTCATACTTGATGTTAATAAGGGAAAATAATCAAAACTCTCCTCTTGTTCACAAAATTAATCATTTATTCTCTCATATTTGGACATTGAAATATGAATAATTTTAGCACTATTTCGAAGTAAAATGTTTTTTACTAATAACGTCATGTATCAATACTATAATTAAACATGAATTATGTAAATAATACATAAAATTTATAAATCAATATTAAATATAAAATTAAACATAAATTACGTAAATGATACATAAAAGTTATAAATAGTAGGTAAAACAAGTAAATTAATATAAGAATAGTAAATTTGTATACTATTGGTAAATAAAACAAAAACTTACAAATATAACATAAAACTTGCAAACCAACATAAAATGTAAAATAAAATATAAATTGTAAAAATAAAATATGTTAACCTAAATAATTAAACGACCTTGATTTTGATGGTAACAAATCATGTGTTAAGGATATATTAATAAATGTATGTTTGAAATCTCACTAGCTCTTGAAGACAAAAAGTCAAAAATCATTCATGTGAGAACAAATTCAAAGCATTCAAATTGATAAATATTCAAAGCTCATCAAATCAAGGACAATCACTAATGGTACCACCTAGCTTAGGCTATTTCTCTTATTCAATTCTTGTAAATATAGTATGATAAAACAAATGCATGTCTAAGTACTTAAAAGCTCAGATTATTTTCATGACTTTTAAAAAAAAAATGATTTTCATATGATAAAGGTTTTATGTTTAAAAAAAATGATTTTATGAAACGAGTTGTTTTTAAAGTTTATAGACTAAATTGATAAATATTTTTGAGATATTTTAAAACCTAGAAATTGGCTAATTGAATCTTTATAACATTTATGGGGCAGAACTAAAATTTTAGAAAACTTTGATGTGAGTCGTTTATTGCAAACGGTTAACTAATATCCATAAAAGAGTTTATAAAACTCAAATGGTGAATTGTTTATTTCATGTAAGTGACTGATATCTTTGGGGGTATTTGTAGAACTCGAACAGTGAACCGTTTATTTCAAGCGGCTAATCGATATTTTTAAGTGAGTTTTTATAATTCAAACGGTTAACTGATAATTTTTTAATGGTGATCCAATTACACAAAATTTTTAAAATTGTTTCAAAACAATAACTTGCCAAATAAGCAAACGATAATCTATTTTAAAATTATAAACAATCCAAAAACTCCCTAAAGATGAATAACAACTAGTTTTCATGTTGAAACTATAAAAAAAAACAAATTAAACACTTTTTAGAAGAGCTTTTTCGTCTTATTTTTCAATTTCTATCAAGCTTAATATGGTTCATGCAAATCACTTTTGAGTTTTCATTTGTTTAAGTGCATACATTGATTGATCATTAAGCTAGAACTTGCTAATATCTTCCCGTGAGACTATAATCTTTGTAAACTTTAATTCTACACAAAAAATTGAGTACTTGTAAGTGTGAGTAACATTTGAGAAAGAGGTATGTGATCATTTATATTTATAAAGGTTTATTCTTAGGTTATAAGACTTCAATAGTGTTATCTTTAAGCGCGGTGTGCTTGGAGACATAGATGTTAGTAGATTTTGCCGAATTACTTAAAAATCTTGTGTTTGTTATCTTTTTTCTTACCACTTTAAATTTGCTCATTGCTACATTTATTATTATTATTTATTTGAAATATTTGTTAGCGTTGGATTGTGCTATTATTGTCTAAATTTTTTTTAAAAACTCAATTCACCAACCCCCCTCCTTGAGTTATTTTACTAGAATTTGCATAACCACTTAAGCCGAATGAGATAAAACGCTCATGTCCAATTTTAATTTTGATTTTGATTTGGGGGGGTGGGGAGAGGAGGATCCTATCCCAATTTTGTTTTTGCTAGGCCTATAGCAAAAAAAACGACTTTTTTAAGATTACGTGGTTCATTCGAATATGAAATACAATCCTGTAAATACAACATCCTACTTTTTTTACTACCCAAGATTTCGATAAATTTCGTAACCGAGAAATTCCTACTGGAGCAGTTACTATCCGGTATAAAACTTGTAAATGAAAGGTAAAATAAATAAATTAATATAATAGTAGTAAATTAATGTATTATTAGTATACAAAACAAAATAAATAGATATAATATAAAGCTTGTAAATTAATATTATATGTAAAATAAAATATAAATGATGTATATGAAAAGTAAAATGAGTAACTTAACATAAAAGTGACAAGTTAGTGTACTAATGGTAAATAAAATAAAAACTTCTAAATATAATATAAAAATTATAAATCAACAATAAGTGTAAAACAAAATATAAATTAAATAAATGAAATATAAGACTTGTAAATCGAAGATAAAACAAGCAAAATAATATAATAATAGTAAATTAGTGTATTAATAGTAAATAAAATAAAAACTAACAAATTTTGTAAGTCAATAATAAATATAAAATAAAACATAAATTATATAAATGACACATAAGACTTATAAATGAAAGATAAAACAAGTACATTAATACAAGATTTATTTAAAAAAACTTAAAAAATAAATTAAAAATTATTATAATAATAATTACTTTATATATTTACTGGTTTTATTTCTAAATTGAATAATGCTAGTTTTGAGTTTATGTAACATGTGATGATTTGTGTGAAATTTTATTAAAGATAAAATTTATTCTCAAAATCAAATTTTAAAACTCTTTTCATATTTTTCAAAGCTGCTTGTAAGATAAGGTGATTTTGTATAATTTTAAACCTCCTCAATAGAAACTCGACTTATCTTTAAGTTCAAATAAAAAATAAAGTTTGAAACTACATAAAATATGTATAAAACTAAAAACTAAATCTAAATTTATTAATATATATATATATAGTAATATAAGAATATATTTTTATTTTGTTTTGGTTTAATTCACATCAAGAAAAATAATTTTGCATAATTAACATATGTAATAAATTAATATTGTGATAGAAAATGAAAAAAAAATATAAATATCTTAAGACGAATATAGAATTTATGATTAAATTAATTTAATAAAATTTATTCTAATTATTTTTAATATAATTTTTTATTTTTAATTGACGAGTGAATTTTTTTTTACTTAATTAAATTTAATGAATTATTCAATTTAATTAAATTTTATTATAAATTTTATGTTATTTGAATAAATATTTATTTTAATTATAATTTCAAAATATTCATTTAAAACTCCTACCTTAATTTATTTATTTTAAAATTTGATTACAAGCCCTAAAACGTGAGACTAATAGCCATGACCATGCCACTAAGTCCCGTAAGGGGGCTGACTGAGTCTCCGTAAGGGGGCTGGTATAAAATGGTCACTACATTTATTTTAACAAATCCGGTTAACTATTTTTCTTGAGAAAAAGTTGAGACCTGTAACCACTGAGAAAAAACATGTCAACAGTTTGGAAGTAATCTTATTTTATACATTCTTACGGTCTTACCTCTCTATATTAATAGACAAAATCACAAATTAGTAGGAAAATTGCCCGCCCAGACAAGAAATTCTTGTCTCATCTTTTACATGGATTCAAGCCAACAGAAACACAAAAACAAAAAAGTACTAAGTTAAAATATTTCTTTTCTGAATAAATAATTAGAGACCGAGCCAAGTGAAATTATCCACAAAACATGATAAGGTTAACCTATAAAGAATAATCACGAGGAAAGTTCTTAGAAATGATCTCTTATAGAATTTGATAGACACTGTTCAACTGAATGCTTTTATGAAAAAACACGTATATAAAAAGTGATTTTAACAAAAGCACTTCCGTATAACGCTCACTAGTACAGCTAATTAATACAGCAGTGCTATTCAAGAACAGTGGTCATCAATACTGGTTGTTGCTGTTAATTTGAAGTAAAAATTATATAACAGTTACAACATCTGATGTGTAATGTGAACTTCAAATGGAAAAAAAAAAAAAAGAATAATTAGAGTCAGGAGAAAAAAAAAAATTCCATCTATAAAATAAGTTTACAATTATCAGTATTGGTACCTGAGATCAGTTAATCAGACTGTTGAAACTGCATATGAACTTGCTTTAGTGTTGTGACCCCAACATTTGAAATTACAATTTAA
Source organism: Murraya koenigii (assembly GCA_025617385.1). Lineage (NCBI taxonomy): Eukaryota > Viridiplantae > Streptophyta > Magnoliopsida > Sapindales > Rutaceae > Murraya > Murraya koenigii. Next base: position 5,040,201 of record CM046818.1, on the reverse strand, counting down.
GAGATGGAGACTGTCCTACTCCATTATCATCATGAAATCACAAGGCTATAGATGGGGCTGTGATTTTGTAATCCCATTCACGGTCTTAGCAACTTAATTCATTCGCACGCACATCACGGGAGTCTCCTAACGTGAAATCTCAAAGATCCTTTCAGACAGCGAATGGTGGATCAACAAATCAAGATCCGACCAAACCCTTGAATCGAGCATAGGACATAATAAACACGAATGCCACTGCACAAAATATTCCTGTGAAGATGACGACCTACCATTAGGGGGAAAAAATCATTCAGTTACATGAAAGGGAACTTCATTCTAAAATCAGAAGCAAATATAATCAGCTTCAAAACTTTACAAACCCATTTAAACATGTATCCATGGTTATCATTCCAAGTATACGGGATATTCATGCCAAATATTCCAGCTACCAAAGAGTAGATGGATAATGAGACGGTTCCTGAACTTAAAAAGAGTTCTAACTGCAGCATGAAAGTGAAACAGGATAAGAATTCAAATGTGATATAAATGCTCTAAAATAGAAAAAGAAAACCAGACACAAACATTAAAAGAAAAAAGGAAAAAAAAAAAAAAGAAAACAGCAGCAATAATGATATCATATGTAATATGTAGACAATTAAAGCACCTGAATGAGCTGATTTCGATGATTATCCAGCTGCAAAAACAGATATTTAATGTTTAATCAGGTTTCAAAAAAAAAAAAAAAAAAGCCACAGGCTTAAAAATGTGATGAATAAGTTGCAAGCTTTCAATTTCAAAGTTGGCCACCTGAATATTAATGTAATCCTCGGTGTCATCAATATACTCTCGCAGCTGCAAAATTCGCATTAAGCAATCAGACAAAATATGGTCACAGAAAAAAGAATGTAAAATATGTCTATCATCTATCATATATATGATCTCTGAACCAGATATTTATGGTTCATTAAGCCTAAGTGCACCAGCTGCAGGCTTGGAGTTCAGGGAATATTTCCTAAGCTTTGCGGTTCACTGGTAAGTGAGGGGAATTCTGAAAAGGACTAATTTTATCTGTCAATAGTTCACATAATGAAGCATTTAAAAAAAAATGACAGATTAAGAATAAAGGAATCAAGTCCCGAGTTCATCTGACATTCGGTGTTTGCAAAAAGGGTTTGTCCTGTTCTGATGTTTGGCAATGGGTACATGAATAACGAGAAGTACCAAAAATAATTTAGATTTTGTCCTCTTAGCTGTCTGAAATGCACAAAGATTCTTATGAGTTGATGGAAACTGACAAATTAAATATTAGGGTTTTAAAATAAAATTGTTTACCCATTGCATAAAATTTTCTTTTAATCCATGTAATCATTACAAAGATAAAAGTAACAAAGATAAGATTTGAACACTAGATTACATGCCCCTACCAAAAAACATTCAGAATATAATGCACACAATGGTAAATTATTAGGTTTTGTGCTACATAGAAATGAATCTTTTACCACATTATGAGATAAGAACATAAGAAAACCATATTGATAGTGAATTTGACTCAACTAGTTGAATATCCAAGAAATCTAAGCATATTGACTTATACCCATCTACCTTAGAAAAAACTTTAAAAGGTTCCTTAAACATAAGCACCAATATAACTTTTAGCCAAAACCTCATACATTGAATATGAAATGAAAATTTTAAACGCACAGGTACTAATTGATCTACTTTACTTCAAAGAAGATGATGTCCCTATTATCTCATGTAACTGACATACATGGGATAAATGAAAATAAACACAGACATAATTACTCAAAATTGGTTACAATACTTGCACTAGATAATTGACTTCCAACTGCACTTCAAAATAATTTGAAATTCACTCAAAATAACTCATCACTTCTTGCAAATTACTAGTAGCATGCATTATTTATCACACTTCGTATGGAATTGTACGCAATATTTGTGCCCCATATTAGCAAGATAATTGTAGCATATAGATAAATATACATCTACAGTAACACAAAACAGACTAAGCACCAAAATGATATATTGAAGAAAAACAAAGAAAGAAAGCACATACCGCTGACAATTTATTCAATGTGCTATCAATTTGCATAAAATAAGCCTGCAATATAGATTGTTTACCAATTTAGAATTTGACCTGATAGCATTTTTTTTTTTTTTTTGGGATCTGATAACATGATAAATGTGAAAGAAATTCATGCTATAACCTCTAGTAGCATTTCAAGCTCCTCAACATCGTTCTCATCTCCTCGAATTGTTGCCAAACTGGCTCTACTTGCTCTGGATATCTTTGAGCCTATGGTAGGGGAAGCAGGAAACCAATTAGCAGCACCTGAACCACTAACAGGTGATGCGCCGGCCATCTTTCTTGACAGGTAAAGGTCAGCCATATCATCATCATCATCAAGCAGCTGTTCAAGTTCATCCCTCACCTACAATAAGCGATGGCCAAATGATTACTTAGACTATCAGCAAAGTTTTATTGGATTAAGATAAAATGAGCTTAATAATGGGAATGATTCTACTCTAGGTGTAAAAGAAGTAGTGCTGATTATATATGAATGCTTTCCACTGCAGGAGATAAAGTAATTTTCTTATCAATGAACTTTTCAAAAAGTGGGATCACGTGGGTCAATGCAGCCACATCAAAAAGAATAAAATATGTTGCATAAACTAACATATTCAGTATATGATTTCTGTGTTGATGTGATGAAATTCATCAATTTCCATTAAAGACACATCCCTGTAGTTAACACGATTTCTAAACAGTCATGAATAGATAAAAAGGATTAGATAGTATGCTTCCAGGTGTTTTCGACATCACAAGGCACAATAGATATACCTTTTGAACACGAGCAGTCAACCTAGTCATTGCACTCTTCAATTTACGAACCCTGTCCAAATTACGGCTACTAATCTGCAATGTTAGAGAAAGCCACATACAGTTACGTAAATGGAAAAAACAAGAAGCCAGAAAGCAAACAAGGATGTACAGCTTCACTCGATGATGAAAAACACACACATCAAGGTAAACAAATTTCTTTCCACCATAGAAATACCAGAAAGCATTTAGACAAGTTGAACACAGTAACAGAATAAACCCAAAAGTGGAAGCAAAATATTCAGGGTGATTACAAATATGAGAAGTACGATGAGTGTAAAATTTATGGATAAAGAAAAAGAAAGATATGAAACTCTGGCATAACCAACACGGCACCAAGCCTTGAATAATTTCCCTATCACAATCCTAGCAAACAGGCAAGTCTCTGAAAGAGGACCATTCTCTAGATTTAAGCACATGAGAGTTAAGATGACCTAGTCAAACAACTCCAAGAAAACATGGTATTATGAGTATCCAAAACAGATATTCTTCATTTAACACGGTAAAGGAACATATTCAACTAGCATCCACGACATAGACACTCTTTGTATAATCTGTTTAGTGTTTTATAAGCCATCAGCGTATGCTCAAAATATAACTCCTTGCACCACAAAACAAACATAAAAGAAAGAAATCCCCAGGGGTAATCTCTCTAAATAGAATCTTTAAAGAGCTCTACCAAGAACAATATTCTTAATTTTACACCACTGAAACAAACAACTGCAAACAATGCTTTTCTACCTGAACACACACTAGGAGATTAAGCAATATTCCCAAATGTCAAACATGCAGTTGATTAAGCATGAACTTTTCCATAAGCAAACTGTGGAATAACGAATATAACACATTTCTATACAATTTCTAGAGACACTGGAAATTTCAATACTTCAATAAGGCTCTATCTAAGAATCAAAATTAAATTAAAAAGGCATCAGTCTTCTAGATGGTTCTCACAAAAGCTCATATTTTAACATACAGATTTCTATGACATGTCATGACTCAACAGAAAATGACAAAGCAAGTAAATGATATACGAACAAGCAGTAACATGCACAAAATCTTTACCCCAAGACAAACCTGCAAGTCTAAACTGACAGCAGAAACTTATCATGGTAATAATAAAAAAGTAAAAGTGCACCTTGGAAGTAAGCTCATCCAGCGCAGGATAAGCAGCAGTCTCTAGTTCTGTAGTACGTGCAGCAAGAAAACTGCAAATGGCCTCCAAAGCTACCTCGAGGGCTCGGAATTCAAATGGAGACTCTGCATAGCATATTAAACAATTAGAAATTCCAAATAATGCAAACATCTGTGGAAAAGAAGGGGCTTACTGATCTGCCAAGTACAACAAAAAGATGTTCTCGATGTTTTAATCCACTAAATCAATTTGTAATAATTAAGAATGTGTCATACCATCTTCTTCACCCGCATCAACATCATTCCCTCCTGCATACTCTTTCCCATCTCCCTGACTATCGCGAATGGCATTTACAGGAGGCAATCGCCTTTGAAGTTCCGCAACAACAGGGATTACATGTTCATCCAAAGGATCTCGAAGCAACACCTATTATATAACAAAGTCAATCATCAGAGTCCGCCCAAAGTGGCTCATGCTCACACTTGCATGTTCTTTTCCTCACCAGAACTTTATATGAAAACCAAACACTAAACATGTTAGAAAAGATTAGATAATAATTTTGATTAAGTAATAATGTTAACAAAAATAGTTACGATTTAGAATTCCCTAAAAGTAATACAAAGGCCAAAAACATATCTCCTTAAAATTGTATTAAAGAAAAAAATCGAGGAATCATTTACTTCCAAGAGAAGCACTCTTATGCAGTAATAAAGATTGATGAACACAAATTTGAAAAAAAATACAATAATAATAATTACCTCTTCAGAAGTAATAATTGCCTTGATGTGCTGCCAATGCATAAAAATAATAATCATTATTCGATTCAGAACTTATAGTAAATTAACAAAAAAAGAGGGAAAAAATCAAAACGAAATTGAAAAAAGAAACAACCTCCAAGTTCAAAACAATAGCTTTTTCACGTCCGAGAATGGTGGAGGGATAGGAGAGCAAGGGATCGAGAATGCGGAGATCACGCGCGTGGATTTGGACACGGTGCATGATAGCGTACTTGTCTACATCCAAAACGGTGCTGTTTCCAGTGGCGTCCAGTAGTATCCAGCTCCGAGACGACCGCGTTTTTTTCTTCGTTGCCACAGCCGCCGCCTGCGGGTCCGTCACCGGCACCACGTACCCGTCTCGCGCCATCTCTCTTCTTAACCATCACCTTTCAGAATCACATCCCCCACCCTAGCGTTAACACGACACCAAGAATCCTCCTCCGTTTAATAATCCTTCATTTTTTTTCCTTTTTTTTTTAAATTACTTATAATGTAATTTTTTTTAAAAAATTATGCGAAAGATTAATATAGAGTGCGGATGCGACCTCGTTTTTCTTTACGCATGCTTACGTGTTGGGATATGATTGGCACTAAAATAAGCGACACTCGAATATAGATTTGGAAGGGTCTTATGTGGGACAAATGTTTTATATGTAGAGGGCTTGTCCTATTGTTGACTGACATGTGTTAACTGTTCTGCGACAACGACAACAGGAGACAAGTCGATTTTGTCAAGTACAACCGTTCTGGCCAAAAGGGCAATTGTATTTGAATAATCGATTGAAGATATCGGAGGTGGTCAGTTTAGATTAACCTGGAGAGGGGTGGGTTTTAAGGCGTTCGCGTTTCTACTTTAATAAAATTTAAAAATAATATGAAATATGTGGTCGTCACACAACAATCACAAATTTATATATATAGATTTGTATGAATACTAAAGAAGACGGGATTTTTAATTAATAATCCTAAATTAAGATATTTATATAAATATATCATAGACTAAAATTATATAAATATATTATTTTAGTATGTGTATTGATATATATCCTTAAAATTATATACAAAACTACCCAAACTCACTCTCCAACACATTTCTTTCTTCACAATAATTATGTAAATTCAAAAATACATGATTGCTCAATAAGTTACACTAATGATGTTGTGTATGTATAAAATTACATGACTATAGTAATGTAATTATGAATTTTAAATAACTACAATCTTATAAGTTTAAAAAATATTGTAGATATTATGACACCCTAACTTTTTATTAGTATAAAAAAAGTATTTTTCACCAAATATGTCTTTTGATTATTTGTTGGATTGTAGTCGTGCATTTTAGTCAGTTATAGTATTGATATCGTGTGTGTATGAATTTACACTTATACAATCGTGTATATATATTTTTTTCACGAAATATATATATATATATATATATATATATATATGTATGTATATGTATGTATGTATTGTAGTTATTATGATACCTTATTAGTGTGTGTGTATGCCTTGACTATTTATTGGATTATAGTCCTATATTTTAATAAGTTATACTACTAATGTCGTTTATGTATGAACTTACGTTATTACAGTCATGTATGTATGAACTTATACGAGTATAGTCATGTATGTGTCATTTTTTACACGACTGCAATTGTGCAAGTATGAAAAATCTTGCAGTTATTATGATATCCTAATTTTGTATTAGTGCAAAAAAATATATTTTTTCACTAAATATGTCCATGAACTGTTTGTTGAATTATAATTATGTATTTTAGCAAGTTACACGATGTTGTTGTGTAAATGGGCAGATGGTTTCAATACTTTTATGTGCTTTGTGTGATTTTATTTATTTATTGTACAATACTGTGATATATTATTACAGAAAATAACTTCAGTATGTGTGCCTATTATATTGTGGTGAATGGATTGAGCAAAATAATAATTATAGATTTAATGTTACAAAAGCAAGAGGAATCATCATGTCCTGTTCTACAACATACTAACAATTGATAGAAACAGTATCTCAAGTTGTTTTTATTGATATTTTTGAATTTGTTGTGATTACACAATTTCCATCTAAAAAGTAAAAACTTATCAATTATTCTCTCACCATCGTCAATATATTTAATATTGAGCGTGTACGATGGATTGCAATTTAATCTTGTTACCAAGGCGAATTCCTCCATTGAAAACTGAATATTTTTCTACCAAATCCTAAACCACATTCCCTTCTCGTCTGATTTGATTTCACTTAATAATATGTTGTGGAGTACCTGGGCATAAAACTTCAACTATTACACATCCAAAAAATGACCAAACCAAAAATACTTGAAAATACTTTTCTATTAGCTATAGAGTTTTTTATTGATGTCCTCAACTGCATCTAGTGAGGATCAGTTAGAAATCTTTGCTTTAAAATAATCAGATTCCTTGAATTTTGGTTCTGTCTGCATAAACACAAAAAAATTTGAATCATAATATGAATACAACTAAAAAGTTACATAATAATATATTCTAAATGAATTTAAAAAATTACACAACATACTAGTTGAGTATAATTTCCCTTATATGATTGCAATCGAGTAATGAATACATTACAATACTGTAGTTGTGTATATAAATCATAAATGATTATTTGCCTCAGTACAAAATAAAGTAATGCATCGGAAATATGAAACAAATATATTTTTGAGGACTTACAAACAAGTATAAAAAATAACAATCAACTAAAATAATTTGCCTCAGTAGAATTCTAACAACAATTTTATATTCTCAACAAACAAACAAAAAGCAATCACACACTCTTGAAAAAGTAAATACATAGAATCTGAAACAATAAAAACAATAGGCTTAGTGAAAAAAGAAAACTCTAGCTGTAGCAACTCTAGATAAAAGGAAACGAGGCCTAACAAGATAAAGAAATTGGGGCACTACTTCAGGAAAGAAGCCACTGTAATAGACAGCAAATAATGCTGAGAATATCTTCCTTCTTGCTAGCTCACTAGTGGCTCCTATAACAGCAATGCAAGGTGAAGGTACTTCATCACTCTAAACGGAAAAATTTAAGGAATGTGCTTGTAATTATGAAGTTGCTCTTTTTATTTCTCTAACAGAAATTGTAAGTTCCACAATCTATAGATTTTAAGTTTTCAATAGCAAAATATGAGAAAATGAATATATCAAAATCAATTCACATTGACTGACAGACATAACAACTAACCATAACAAAGAGGATAATTTAGTATAGTCTTTATTGACTATTAGGTACAGATAATGTTGAAATTCATTCACAATCTCATCCATCATTTTATGAACTAGCTTTTAAGTGACAATCTAACTTATCCTTATTTTGATTCTTTATAATCTTAGACTCAGTCAATAGTCCATGCTTTTAATTGCAATGCTTAAGGTTCAGTCTCTCAAGTAACCTTTGACATTTAATGGCAAAACCTCCATATAGCACAAAACGATAAATGATTATTGTTTAAATATTTTTTCGCTGCCTCCTAGATACAACAAAAACAAGAAAATTGTACATTCGCATATGACTATTATGCCAGAAATTTAGCAAATATGGTTCTACTCTCTCATTTGTAAGCCTTTATCATGCCAAAGATGTAACAATTGCTATCCGACAAATTAGTAAAGTAAGGTACCAAGCTTTTCTATGTAATAACCATCATAAAAGTGAAAATGTCATCGTATGTAACAATATAGCATTCATGAGGTGCTTTCAAATACTGGACACAAATTAAAGTGTTCCAATATGTAATTGGACAAAAACTCATTAGAAGAAGCAAAAAAAAAAAAAAAAATTTAATTGCTGAAGAATCCCAATGAAATGCATTTAATTAAAATTTTGTATATTCTTTTATTTTTAACACAAAGAATTATTCCAATATTGAAAATCAAATACAAATTATTAATTTCATGCCATACACTTCTTTAAGATCCTCTACAAATTATAGTTTCCTAACATCATTTGAAAGAAACCAAACAACCCATATACTATTTCAACAAAAGTCATCCAACAAACAAAACTATTTTTAGCAAAAATAAAAACAAAGTAATGAATAGACAATCCTATATATAAAGAACTAACTGGGAATAGTGTTGGAAAATGTGAAAATGACACTGACATCCCCCATTTCTCTATTCAGCTACTGTAAGTGTAGATATTATAAATCACCTTTAATTCGCGGATTTTCCAATGAAAGTAGCAAATTTGTGGGACTACAACAAGCAGTAGCAAAAGTGTAAAGTAATGGTAGCAAAAGCGTGAAGTAACAACCCACCGAAGCAACTTTACTAGACAAGAATTTTTTTTTTTTTTTTTTTGGTTTCAATCGAATTAAGGCAAGTTTGAATTATAGGAAATTGGTCATTGAGTATGCTAGTCGTGAGTGATGAATTAGGTTGCATAGTCGTGTATTGTTGTGAATGATTTTGGGAATTAGGTTTTGAATTAGGATAATTCGGTAATTGCACATGAAAAAGGCATATATGAGAAATTTTGAAGTACGATAGTGTATTTACATAAATATCGTATTTTAAGGATATAACGCGTATAAATTTCTGAAAGAAAATCTAGTGATATTAACTCTCACCAAAATTTTGCGATTTCTTGTATATATATTAAAACAGTAAATTAATTAAATAATTCACGTGTTACTGTCACTCACAATAAAATGAACACAATTTCCAATTAAATTATTACTCATGTATTATTATTTATGTAATAATGACTAAAAAAAACGTTGTCCATTTATTCTATCACAGACGCCCACTCCACCATTATCGATTCAAAAACACAAATAAAATAATTTTCTCCTTAGAAAGTTGGTGCGAACAAAAATGAATTTGTTGATCTCATATTACTAATTAGGTGTGTTGAAAAAATCAGCCTTAGCACATGCGTGATGTGTTGAAAAGTCAAAAATGAAAAATAGGAGTTGGCACCGAACTATTGATTATTTGAAGGATTTTTAAATTGCATGCATACATGAAGAAAATAGCCACCAAACAACTTTGATAATTGCAAAATTTGATGGAATAGTGCAACTATGCATTCTTATAAATTGAGTTCATGTTTTCATTATTTAGCATCCCAAGCTTAAGAGAATTTCAAATTCAAAGAGAAATAATTCATTAGAGAATTATTATGAGAGTGAGCAATTGAGAATTATTTTCTTTCAAGCGTGTATGAGAGTACTTGGTGCATTTGGGTTTTGGGAAGTGAGTTTCTTTACTCAAATATTTACTATAAATAATTATTAATAATACAATTATTTTTCTCTTACTCCTGTGGATGTAAGCATAATTGCCGAAATACGTTAAATTCTTGTGTCATTTATTTTATATAATTATTTGATGCCTTATTATTTATATGTACAATACTATTTAAAAATACAATACTGTTCATAGATACAGTAGAGATGGTCATTTATACTTGGAAAACAGTCTATTGTAAGTAATGTGTATTTATGCATGTTTCTGTCAACAAGACGATAAGAGTCTAAGAAGTTTAGGTTTTAAGTGGGATCGTTGTAGGGATGGCAAAATTCGGGTCCGGGTCCGGGTTTGGTCTTTCCGGATCCGGACCCGCATGGCATTTTTTTAATCCGGGTCCGGACCGGGTTCAACTCGGAAAAATCTGGATTTCCGGATTCCGGGTTTTGAACCCGAATTACTTAATATTTTGAATATACATGACTGGAATTTGAAGTCTAAAATTTGTATTTGCTGTTCAAAAGATAAATAAACATGTTCTGAAAATAATCAAATACAAATCATGACATATCTTGGTTCTAAAAAAAAAAATACAAATATAAAATTTAAAATTCAAAGTTTCACAAATTTATAAACATCCAAAGATACAAATTCATAACATAAATGTTTCAAACTTCAAACCATTACACTAAAGACTAAACCGTCAATCATTCATGTACTTCATTTGATCGTTGCTCATCGATAAAACTTTCATCAACCAAATGTTACTGAGAAAGTATTGCTTCCATTGGAATTCCATCTAAAAAAATGCATAAATCATAAACATAATGAGTAAGACAACCGAGTTAGTGATAAATTGATAATATAAATATTATAACAAATGTATTTGATTCTAATAAATTAATTTTCATACCTTTTAAGTTTTGTTCAAGCCAAAACCAATTTTGAGTACACACCAATGCCTCCACGAGTATATGGATGAAGTCTACTACGATGAGGGCTTAAATGTCTACCTCCAAGTGCTAAAGCGAGACTCGGATGCAACTGTTGATACAGGAATAGCCAAAAAATCTCTTGCAATCTTTGCAAGTATAGGATATTTGCCCTGATTATTCTTCCACCATGACAAAATATCAAATTGACTAGTTGAAGGCACAATACTTTCCTCAAGATAAAGCTCCAATTCTGTTTTGAAATGATTATTCTGTGTGTTTTCATTTCTGAATGATGCCCACTCATCAGCCATTTCATCTAAGTCTAAGTCCAACATAATAGAATCCGCAACTGTAGCAGATTGAGAATTGACAGAACCACTAACCCCCCCACTTGAATTTGATGAATACTTTACTTCATATTCATGCACTAAATCAACAAATAATTTATGCACCCTTTCAATTTCAGATTCAGCTTTTTCTCCATATATTTTAGGAAATAAAAAATTAATCAGTAGCATCTTACGCCTAGGATCTAACATAGTCCCTATTGCAAGAACCCCATGAATAATATCTCAATACTTGTCATACTTTGCAATCATCTTAATGGCCATATTTTTTATCCCCTCAATTGGTGATTGCAACCATGCATTCATTGACAATTTAATTTCACAAATCTTGGCAAAAAATAAATTAGATGTTGGATATCGTGTCCACGAAAAAGTTACGTCAACTTATAAAAACTCTTTAGATATTCACACATAAGTTTAGACAAATTCCACTCGACTCACTAGGCAAAGATGTATAATTTCTCTCACGTTCCTTCAACGATCAAATACATCTTTATATAATAAAAGCTGTACTAAGCATCAAATAAGTGGAATTCCATCTAGTTTTACAATCAAGTGCCAAGTTCTTAGTTTCCTTAATACCTAATTGTTTTTGCATTCTCAAATTTTTCAACTCTAGCGAGTGTTGCTTGTCCAATAATGAACACTATCCCTAATTTTTTCAACTCCTTTTTGTATCACAGATAAACCATCCCTGACTATCAAGTTCAATATATGAGCACAACAACGCATATGAAAGAATTTGCCACCCATAATCATTGAACTAGTAGAAAATTTCCCCAACAACAAGTCAATCATGGAATCATTTGCAGCACAATTATCAACAGTTACAGTGGATAATTTTCTATCTAAATTCCAATCCATCAAATAATCATACAACTCATTGCACATTACCTCACCAATATGTGGAGCAGGCACATATATAAACCTAAAAAGTTAAAAATAGTTAAAATATTAAGCGATACATTAATTAATGCTTAAATAAAAAAAAGTTTCAAGAATATTACCTCATAGTACGACTTAGCGACCCATGAGCTATCAATATAATGTGCTAGTAATAACCATGTACCCTTTCTTTTGGTTCTTGGCGAGTCCACATATCTGTAGTAATTGCAATCCTACTCTCACAAGCTTCTAAAATACTCATTGTCTTCTTTTTTTCAACATCATAAAGCTTTAAAATTTCAGCTTTGATGGTGTTTCTACTAATAGTCTCAATAGAAGGTTGGAGTAGTTTCAACAAATCATAAAATCCAACATATTCAACAAATGTTAAGGGAAGCTCATGTAGTATAATCATTCTAGCCACAAAAGCTTTCTATGTTGCCATATCCCACTTTGATTTAGAGCTGCGAGTTACTAAGTGTAGTAGTTCCATCGACTTTAGAAGAAAAGATAAGTGCATTTGCTGCACATTCTTGAATGACCGTCTAGGGCAACGTTTAGCATGATTTGTCAAGTGATTAGTTCCCCAGAGTAATGTCCTTGCATAACTAACCCACGATAATTGCAAATCGCTCGAACTTCCTCACTCGACTTAACTTTTTAAAATGATTCCAAGCATCGGAGACTATTACGCTCGAAGAGCTCCCTTTGCAGCCACCAGCACCTCGTTTTCGTGAAGTGATAGGAGTAGTGTTACCCCTAGTGCCACGACCACGGCCACAACCACTCCCCTGAACTACTGCTGTATCATCATTATTTTCTGCTTCTGTTTTGACCCTCACACACACACTTTCATCACTCTTTTCAGCAGCATCCAAATTGATTCTTTGTTCATTTTCCATCATGAATTTGTCACTCTACAAAGATTATGTCAAAACATGATTATTTATTTTCCTAATTAACAACCAATCCACTAAATTCTTTCATTTTATATGCTATTTTTAACAGTAAAAAATTTACATATTTTGCAACATAACATAGCATAAATATTAAATCAAAAGATCAGAAAAATATGCACGAAGTGATCGAAACAAAGCATTACCCGCAATTAATGAATATAACAAAACTATGATCGATTTACATTCAACAAGTTACGGATCAATAATAGCATCTTCCGGAATTATATTATGTCGGGGAATACTACAATGAATATCAAGTATCAACAAACTAATAACAATCAATCTCAAATGGTGAAACTTTTTACTGAATAAATCCAATTCACAAACTATGATATATAAAACCACTCCCAAAGATAAAACTTCAAAACAACCACAAGCCCCAACTGAAAAACAAAATATATGAATCTGCAGAAGAACTAACCTCACAACTCAGGATGTTAGAATACAGGAAACAGTATTAATCGAGTTCCATTGAATTAAAAAATTTAGTGCTACAAAAGGAAATCAAGATAACAGAACATAAACAGAGCAAACAGCACATAAACAGAGCAAATATATTAAATCAAAGCATAACACATAAATTGCAAAGAAGGAAGCCGAAACTCACTATTTTAAAGCAAAACAGAGTATATATATCAAATCAATGAACAAATTCTTCCATTTATATTCTATTTAACAGACACAAAAAATAATTCAAAAATAAATAAACTATAAATAATAAAATCAAAACATGATAAAGCATACCCAACAGAGAAGGCCACGATACCCAGCCGCGACAGAGAAGGCCACGATACCCAACAGAGAAGGCTGATGATGACGAGATGAAGTGATGAACTGATGATGACCAAATGAAGTGATGAACACAGTGAGCTTCAAAAATGATGATCGACGAGGTGATGATGGCAAGGTGAATAGGTGATGACTGATGACGAATTGACGATGGTGATTAGAAGGAGAGAATTAGAGAAGAAAAGCCAAACAGAGAAGCTGAGATTTGAGAGGAAATAGAGGCTGCGGCGGTCGCGGTACTCTAGCGAGAATCTAGGGTTTTTATATATATATTAAATAATTTTAAAAAAATTAATATAAAAATAAAAAATTAGGATCCGGGTTTCGGATGCGGGTTTACTTAAACCCGCATCCGGACCCGGAAATATGCGGGTCTTTAATTTTTTATTCGGATTCCGGATTAAATATAATCCGTTGCGGGTTGAACCCGGCCCGGAAAATCCGGGTTCAGTCCGGGTCCGGGCCGGGTCCGGGTTAACTTGCCATCCCTAGATCGTTGTGACACCTCAACTCTCTTGAGAACTTTCTTGGTGCATATATTCACGCGAAATTAACATTATAGTGATTGTTTTTCAAATGTGAATAATTTGTTGAGAAAATGGTAGAAGGTGAAACTTCCAGAGTTAAGGAGAGATCTACTCAAACTATTTCAGGAGACACTACATGTAAGAGGCGAGATGTATCACATCGTCATGCAGCACCTGTTATTGGAGGCTAGAAAATCGATGTTAAAAAGTTTGATGGGAAAATCAACTTCGGCATGTAGAGATGTGAAGTTATGGATGCCCTTATTCAAATCGATCTTGATGTTGTTCTGAAAAATAAAAGACACTTGTATGACGAAGAAACTTGAGATCGTATGAACGAGAAAGCTTGTGGTCAAATCAGATCTTGTTTAACCAAGGGGGTGAAATATCTAGTGAAAGATGAGGAGTGTGCGATAATTTTATGGCGTACATTAGAGGAAAAGTATTTGTTGAAAAGTGCTGAAAATCGTCTTCATGCAATGAACCAAGTGTATGGCTTTCGAATGAAATATGAGGTGTCAATGCACGATCATGTCTCAAGATTTGAAAAGTTACTTGCTGATTTGAAGAATCTTGATGAAGATATTAAGGATGAAACTAAGGTCATGATTCTGCCGCACTCATTGTCAGAAGAGTATAGTCATTTTGTGATTACCTTGATATATAAGAAAAGTGTGGTTATCTTTAAAGATGTTTTTACAGCATTGACTAATTTGGAGATTCTAAATAAAGATAAATATTTCGAAAGAGCATCAGTTGAAGCTTTGATAGCTAGAGAAATGACGATAAAGAAAAAGAAGAAGCATGGTGGAAAAAATTCTTGGTTTAAATCGAGAAGCAAAAATATAGCTCGAGATGAGTGTGCTTTTTGTTATGAAAAGGGTCATTGGAAGAAAGATTGTCCGAAGACTCAGAAAAGAGATAGGAAGAAACCAGTAGTAGCGAACATAGCACGAAAAGATGATATCTCTGATTATTCACTAAGTATTATGCCTACAGCATAGCATATGTGACTAGTATAAGTTAGTGGATACTTGATACCGAAGTAACCTATCCTTTGTGTCCTATTAGGGAATGATTTATAGATTTTCGTAAGTTGGAATCTAGAGCAGCTGTGATGGGAAATAATTAATCTTGTTGCACAAAAGGGATAGAAACAATTTGACTCAAAATGTTCGATGGAATGATTAGAAAACTGAAAGATGTTAGATATATTACAGCTTTAAAGAAAAATATAACTTTTATGGGCGCTCTGGAAGTTAAAGGGTACAAGGTTACCATTGAAAATAGTACAATGAAGTTTATATATAGAGCTATGGTGATTTTGCAAAGTGTCAGACATCATAATTTGTACTATTTAAAGGGAGGTACTACTGATAAAGTTAATGTTGCTGAGGCGCATTGTGACATCACCAAGCTATGGCATGTACGATTAAGATATGCTGGAGAGAAGTCTTTGTAAACTCTGATGAGATATGAACTTTTAAAAGGTACCAGAACCTGTAAATTAAATTTATGTGAGTATTGTGTAGTAGGCAAAAAAACAAAAGTCAAGTTCGGTACGGCTAATCATGATAATCGTAAGATCCTTGAATATGTTTACAGTGATGTATAAGGACCAATCAAGACTGCAATAATTGATAGAAGCTATTATTTTGTTGCATTTTTTTTATGATTTCTCTATAAGTGTATGGGTGTACACTTGCAAGCAAATAATGAAGTTTCAGAGATTTTTGTGAAATGGAAGAAATTGATGGAGACTTAAATTGACAGAAAGATCAAAGTATTACGATCTGATAATGAGGGTGAATATATTTCTGATTGGTTCTTGCAAGTATGCCAGAATGAGGATATAAAAAAATATTTCACGGTAAGACATACTCTGCAACAGAATAGTGTGTCTGAGTGTATGAATCGTACTTTGCTGGAAAAAGTATGATGTATGTTATCTAATACTAATTTAGATAAAAAATTTTGGGCTGAGGCTATGAGCTACATAAGTCACTTAATAAACCGGTTGCCTTCTGCTGCAATTGGAGATAAAACTCCTATGAAAATGTGGTTTGGAAAGCATGCACAAGACTGTGACTCCATTCGTGTGTTTGGGTGTCTAGCTTATTATCATGTAGAGAATGATAAGCTTGATCCTCGTGCAAGAAAAACTATCTTTGTGGGATTCAAAAGTGGAGTTAAAGGTTTTAAGTTTTGGGATCTTAAAGATAAAAAAGTTTGTGTATAACAGAGATGTCACCTTTGATGAAGTTTCTATGTTGAAGGTTTCAAGTTCTCAACAGGTGGAGAACAAGACTAATAAAATATTGCAGCAAGTGAAGTTTGATGTAACTCTATATGTACTAATTAGTTCTACAGAAAGGAGTTCAACTTTGGAAGTGACATTAAGAGTTGAAGAAGAAGTTATTTCTGTTGATGTCCTAGAAGAAGAAGAAATAACTAAAGATGTAGATGATGAAAATAAGACTATAGCAACAAGAAAGCCAAAGAGAGTGATAAAGAAACTTGGATGACTTACAAAAGATATGGTGGTAGCCTATGCACTTTTAGGTATTGATGATGACATCCCTAACACTTTTGGTGAAGCATTACACAACAGTAAAAGTTAACCATGGAGGAAGAGATGGAATCTCTCTATCAAAACCAGACTTGGGAACTTGTGTAGTTACCTAAATGGAAAAGGATTATTGGTAATAAATGTGTCTACACCAAAAAGCAACGATCTCCAAATCAATCAACTCATTGATATAAGGCTCGGCTCGTAGTAAAATGTTTTGCTCAGAAAGAAGGTATTGACTATAATGAAGTTTTCTATCTAGTTGTAAAACATACCTCTATTTGTATCCTACTGCCTTTGTAACAGAATATGAGTTAGAGTTGACTCAATTGGATGTTAAGATGGCATTCTTATATGGAGATTTAGAGGAAGAAATCTATATGACTCAGTTTGTGGTTTCAAAGTTGTTAGAAAGGAGAATCATATGTGTAGATTGATTAAATCTTTGTACGGACTGAAACAGTCACCAAAGCAGTAGTACAAGAGATTTGATCAATTCATACAAGAGCAGAAATTCACTAGAAGTGAACACGATCATTATGTTTATTTTAGAAGACTACAAAATAGACCTTTCATTTATTTGTTACTTTATGTCGATGATATGCTTATAACTTTGAAGAATAGAGGTGTGATTGAAAGATTAAACAGGCAGCTGACTTCTGAGTACGAGATAAAAAATTTGAGTGATGCACAGAGAATACTTAGAATAAAAATTCACAGAGGCAGAAAGAATATAAATGTGCGGTTGACTCAAAAGTCTTATTTGAAGAAGGTGTTATAAAGATTTGGTATAGATGAAAAAACTAAACTGGTATGTACTCCTCTAACTCCTCATTTTAAATTAAGCACTTCTTCATATCCTTCCTCCTAAGAGAAGTGTGACTATATAGCTCGTATTCCATATGCTAGTGCTATGGATAATCTTATGTATACTATAATGTGCACAAGGCTCAATATATCTCAAGTTGTGAGTATAGTTAGTCGATACATGCATAATCCGGGTAAACACCATTGGCTTGCGGTTAAGTGGACTCTTCGATACTTGTATGGACAGTTGATGTTGGGTTATTATTCAAGAAAGATTGTGGTCAACAATGTATTGGTTATTGTGATTCTGATTTCGCCAAAGACCTATACAAACAAAGATCAACAACATGTTATGTATTCACATTGGGTGTAGATCTAATCAACTGAAGGTCGATTCTACAATTGAAAATTGCTCTGTCCATTACGGAAGTAGAGTACATGACAGTAACTGAGGTTGTAAAAGAAGCTATATGGTTGAAAGGCTTGCTAGGTGATTTAGAGGTAATCCAGGAGAACATTAAGGTTTTCTATGATAACTAGAGTGCAATATTCATTGTGAAGAATCACACATATCACGCTCGAACGAAACACATAAATGTGAAATATCATTATGTAAGAGAAATTATCGAGGGCGATGTGTGTTATTGAAAAAAATCGATACTAAGGATAACCCATCAGATATGTTAACGAAGGTAATTTCTGGAATTAAGTTTCAATATTACTTGAAACTAATTCAAATTCTTCGAATGCGTTGAGTTTGAAGAATTTTGAACTACAGTTGGCTTGATCCTATATTTTGGGTACGTAAGTAATCACAGAGATGCAACCACTTTAGAGATGATGGTTCGTTAGTAATCGGCTCAAATTTTGAGAAATCTTCACCGAGATGGAGAATTGTTGAAAAAATCAACCTTAGCACATGCATAATGTGTTGAAAAGTCAAAAAAGGAAAAATAGGAGTTGGCACCAAACTGTTAACTATGTGAAGGATTTTTGAATTGCATGCATGTATGGAGAAAATAACCACCACACAACTTTGACAATTGCAAAATTTGATGGAATAGTGCACCTATGCATTCTTATAAATTACGCTCATATTTCATTAGTAAGCACCCCAAGCTCGAGAGAATTTGAGAGAATTTCAAATTCAGAGAGAAATAATTCATTAGACAATTATTGTGAGAGTGAGCAATTGAGAGTTATTTTCTTTCAAATGTGTATGAGAGTACTAGGTGTTTTTGGGTTCTAGGAAGTGAGTTTTTTTACTCGAATATTATACTCTAAATCATTGTTAATAATATAATTATTTTCTCTTCCTCCCATGGACGTAATCATAATCGCTAAACTACGTTAAGTTATTGTGTCATTTATTTTTTATAATTATTTGGTACACTTGATTTCTCATTTCGTGCACAATAAGGTGCCGAAGTGATTGTATGATGTATGTTTATGACTGTGGTTCCTTGTGCATACACGCTAAAAAATTTGCAAACTTAGTTAACCGTAGAAAGGGGACAAATTAACATGGGCACAAAAATGCCTCCTATTTTGGCAGTGGATATACTTTGAACAATAAAATAGTTCTTATATTTTGAATCAATGTGGTGAAAAATTTTGTATTTATATTTTGAATCAATGTCGTGAAAAATTTTATATTACTCTTTTAACTTATTATTACGCGCACCTTTATAAAACGAAGTCATTATATCATGGAGGATACACCATAATGTGATGCGTTTTGCATCAAAATGATGTTTAGGGGGCATAATCTTTCCTTAGGGGGTGCTACTGCTATCTAGCATGTCTTTTAACTTTATAAATTGAAGAAAATGATTCAAGCACCCACTCTTTTCCAATTTTCCAATATCGTATAATTAAACAAAATATGTGAAGTCGTAAGCTATCACATGAACCCAACCAATCCCATATTCCCACTTAAGTTTGCATTCAATTCTATTTCAAAATAACAGTGACGTCAACTTGTAAATTCATATTCGGTTTGAGATTGTGGACAAGCGGACATGACGGCTGACGGTGTAGTTGTTGATCATCTTTTGCCTCCCTCCTAAGAAAGGACAAAGGACATGCCACATTGCCACGGATTTGAGTCATTTCCCATCTCATGTTGGACTATTTAAGTTGATCTGGTTTCAACTAATCTTGTTTGCATGCATAATCTGGCAAGTTCAAGGCCTCCCAAAAAAAAAAGATAAAGATAAAAATATATATAATATATATAGTTTTAGGGGTCTTTCACTAGTTCCATCTTCAAGATATAGGGAAAATGCATACTTTTACAGCACTGTAACTTTCTTTTTCAAACTCAATGCTATTGTTCCTAAGAAGAGGACAAAAAAAAAAAAAAAAAAAAAAGAGGACAAACAAGAACTTGGGCATCCATCTTAATCTAATAGTTAAACAGGTGAATGCATAATACTTGTTGATGACTGAAGAAAAACACGACTCATTTACATGGAAGGACAAGCACCACAATCAATCTTCACTCTCATCACAAAATTGAAAATGTGTATGGAAAAATTAATCTATCCAAGACTGGGTAATAAGCCTATGCTGGCGAAAGATAATTAGACACCGTCACACTCGAGGGGACTATACAAGGGGTTTTGCTCTTTTCCGACTGCTAAAATCTATACAAAATTCCTAATTATGCCTGAACTGCCAAGGTTTGTAAATGATCTATGAAAACTTCCAAACTCAAATCATCGGTAAATATGAAATCTGACCCTTCTTTGTATGTTGATTCTTGAGTAACAGATGGATTCAACTTAGCAAGAAGAAATCTTGCCTGACTACCATGCTGATCACACTTTATAATCTTAGGTGCGGGAATGCGTTCAGCCACCAATTGCTCTGCATCAGTCTCTGGAGCTTCCAACAGCTTTCTCAAATTCTCATGGTTCGGATCTTTATCATAACCAAGCTTCTTCCACTGAGCAATCTTGGACCCATAATGAATAACGACATGGAAGTAAGAATCAAAGAGTAATATAACATCAGGCGAGATTGAACGGATGTCAAGGAGGACTGGAACAGGAGGCCCAACAAAAGAATACTGAAAAAGTGTAGGCTGGATCATGATGAGAGAACCCACTACACCTTCACGGTTCAGCATCAGCCTGAAGAAGGCAGTCTCATCAGGAGTACAGTTGAACACATCGATAAACTGGGACCTCCTTAAATAGAACATAAATTGAGGATATAGAGAGAAGTTAGAGGATAGGCGAAAGGAAGATGGATCTTCATGCACATAGTCCCCAAACTTGGATGTGAAACGAATAAGTGTATCATCCAGCCATCTCACTACATCTCGAGAATAACATGTCTCTGCTCGGTGGATAGCAAGTCTGGCCATTATTGCAGCTGCTGCTTCTTGGTCGAACCCAGCAGCTATTTCGGGTGACTGTTTTCCAACCCATCTTCTGGCAGCAGTTGTCACCCTTTTCCGGATACTCATGTTTCCATGACGATAACGTGTAATAAACTGAATAAAAAACGCAGATCCAGGTTGCCCTTTCTGTTCATCACTCACTTGGAAGAAGAAAGCAATACATGTTTTACTAGTGAGTGTATTCAACTTCCATATATAAGTCCCACCCTCCCCTGTCTCATTGTCACTGACTAAATTGTTCGTTTTCTTAAGAGACACACAGGGACCAAGGGCTCCACAAATTTTTACATCTCTGGTGGTTACTACCTCAATAGTTGCATCAAAATACACCTTTAAATTGCCCTCGTCATCATGACCAAAAATATGCCGGATGCATTTTCTAAATTGATCTGATTCAAATGTCTCCCCAACCATAATGAATCCACCTGAACTCTCAACAGGGACTTTTAGCTCAGCAACACCAACTTGATCAAGAGAACAAGCAAACAAATCAAGGACAATTGACGACTTAATTAATCTCCCAGACAATTGCTTGTAAAACGCACAAGACTTTCCATAATAAGGGGCATGACCATTCATTATGTCTCCGTGATTCCTGATAGCTTTACTGAATTCCGAATCTACAATAATTCCTGGGCCCAGAGTTGCAGGGCCTGAAGTAAAGACCATGATCCGGGAGCCTGTATTCACTGAGCATCCTTCTAAAAGACCAACTGCAGCTGATATTGCTGCTCCTGTGCATCTTTGAGGACGATGTCCAGGTGTTCTTTGCATCAAAGAATTTATCTCTTCAATTGCAGTAGTAATGTTGAATTCACACTCTGACACAGGTAACAAAAATCCCTGCTTTTGAATAACTGGTGTCTTTCCTAGTTGCTGCTTCTTTTCACAATTAATTCCCATCAAATGCTGGATCTGAGACATTAAAAGTAAACACAAACTTGAATATGTAATCTTAAGAAACTATCAAATCCCAACTGTTTGTATAATCCAACTTAACATATCCGCCCAGAACCCCAACAACCAAATTAACCCATCATCAGTACATATCCGTTATGAGTATCAAATACAATGCAGGGTATATTTAACATTGAGGTGCGGCAGCTTTAACAAACGCTATGAAGCAGAAAGACAACAGTTACAAACATACCCATTATTTGTTACCAGTCCTAAATTTTACATCAAACCTCACACTATTCAAATACATAGACCAACAAGAAGTATAACAACAAATAATTAAGTGTCTGATACCTGCTCGGAAGAGAGCTCGCGACCACCGTGCAAAATGAGAACTCGGCAACACTCGGAGAATCCAAGATCATGAACATAGACCATTGAATCAAACACGACTAAACCGACCAGAGCATTTTCCGGCAATTGCTCCATAACACGCAGCAGCTCATGCTTAACCGCCCTTATCTCGGCCTCCTCCATACACCCATCAACCACAAAGACAAATGCAGGCCCTACCACGCCGCCGCCGCCGCCGCTCGAGACGGATGAAAACGACGCCATAGAAGAAAACGACATGGCAGAGCCTAAAGTGTTAAGTAAGTGATCGTGGGCAGCGGCGTACTCGACGGAGGAGTAGGTGGGGAAGAGCTCGGCGGGGAGGTTGGTTTCCGCGATGGAGGAGTAAGAGCGGGGGAAAGGGTTTTTGCCGTAGCAAAAAGGGCAAGTCCAGATACGAGAGGCGTAGTCGACGCGGGCGTAGGGGTTTAAAACGGCGCCGCATTTGGAGCAGATGAGTGGGTCGTAAGGAAGGATAGGGATTTCGGAGGATTGCATTAAGGGGTGGTGGAGGAGGCTGAGTGGGATGATGAGGGAAACGGCGTCGGATTTGGTTGGCGGCCATGAGTTCCAGGACCAGCGGAGGCCCTCGATGGCTTCGAGTTCGGTGAAATCCATTTCGATGGATTTGGAGAAAATTCTTTGAGGTTAGGTGGTGATGGGTGATGTAAGCAACATGATATACAGGGAAAAGGAATCTTGCATTGTTGTCGTAGAGATGAAGGAAAAGGAGCGAGAAAACAAAAAGCAAAATGTGTAAGGGTTTGTTTGGGGTTTTTGATGGAAATTAATTTGTATCCGGCAGAAAGTAACACCGGTCAATCTTGGTCAATGGACCTAAGTGTAAAAACGTGAGAGAAGAATGCTTGTGTTTCGAAATATCAAAAGCTTTTCTGATTTTGCGGCAAGCAACAGGGGAGGGGACTGTTATCAATTCAATTCGTATTCCATCCACCATCGACATTTTCATTTAGATTCTGATATTAGCCGTTGCAAGACCAATTTATGGGCAACCCACTCGTCTCTCACTCTCTCTCTCTCTCTCTCTCTCTTCATTACTGAGTAAGCCTGTATAATAAACAAAACCCCGAAAGCGGTTCATTATGTTCGGCATTTCGTACGGAGAGCTCTTCCTCATAATCGGCGCCACGGCTGCTCTTGTTGGACCAAAGGATCTCCCGATAATCGCAAGAACTGCCGGCAGATTAGCCGGTCGGGCCATTGGGTATGTTCAATTAGCTCGTGGCCAATTCGATAACGTTATGCAACAATCTCAAGCTCGCCAGGTACGTGTTTTGTTTTTGTATAATTTTACTTAATTGTGTTTTACATAGAAAATATGAAATGATTTTATTAGAATTCTTGTGCACATGTAATTATGAATATAACCGTGGCAACTATTTGGAAACGTTTCTTAATATTTGTCATTCACTTTACCCTTCTAGGTAACAAAAGAACTTCAAGATGCAATGCAACAACTGGATGCAATCCGTCATGAAATCCGAAGCGTATCTCTTATTAATCCTGGGCCTATGACTCGAAAGCTGATGGATAATCTTCCAGAGCCTACTCCTAACCATAGCGGTAATATATGCTGTCCTGACATTGGACTACCTGGCTGCTTATGTAAAGTTTCCTTTGTGTATTTCTCTTGGTCCAATTTCCTGTGCTTCCTTGTTTGAAGATGACAGTTCATTCAAGAAAAGTGAAGAAGAGCTTGGGCTGACAGATGGTGTGGTAAAGGTGTTTGAATCTTATTCATTTTGTTTACCCCATTCATTTTGTTCCTTACAGCAAAGCCTGTTTTGCATCGTCTTAATTCCTTTATATGGACCTTTCTCAGAATTATAGTTTGAAGCCCTCTGGGTCATTACATTTACACAGCCAAGCAATTGCTTATGCAAGACTTGCTGAATCTGAGGCTGTGAAGAGTGGTTCTTTGAAGAGCAATGCAGACCAAGAAAATTTTAATGTTGAAACTGGTCTCTTTACTGTTCTTCCCATTTCAGCTGAAAGTACTGGCATGCTTCCCAATCGCAAGGGTAACTACAATTCTTAAAATTCATTTATCATTATCACGCATTGGCTTTCTTTCAAATTTCCTTGTTTTGGTCAATGCCATTTCTTATTTAATGTCCTAACCTGGCACAAATGAGATCTGTCTGGGACTTGAAAATACTGCTTCTCATTTTAGTGATATCACATTAAATTGCTGAGTTATTAACAAAACGTTCTGAGTTTATGAGTGAATAAGATGAAAGACGGTTTATAGTGCTGTCTATGATTATGATCCTTCAAACAATTTAAAAGTGCTTCGTCATTGCAGCTTGGTTGGTACTTGAAATATGCCATTTTCACTCTGCTAATCTGTCCTTTGTTCAATTTTATTGCACTTGCAAGTATAAGAAACCCACGCCGGTTGCTAAGGCTTGAATCTGATGTTAATCTATTTAGTCAGATCATGCTGCTTTAGCATTAAATGATGAAAGAAGAATTGTTCCATTGCAATAAGTTAAATCTGTCCTACAATTAGTTTAAGAAATCACATTGTGTTAAAGTCTTAATGTTTTGTTATAAATGAACCTTATAGGAATAATTTGACTTTTATTATGTGACTGATTGAAAGAATTTGTCTCTAGTTTGCAGTTATAAACTCTTCCTTTTAAGGGCATAATTTAAAGTAACTAGTTTGTGGATGTGGTTGTAGAGGGTGCAAAAGGATCAGACATTTTGTTAGAAGCTATACTTGAATCAGAGGTGGCACATAATGCAAAAGATTTCTTTTCTCAGCCTGAAAATCAAATAAAAAGTAAATGAGAAGGTAGATCTCTTTACTCTTTGTCCATCTCTGTCACCGTTCTTCATGTTTCAGCATTCCTGTAAAATGGAAAATGTAAAAGAATTAGCTACATGATAAATTTATACAGAGAAGTGCATATATTGCGGATATTTGGAAGCTTATTGTAGTTTTGCAAGCAGTTTTTGGCAGTAATGTAAAAGTTTGCTATAGAAGAACAACCATGGTCTTATTTTTTCTCTTTGGGTTGCATGTGAGTGGTGCATCGTTTCGGAAATGTCTTATATCTATGCATGAACAACTCCATATTTTAGTCAAGTTGTTTATGCATAAAAGCACAATCATCATTTCTTCCTCCTGTGTTCTGTTTTATTATCAAAATGTGAGTTACTGAAGGAGCCTTTTATTACATTGTTGGTTGAACTATTTTTTGAATTTGTTAATGCAGAAACTATGTGATGTTAAACCTAAACGACCTAGTTGATTGAGCTTGTGAGAATTCAAGGCCTGTGATCGACCAGATCAACTAGTTTTGCTGTATGTACTTGATCAGTTAGTAAATCTGTAAATCTTCACCCTTTTTCTTGAATTGGGTCTGGAAAATAGTTAACTGCACTATATTGCTGGGAATTATTTTAATAATTGCACATCAACCTTTATGGTGAGTGCTATGTTTGCGCATTTGATTGATGCAACTGTCAGCTTTCAAATTTATAGTCACATGATGAAGATTAAATTCAACAAATTCCAGAGAAACCCATATCCTCTCCCCTTGTTTGTTTGGGTGGTGTCAACAGCTATTTTATTTGAAAAATTTTTTCTTCCCAAATCTTTTTTGACAAATTAAAAAGCTTTTTTGTTCACCTGAATCTTTTAGATTTTAGACGCCTCATGGATGTTACTTCTGATAGGATCCATCGTTTGCTTCTTTTCTAAGGCTGCCTTAAAAAATTCTTTCATGATATCCATTGCAATAGCTTTTTGGTATTTTGGTTGGACCGCTGTGGCATTTACTCATTTCATATGTATGGTATAATGTGAGTTAAAAGCATTATAGACTTATAATGTGAGTTAAAAGCATTATAGACTTACTATTATCTGTGAAACCAGAAATACTGCAGATGCCCTGTTTATTTGCAATGATTTTTATGCATTATTCATTGCCCAGTAAAGGATGAACATAAACATTGTATCATACTGCAGTTGAGATTACAATACTAATTTAAAGATGGATTGCTTCACTGTAGCTGAAGAAGTAAAGATGACCTATCAATATATTTTACAAACGTTTTGTTGAACAATACACACTGACCTTTGAGTTAAACCAATCCTATCTACCATCTGGTGTCTTTGGAAGTACCACTTCAAGGCTCTCCATCTATCCTTCATGACTCATGGGAGCAACCATCATACAACACAAGTTTGTTCCAGTTGATCTGCTATTATGAGTGGACTTGATCTTGATCTTGTATCTTGTATTTTTTAAGGATAATCCCCAAGATTTAACCGTTCAAGCTGCACCCAGCGGCCTTCGTTGTTTCTCACGAGCCCTTTGTTCTCATGTTGTTGCCAGTTTGGTGGGACCAGGAAATGGTCCTTCAAGAAGTCAGCTTGCTTGTTTACCAAAGCAATGTCCCTTCCACTGGTAAGCATAAATCTTTGGCCCTTTCCTTGGTACCTGTTCAATATGAAACAAAAGGTAATGACTCAATAATTAAACCTTAAACTCCTTATGTCATGTCTCTTGCTGGGCAGAGTATGTTGTGATGAAAGAATTAGAATTGAAAAATAAAGAGGTTTTAGAAATTGTAGATTCTGAACTTGAAAATTGCTTCAACCACTGAGCATGCCTAAAAGATTGGATAGATGGGGCCAAATTTGGCATATTTGTTTTGATGCAGCCTTATTGATTGCTCTGTAAAGAATTTTTTTATGATAAAGGTTTGACAAAAAATTCTGAATACGAAAATATAGTATTTTCCTGTCATAGTTAACTACTGTTAAGGAGCATTTGGAACTGTTTTGATGAACTGCATAGCTGCTTCTTGATGAAAATTACATTCTAAGTAAGGGCCCTTAAAATGGTTCATGCCATTTCCAAGTCTTTAACTTAGTTCATTGATGGGATTTCGCTACTAAAGAAAAATATACTAACCCGTCAAGTAGATGAAGATGGGCTTCCAAGTTATGGTAGCATGCCAAATCGTTTGTCTCTTTCAAGAATGGGGAGCTCTTGTGATCCAGAGTAAGTTCCACCCCAACATGCGAGTAAAACCACAGTGACGCCTCACCTATTTTACGGAGCATGGGTGGTATGTGTTCATTGAGAAATAACCCTGGTGCCTCAGGTACCTTGTCGTGAATATTTACCGCTCTCAGTACTTTTACCCCAAGTTGTGCAAGCCTCTCCTTAAACCGTATATTCCCAACGCGTGGCCCTGAGAAGGAGAAAACACATATAGGGACCACCTGCCCATCATCCATGACATCTACCCCTGTCTCAGCTATGTCATATGCACTTAATATTGCTAATGCACTTCCTAGACTGTGACCTGTGATTGTGATGCTCAAGTTCTCATCCTGGTAATGACTTATTAGTCTCTTGACTTCTTCTAAAACATGCTCTCTTGCCGAGCGTTTGCAAATTTGGCTGCTTTGATCCTTGTTGGTATAGAGGTTGAGGAACCCAGACTCAACTTTGACCCTGGGATCCGGGCAGGGTATCTTTTTCAATGTAACGGGCCTTAGAAAATACATGAAATCAGCTATCCACTCCAGCTTCGACCTTGTGCCCCGCCAAGCAATGGTTATGTCCCTTCGTCCTAGATGTGCTGACATTTCATCATTGGAAACTGCAATATACCCAATCCAATTAGCTGTGTGACTCCATGCATCAGGTCGGAGTGATCTTTGGAAAATGTTTGGGAGATTTATGTTGTGTGTGGCGTGAAGGTAAGAGGTTACTTCATACCCATGCTGTGTCATGCCGAGACACTCAAAAAACTCCCTTGGTGCGTATTTACAACTGCCACAGTACTTGGAGAATGGTTCAAAATCAAAGGCATCATAACAAGCTTGTACCATTTCCCCATACCGTATTAGCTCAGATCGCAAGAGGGGATGCAGGGGGTCTAGCATACCATCCCAATCATCCACACCATGGATATCTTGCCAAATGTCTGCTAACTTCCTCTCAGGTTCTCTAGGTATCGAAATTTCTTCATTATCATCTTTTGCTTTCTCTTTGTCAAGCTCTGCCACAGTGCAGTGGTCATCTTGGGACAAAGCACTAACTTCTTGACATTTCTGTCTTCTGTTTTCTCTTCTTCCCAGCCTTATAAATGGTATTTGTCCTCCTGTATTTGGAGTTGGAACATGATACTTGAGTGGAAAGGTCTTTTGCACATGTATGTTGTAGGGGAAGATTATTTTGGTTAGAGGGATAGCCATTGATTTTTGTTTCGGAGCAGCTTAAGCTGGTGGTGGGAATAATTAGATAAAATGTTGTGTATAGGATATCCAGTGGCTAATCATGAAGACTTGTATGTGAACTTGAAGCTATATTTCATATCTGTACTTCTTAATCATGAAGACTTCTGAGTATTTTATGGCTATATTTAACTACTTAAGAAAACAATTGTTATTCATTGTTTTGAGTTGGCACATCATTGTTGTGACATCTGACCGCCAATTATTTTCATGCTGAAGTAATTTTTCAGTTTTCTTAATTGAGGCATCAATTCTTGAATATATTTTCAGTTTTTAGTCGTAAGGTCTTGTTTGACCGAGTTCCCAAGTCACTCTCAATGATTTAGTTGCTAGAGACAAAAAATGCAGGTGTTGTCTATGTATTTGTCTTTGTGAATTGTTTTTATTTGTTATTTCTTTTTTTCCGTACTTATAGAGACTGATAATCTCTCTTTAAACTAACAGCACATCAAACCTATATTAGAATATTTCTATCCAAACTAGTTTCTTTTCACATCGTCTGGAGATTATTTGAATACCTGAAACAAAGTTAGTTCCAGTACCCAAATAAAAGTTCTATTGTACCACATAATTTAGATTTAGGGGAGACGTTTAAAGTTTAATCGCCTTCATGAAGTCTGAATTTTACTGGTTCCTTGTTTAATAGAGTATTTTCTTGGAAGTCTTTGGCATGTACAACAGATGATGAAGACAAAAGCTTGGCCTTATTGGTCAACTTTGATAGCGAGTTGTTCTTTATTTTTTATTGTTGACTTTGGTTTGAGTAAGTAAAGCCATCAGCCATGATTAAATATGAATTTAGAGTTGATATATATATTTTTTAATAATTATTCCCTCTTTTTGGCCAAAGCAAATGGGTAGTTACAGTTATTCTCCAGCTTGCTTGCAAATTCAGTTGGGTGAGATGCAAGATGAGACGTGCCTTTTTAGCTACATACAAATAAGAAAAGTGCAATTGCATGCTTTATAAAGTTGGAAATTACCAAAGTTTTGGGCTTTGCATAGGCCCGTCTACGCCTTTGAATTATTGACGGTTAGGGAAGGTAAAAAGATTCGGATCCGGCTACGATCCGGAAGATCCAGATTCAGATGCACTTGTATCCAGAAATGCGGATATTCGGATCCATATTTTTTATTTAATTATTAATTTAATTAAATTTCAATATAATATATATATATATATATAAGCTAAAAAGTCTAAAAGTGTAAACTTATGATATTATTGTATGTTATGCATGTTGAATTATTAATTGTTGAATTATTAATTATTGAATTATAAATTTATAATTAGATTTTATTTGATGTTATTAAGTAAATTGTGAATTTATATTATTTTTTATATTTAATTCATATTGTGGTATATTTAATTATGGATTATGATGTAAGATGTTATTGTATGTTATTCATGTTAAATTGTTAATTATTGAGTTATGAATTTATGATTAGATTTTATTTGGTATTATTAGATAAATTGTTGAATTTATATTATTTCTATTTTTAATTTCTGTTGTGATAATTTCAATTGTGAATTTATGATGTTATTATATGTTATTCATGTTAAATTATTAACTATAAATTTATGATTGTATTTTATTTGATATCATTATATAAAATTTTAAATTATTAAAATTTAATATTTGCGGATCCGGATATCCGGAATATCCGCCCGCAATCCGTGCGGATATTATCCGCATCCGGATCCGCATATATTTTTTCCGGATCCGAATGTGGATCCGGATGTAAAATTATTGATGTGAATCTAGATTCGGATCCAGATTTTGCCATCCCTATTGGCGACGATGATACTGATCGTATTAATGAAACTCATTGACGAAATTAACATTGATTTTAAAACTCCAACAAAGCAAATTTAGGCTTCATCAAATTGCAAGCGTTTAGCATGGAGGAAAAATATCTATGAAAATTTAGACACTAGAGAAAATTCTTGAATAGTTTATTTTAGGTAGAACTGGGGTTAAAAGAAAATAATAGATGAACTGTCTAGACTTTAATATTTACAAAACATGAGGTGTAAAAAGTTTTTTATTTTTATTGTACTTCTAGAAAAGGTTAAAAGTGTAAATACTGAAGAAAACGGGTTTAACAAGTTTTGAGGGGTGTTTAATACAAAAACTCTTAAGTTATATCCGAGTTGGGCTACTAAAAACCTAAGAAATGTGGGCTACATAGGTGCGGGTGTACTTGGAGTTAATTCGGTTTATTGGGTGATGTGCTTTAAATTTTTATATTTCGGAAGTCACAGTTGTTATAAATGAAGGTGACGTGGAGTTGCTATGTGTTAATAATAAAAAATAAATTATTATTATGATTATGTGATTATTAAGTCATGCGTTATGGTGGAGCAACTTCATTGTAGTCAGACTCATAAATAAAGGACTCGATCAATCGAAAATGAGGGGATTGTTTGGAAATCATAACTTTGAAGTTGGTAAAGTTCGGGAGCCATCAAATGGTGGCATGTAGGAAAGCACGGCCACCACCTTTGCACTCAACGCTTGCCGATCTTCAGCATGCATAGAAGTGGAAAGTGTAGCACTAACCGGCATCATTATTAGTGACTTTCTGTGGTGGTCGAAACTTATGCATGTCCCCATTTTTGGGCAAATGGAGTCTCAATAGACATCGATATTTGTACCATATTTTAGAAATGAAGATAAGAAGTCTACCAGTATCATCAATTAATGCTTTTAGTAGAAACCTATGATCAATAATGTAGGAGTTTTTCTTTCTTCATTTTTTGTTTTAAAATTAATCGTTGTCAATTTAAATCATCTTAACTTCAAACTTACAGGTAACAACAGTACTTACAAAACACAAATCATACAATGGGAAATATATCAAATTGGACACCCTTTTGCTCTTTTGGATGAAACAAAGCACAACAAATTCAATCATGGTGGGAACATGATCACTGAATTGATACACAACTCACATGCGATGAAGCATCTAATGGAGACAATATTACTGACTTTAATTTCATATTCGTTTGATTAGAATGACATTGCCATCATCCCCTTCCTAATCCCACTTTCATTTATTTAAAACCAAATTGGTTACCTTCCTCGATCATTCCAATGTATATATTTTATTTATTGATTATAATATAAAATCCCAAGTTGTGAATATAATTACCTTCATTATAGATGGAACATGAGGGTGCCACACTACAAGATCCGAGAAAAACTACAAATATTATGCATAAAAAGAAAAGAAAGGGGCGGGGGTATTGAGCATTATATAATT
Organism: Murraya koenigii; assembly: GCA_025617385.1. NCBI lineage: Eukaryota > Viridiplantae > Streptophyta > Magnoliopsida > Sapindales > Rutaceae > Murraya > Murraya koenigii. Next base: position 5,008,110 of record CM046818.1, on the reverse strand, counting down.
ATTAATTGATTTGGCCTAAGTTAAATGTTAGTGATCCCATAAATTTCGTATTAAAAAATTGCAGCCACATTCACTCATCAGCCTACGTTCACCAGTCAAATATGAAATTTTATTTTGCTTACCCCAATCCCAAATTCGTAAACTAATGGCCATGAATGCAAGCCCCATCAACATGCACATGGCCTTGTTCCCCATCAAAATTAATAATAACATGCCATAAGAAGCTTGTACTTATTAATTAAAGATTAATAACACATGAATATGAAGAATCTTTCTAAGGGAGGGGGTGAAAAAAAAAAAAACGAAGTAGCATTAATTTAAGTTTCAAAGGAATAAAACACACAACAACTATGACAGCAAAGACAACAACAAATAACAAAAATAGGTTATTACTAAAACAAGAAAATTAAACGCTGCTGCCATTAAGCAATAAACAAGCCAGACAATGCGTTTAAGTTTATTGCTTCTTGTCCATTACAACTGTCTAAATCTTTTTGCATATTCTATATACGATCAAATAAAAAACAGGCAATGAAACCCATCCACAGAAACACCAAAGCTTGTTCAAACAATAATCTTGTGCAGGAGTCCATAAATAGCTTAATTTTCCCTTTTGGTTCTGTCTTTGAGGACATGATGATGAGACCTTCAACAAGACCGACAAAGTCACACATATTTTACATTAGGTTCTGCTCTTGCACTTCTCCATTGCTCTTGGGGCTGAAAAATGATTCAATCAAATTGATTTAGAGGTTATTTTGCAATGAAGTTCGAGAATATATACAATTCAAGAAACTGTGGAAGAAAAAACGAAAACAAATTAAAGAATACATACCAAGCCCAATTGCTTCTGATCCTTTCATTATGCGCATACGCTTGCATGAATCAACAAACATCCTGTAAAGATCAAAGAATTTTAAAGGGTAAGTGACAATCTTTTTTCATTACCCAGAACTCTGTAAAATAATTTAATATTGCTAATAAGGAAATTTTCATTGTTTGTTGAAGTAGTGCCAGACTGGCGAGCTCTTTCTGCTAGATGATTATGTCCAATTATAATATGCATGTTTTTTAATTTGACAATATAATAATTACTAATTAATTTTAGGGTTTCTAGAGGAATAATAATAATAAATAAATAAATAAAAACCTACTCCCAAGGAACATCACCCACGAGCATCCAGTCACCATCCTTGTCTTCATAGGTTGGCACATAATCAGAGCTGTTTAAAAGATCCATCAACTTGCTCTCGTTCATAAAATCAATCATTCCTTGGGATCCATAATTACCTATAGTTGACATACATATAACAATTAACTAATTAATTAAACTAATGGAGTTATAAAGATTAATTAACATTACAAAATATATTGCATGCAGTAAAAACTTACCCATGGTGAAGGAACTGAACATTTTGGCCAATGCACCAGAAAGCTCTTGGTAACTCTTATACATCTTCAAATCTACTTTGCGAAGATATGGTGCCCCGTCCATGCAAACCTTCACAAATGCTGCCGTTTCAGCCATAGCATTCTTCCTATAGGATCGCACTGGTGGCCACCCCACAACTTGTGCCCTAAAATTAATCCAATTACGTTGACATAGTTTCGCTAAACTTTAGTTATAATTTAACAATACCATATATAATATGGTTAATAATAATATGAAAAATCACTTACTTATTAGCGGGTGGCTTTGCGGGATCCTTATTATGATTCTTGTTTTTGGAAGAAGGATTCTTGACATTTTCATTCAGATCCACTGATGATTCCTTGGACTGAAAATTGAGTTTCAAATCGATTACAGCAGTCTCAAAGAAGCCTCTTTTGTTGCTAACCTTTGGAGTTGGGGTTAATTCTAACGTCCCCACAGCTTCGGCTCTTTTGTTGTTGCCAACACCAGCACCACCACCACCACCGGGCAATCCAAGGCAAAGTTCAGTCTCTTTGAAGTCCATTTTCAGGCCAATATCTTCCACTCAAATTATAAAACAACTCCTTTACAGCTTTTGCCTTTTCGTTCTTTCTTTCTTTCTTTCTTTCTTCTTCTTGTAGTTATGTTCTTGTGTTGCTAGAGAAAGAGATCAGAGACCCCCCAATAATTAATATAACTGTGGGCTGTTGTGATATCAGCTGCATGTGTATGCCGATGTCGTATCAATGTATTTGATTTATGGTTTGTCTGACACGTGGAAAAACTTGGGGACGTTGATTTTGGAAGCTCTTATACCAACCTGACGACGTTAAGAACGTGATTGGGTGTTGAGATTTCTCTAAACGTTTGTGGCTAGCTAGGAGCTACTTCATTGCTCTTGAGAACTTTATACTGTTCCCTCTTAGTCAAACAGCACATGCAAACCACTACAATAGGGCTGTGTTAAAATATAACTGAGCACCTATTAATGCATTAGTCAAAATTTTATTATCTTTTAATGTAATTTTTTAAGTTTCCATCCTGTTAACCCAATGTTGACCGTGGGGCTCTATATATTCCTATAGTTTGGGTTAATAACTCATCACAACCCTTTAGTTTGTAAAATACCTCCTGATCACACCCTTGTCTCTCGAATTTTTACTCAATTCGGTATACTTTAACAACCCACAATCATATTTTTTAAATCAAATTTTGAGTTACATGAAATGAATTATATTTTACATGGTTTGTATTTACTTCGTTTATATTCCAACTGATATGACAAATAATGTGTCACTATCTAATTGGTTCAAGTGATAAATAATTAAGTCCTATTATTTTTAATTCAAATAGTAAATTTCTATTCGTAACATATTTGTTGCGATGAACACTAAGTATTCTAACTAAGTGTTGCATTATTTATAGGAATTATCTAAATTGATGGAGAATAAACTTACCAAATTATGTAAAAAGTTGAGAAAATATGTGTTTATATTTTTTACAAATTATAGGAATGTAATGTGCTATTAAACCAAATTGTAAAGATGTCAAGAGCATTTAGCCATTTACACTCGACTTTTGAGTATTGGCTTAATTTTTAATGTTCAAGCTTTTATACTTTTGTATTTGGAGAATTAATACTTTCATCATCTTACAGTTTCTTTGAGTTTTACCATTTACTCTCAATAGTTTTCATAATACTTTTTTTCATAACAAATTTTACCCAAAAATATTATTATTATTTTGTGGTTAAAATGAATTTTTCATGAGAGTTTTAACATTGAAGGTAACAAAGCATAATTAGAATTCAAACAATAAGTGATAAAGTTAAAGGAGGGGGGGCGGGGTTAATAAGTGTCAAACTCACTTAATTTCATTTTTATCAATTTTACTTTATCATCATTGTTTCTTTTCTTTTCTGGCCTTCTTTCATTTCAATCAATTTATGGGGTCCGTTTGCGCAATTTGGGAAGCATAAATGCACTGAGCACGAACCAAATCATATGCTAGTAATTGTATGCATGAATTTGTTCATTATTTATAATAATTTGATTCTTCTAGAACCATCATCCACTTACACACAAACTCACATGAACCAATAACTTACCCAATATAAAGCCTATTAATTGATTAATTGGTCAGCTGTTCATCCCCATTGTAAACATGAAGTTAAACTAATTAATCACCCTTACAAGTTAAAAAATATTATCAACGACAAAGATTGATTCTTGAAGATAAGGAAGTCTTTGAAAATTTCAAGCTAGAGGAAGATTGAGACTAATTATGAGTAGCGATTCCCCTGCAGGACACATAAACATCAAAGAGAGAAGTAGTGATCAACATCACTCGTTCTCAAATTTTATGAGGGCAGGCATATGGTGATGACTTAGAGACAAGTCACATCCCTACAATAAGGAAACATCCCTAACCCTAGCTGTGCCCTTGCCCTGTCACGATCCCTCAACCCCATTCTTGCTTGTTTCTTTCTAACCTAACGATCTCTATTCACAATTATCCAATTTCATTTGTTTTCAAGTTCCTTCAGCCACATCTTCTCTTTTAACACACTCATCAGTCATCTCCTATAAGAAACACCCCCTTTTCAATCTTTTAAGCTTTTGGTGAAGTCTATTTCATATAAAAATACAAGAAAACCAATTTTCTCTGTTTGGATAAATATGTACCCATTATAATTATAATAACCCTTTTATCTACTTATACGCAAACTGACCGCCAATACCTTTTTATTTTTCACAATGAAGTGACCTAGCTTAGCCTTAGCCAAGCAAGAGGATTTTTTTTAAGTGGTCCTGATCATGCCGCACAAGGTGAATCAAATATCATGCATATACAGGTGGCAATGTGGTTATTTTATGGCCACAGCATTTCACATGTTCATATCAGAATTCAGAAGTGTACAAGCTAGATCATTGTTGTTGATCATGATCAGAGGAAAAAATTGATTTCATACCTACCTTCTTCTCTTTCTTTTTAATATATATCTTCTCTTTTATACTTTACAGGGCTAGCTGCCATGTTTCTGATGTGGTCCTGTACAAGGATCTTATATGTGCCTATTGATATTATTTAGTCCTTTGGCTTGAGTCCTCATTGTTTCTACAGAGAATGTTATGGTGTGTTTACTTCTCGAATTAAGGAATTTGAATCATTAACAATATTTACTCCACAAAATAAGAGTGGAAATCGAAATCGAAATTATGGAACCCACATCAAATTGAGAATAAGAAATGAGAGAATAATTTCTAAGAGGGGGTTGAGTCTCCCAATCCCAGGACTGATGGGTTTTGCCCCATTAAATTTATGGTATCCTAAAAATATCCTCATTTAAAAAAAAAAAAAAAATTCGTCACTGCCAACAGCTCCCTCATCATCGCTGGTCGTCACTTGTGGAGTAAAAGCAGGTCGCAGGTCGTCGCAGGCAGTAGCCGTGACATAGTCTAACCACCACTACCACCACCAGTTGTCGCATTCCAATCTGATGATGATGATTCCGATGATGATGATGATTATTATTATTATTATTATTATTATTATTATTTGAATAATAATAATCATAATAATTAAAATATAAAATAATAATTATGACAATAGTTAATTAAAGACTTTTTATAAATTTGGAATAATCGAACTTATTTTTATTCCAATTCTACGATAATGTAAACAAATCAATGGCAATACATCTCATTCTGATTACGATTCCTATAGTTAAAATAAACAATTTATTCTGACTCTCATTATAATTTTAGTCTATTCCAATTTTCGTTCAGTAAATGCACTATTAAATACTGGAAGTTTAAATAATGCATCACTTAATCCCTTTGTAATTACAACTTATTTCATTCTAGTTTTTGACTAAGTTTGACTGTCAGGTGAGTTGGTGAAAAAATCTATTAATAAAAAAGTAAAAGGAAATTACATATGTTGGGATTATGTGCTCTTTAAAGCATATTGATTTTCTGATTAATAAAATATTTGAGGTATTTATTTAGATATCTTAAATTACATTAATATTTTTAGTAAAGTTCATTTAATCATATTATATGTATTTATGCGATCACCATGTGGATTCGCAGAAGACATAAATAAAAGTTATCTTATTATTAAATAAATTAAGTTCGCAGTTGATAAATAAAGTTGGGCACTTTATTTAGGTATAGACTGTAATAAATTCATTGAGTGATTTGTCTTAATCATGTATGAGTTTATTGATGTAGTATGACTACATTGAACTGGATTACATATAAAATTTAATTAATCTAGTAATAACTGTCAGACTTATTAAATCTTATAGACATTGATTTATTGTAATCTTAATCTTAAGTTAGTTATAATTTCATGATTGTAGTTGTTATTTCATTTAAGTTACCAATAGGCATGACATACACATGTAGTCAAGATTACCCGGTAAGGGTGGGCATTTTCCGATTCGGCATCGGTTCGGTTCGGTTCGGTTCGGATACCGAACCAAACCAAACCAAACCGAAACCGATTGGTTCTTAAGAATTCAAACCGAATCAAACCAAATTTCTGAACCGAACCGAAATAATTTTGTTCGGTTCAGTTTCGTTTTAAAATTTGGTTCGGGAAATTAGGTTAATAATTTAGGATTTTGGTTTTTAGATTTTAGAATTTAGATTTTATATTTTAAATTAAATTTTTTTATTATATTTGACCAAACCAATCAGTTTATTAAAACCGAATCGAACACAAACCAATCGGTTCTAAATTTTTCAAACCATTCGGTTTTTACTTCTGAAACCAGTTTAGTTCGGTTCGGTTCATCAAAAACCGAACCATTTACCCACCCCTATTACCCGATATATTGGTGGGAGCAATTACAAGTATTGAAATTATATATTAACAATACAGAATTTGTACGACACATTTTTTGATGGGTTTTCAGTACTTAATCATAAAATTTTCTGGCTAGAGTGCGTCAACATAAATAAGTATGTTGAAAATAATTATTAAAGAAAACCAGTAAGTATCAAGGAACAAGATGTAATTAAATTAATTGGACAGTGGAGATATCAATTTAAATTAACGATGTGATACAAAGGATTGTACAGTAAAAAAATCAATGTGTCTTGGGCGAATTATTATTCAAGCATACAATTATGGAGATCAGTTCCAATCTTATAGTGGAGTAGAATTGGAATTAAATAATTATATTTGTTTAATTACAAATTTAATTATTATAGCCACTATTGTATATTCCCAAATAATCCCTGGGTTAGCTCATTTAATTGACAACACCATCACTGGACCCAAAAACAAAAAAACTGGCGTATTATGTGAAAATCATAATTATAATATTTGTTAAGGAATATTATGTTATATTCAAGTGTAAAAGGGGCTTATGATATTTTACAATATGTTCCCTTAGTTACATATTCTCTCCACTTTTATGTAAGTGGAGAGATAGTATTTAATTTAAATATTTAAATATTTAAATTAAAAGATGAATCCTATTTTAAATAGGAATCATAATCTTAACATACTAGGGTTTTTCATAAGATATTATAAAAGGGGTACTTTTCGCTTAAAAGATGAGAGAATTCTAGGGCTTTTGAGAAAAATACAAAAGACATCTAAAAGAAGCCAGTTGCAATTAGGAGTGGTGAAACAGACGTTCACACGTCCAATATTGATTGATCTTAAGTCATAGTCTGAAAGATCGTTTGGAGACGGAGCTACAACTTTCAATTGATTCATCTTCTCAAAATATCAAGGTACGAATTTTTAGATTACTTAATTCTCATATGTTGTATGAGATCAGTCCTAAAATATTTTAATTGAAAAATTAAAAAAACTTGATTTTTTCCCTTCAATATATTCCCTATACTCCCTCATCTAATAATTCATTTTCTTAGTTATGTTAAAAATCTGACAATTAATTCAACTATTAGAACAGGTTCATGTTTCTTTATCGCATTTATTCTCTTCTTAACACTAGTCTCCTCAATTTCAAATAATATTTTGATTATTAATTACATTTCTCTATACTCTCAATTAGTGTAAAATATTTCTCAAACAATCACATAAATCTTTTCACTCTCAACACCCGTTTTCACCATTAACATTTTCATAAATCAAATTTTCCTTTTAGAGAAATATAGGAGAGCTAGAACTTGATTGAAAAAGAAGAGAGAGAGAACGTTATCACTTTATTTATTAATACTTTAAACCCTTTGATACGTGCTATATATGCATTTCAATGTCAGGGGCAATGCCAATTAAATTAGACTAAAAAGCTCTTATAGATGTTGTTGTCTTCATTAACTGTCGCATATGGTCAAAGCCAAAACTAGAAAACCTTAACTGATGCAATTCTAAATTTGTTGGCGCTAAGTTCTATTTCTAGAAATAACAATGACTCAGGTGAACACTTTTTTCCAAATTTAAAGTGAACTTAGTTGTGCTTTTGATATTTGTCAAAGACCAAAAGAAAATCCGAAATAAACTCGTAAAACTTATTTACAGGCTTTTAAAGTTTAACGCATATAGAATACACTTATAGTTCCATAGTTGCTAGCCTGCTTTTTCTCTATGTTCTGAGAGCATATCAAAGGGTTAGATCTTAAATTGATCCCTTAAGATACTTTTTGCAGCTCGAGCAGACATGTCACATTAACTTACACTCCGTTAATCCATTAATTACACAAACAATGATCACTAATCTAGTTTATTAATTAGTTAAAGCCGGTCCTACAAATGCAATATATGAGAATCTTCCCTGCAATAATATTATTCCAAATGTTGGTAGAATTTGAGACAATTGATACCATGGTGGGGGCTGATCATTGCACCCTTTGCTTAGAATGTCTAGTTTTAAAATTAAACTGCAGCTTCACAAAAACCTAACCCCTTTTCATTCATTATCTTTTTATTTTTCCTAACATATGCGGCTTTAATTATAATTTCCTAATAATTAATCTTTTCTTATCTAATATGCTTACCAATATGAGCGATTTTGAAGTCAAATCATCTTTTGTTTTATGGGTGGCAGCAGCCTGATCAGGTCATCAATGACAAACGTTAAGGATCAAAAGTGATTGCAATGCGCGAATTACAACAATTAAGCTGAAATCAAAGAGGATACCGAATCATGTTAAGTGGCTGACAAGAGTATCAACTAGCTTTTTAAAAAGAGATTAGATGAATCAGTTTCTTGGTTATATACATATCTTCTTACCAAATACGATCAAATATTGATCAAAGTGTTTTACCTAATCTTTTGTTTTTTTTTTTTTTTTACTTTAATTTGTCTATGAAAGAGTTTTAACTTTTAATAAAATTTGGGCAGAATTAAGCGAAATGAACATGGGTTTGTAAGAGATGAGAACAAAATGGTATCTAGGAAAAAGATCGAAACTCATTATTATTTGACTAAATTAATCAAAACTCCCTAATGTTTTAAAACATATCCAAAATTCTGTGAGTGTCATTTTTTTTTTTTTGATTTTATTATTTTACTCTTGGTGGTTGTTTGATGTTGAGAATGTGAATACTTTTAATTGTTAAATTAATTGAATTTTTTTAATCATAAGTAATTAAAAAATTAAGTGAAAATTATTAGAAAAAGTAAGGGAATTGTCATAACTTTCCAATTAATTCCAAAAAATTTTCTTAATTAATTGAAGAATCAAAAGCAAAATAAATATACATATACTATTTTATTTAGAATAATAAGTATGTGTGTGGGTGTGGGTGTATATAGTTTCAAACTTTTTATTCTCCAAAACAATAGTGTGTGTGTGTGTATTAATTTTACATTTAATTTTTGATAAATTCTGAAAAAAAATGTCATAATTAAAAATTATGACAGTTGCCTTTTTTTCATAATTTTTAATTAATTATTAAAATTTTTAAATAAATAAATAAAGGTATTCATATTCTCAACGTCAAACAACTATTTAAAAATAAAATGGTAATATCAGTAAAAATTTTGATACTATTTAATTAAACAACTATTTAATCAAACAACAGTGGAATTTCACTCTTGGTTCCATAGTATCTATATTATCAAAGCATTTAGAAGCATGAATTTATATGCTTCCATTTTATTAAGTGCTTGATTCCTCTGCTCTCAGTTTGTGATGTAGCTTCATAAAAAGAAAAATGACATTATAATTCACAAGAATTACTCAAGTATAATTATGTTTGGCACAACACTCTCACCCCACTAATGATATATTACACACATTATTGTAAAATTTGGGGTGTCATGAACAAAAATGCCGATGACAGAAAATTAGAAACGTTTAATGAATATTAGGGTCTTACCAAATAGAGCGGCATTTTAGATATAATCCATATAATTGTGTGCAAAGAGCCCAAGTAGTGTAATTCAATTGATAATGATGTATTGAAAAAGTCATGATTTTTGAGAAATCAACCCCATGAAAATGCTATATACAAAACCCTGAAATAAATGATAAAATGACACATATCTTGAAATCATTTGCAGGTGAAGAATAAATGTGCAAGTAATGGCGCCAAATAACTTCAAGGCGGTAATCAAGGGTCCCTATAATTAAAAATTAGATTGAGTTCCAATTGACAGTCTTAAATGTTATATGTCATTTATTTATTAAATAATAAATTTTATAATTAATAAAATTAATATTATATCATTCAAGATATAAAAATTACATCAGCTATGATTCAATTATTAGAATTCTTAATATTACTCCTACAGATGGAACACTTCCTAGACTACATTGATCTCATCTACCAATATTGTTCTCTTTTTCTTTCTTGCTTTCTATATTTTTTTTTCTTGGGTGGGTTTTAAATTTTTCACTGCACTTTAGGGCTACGTAAGCCCCCGTCGTATTTTATAAAATGACCTGAAAAATTTGTCGTTACTCCTGTTATATCCTCAAATGCTACAATTGGAAAAGGTCAAAAACGACTTCTTAATGTAAAATGATAAGCATCCGTTCGATCATTCGTGAGATTAATTAAAAAATAAATAAAATTTTCGAAAAAAAAATAATAGAAGTAACAATAAGAATGTTTCGAATAATTCTAAAAAATACGAGGAACGACAAGGATTGACGACCTCCCTTAGGGATAAAAGGAATTTTTATCCGATTTTTTAAGTTTTTGTTCAAAAAAATATATATGGAGTCAATGATAGTGGAAAGTTTTGCAGTTGTTTATTTGTTTTTGCCGGGCACGGAAATAATTACTCAGCCCAATTACTTCTCCATATCCATTAAGGGCCTACAGTAGCTGGGCTGGGATTGGGCTTGACTCGCTTAGTTAGCTAGGACCGTGATGATCATAGGGAGCAAGATGGGTCCCATAATATTATGATCATCCGACTTGGAAGGTTCATTAAAGGGTCCCACGTTGATAAGAATAATGATGATTAACGGTGTATGATATGCAGACGTGGCCTGACTAGCATCGAACAGTTGAAATCCTGGCCTTAGCTAATCGTATACTGGTGTCAATCAATGACATGAAAGCCTGACAACAACAAGGCAACGAACAAACAAACAAACAATCAATCAAAATCAAAATGAATCCATCGTACAACCTCTCGTGTGGGTTTCATTGCCTGGGGCCCATGATGCTTTAATCAAACGCATAATACTCACCACACGTGTATGTGTTTATAATCGATGCTTCCTGCTTTGTGTTTCCTTTCTGTCCACGCGGCTTGGAACATTTTTTCTTCCTTTCTTTTCATATTTTGAGAACATAAAGCATTTTGGTAATTTTTTAAAAAATGATGATTATATATATATATAGAGGACAGTTTTTCGGTTAGAAATTCTTAATTTTAATATAATTAGGGATAAGTAAAAAATTTAAGAAATATTGCATTGAAGATTATGTTTTTTTTTTTTAATTTATCTTTGATTATATTAAAATCATGGATCCTAATAAGAATATTTCTTATATATATATATATTGAATTTTTAATTATAGATCTCTAGGCATAATAAAATCAGAAATGAGCTAAAATATAAAAAATATAAATTTCAATATATTATAAAATAAAATAAATTATATTAGTAGTTTATATTTTTTTTATCTATTAGTTTATCCTTAATTTTAATATAGTTAGAGATCTTTGATTGAAATATATAGTATTAAATCGTACGGTTTAATAATTTTTTTGGACTTTCAAATCTTGAATCAGATTTGGACTAATATATATATATAACGCATGAATATCTTGAATTCTTGTCCAAATTTGTCTTTAGGATGATTAGCAACTAACTAAGGGTATCAAATTCTAGCTCATGATTTTTAAGATTAATTAGTAAATTTAAGAATTTACCCTTAAAATAGAAGCGGAAGATTTTTTAAATAATAATGATAATATAATTAAATAATTGAAATAAATAGTTTGTATTCTAACTGAACTAAAAACTCATTTTAAATATCATATTCTGTTTACATAATTATGATATTTATTGATGTATCATCCAATCATTTGTTATCATTTGAATGGTATAATTTAATTTTATTCTTAATTATGGCAAGTTTTAAGGCTTCTTTTTCTTATAATATCCTAGAGATTTTAGATGCAAAATGGTTTCTATTTTCACTTCTTTTTTTTTTTATCAAAATGTTATTTTCTAAACAAGTTATAAAACTCATTAGTCATTTCAACCTTCAGATTTTAAAACTCACTGCTCCATTTTCGTTTTGCTAAACTACATAAAAAAGAAGTTATTTTTACAAAAACTAACACATGCCCTAAACATCTTGATAATTTTTGCAAGTGGAGTAAGCAAATTGTAGCACTGGCAGCTCCTCTTCATGTTGCTATGACCAGGCGAGCCCCGCAAAGCTGAGACCACATAACACTCGATCAAAGTAGGAGACACCATGCAGAAGTTTCAAAGAGTTAATTAATATGAACACATTCTCTCCTAAAAGTTTCAACAAAAATTAGATAGGTTCCCAGTAAAGATTATAGTTCCAACATTTAATTAAATGCCCGAAAGTGATCATTACGTTCGCCAATCGCACTCAATTTTCCTTCTATTCCACAACAAATTAATAAAGTGGGTGGATGGGACGAGCATGTCTTGAAAACACACAGTGCTTGGTATTAATTTGGTCCGTTAAGCAAATTAAAATTGAAAGATACTGAAATTAATGCAATGCAGAGCCGTGGAGAGCTTCATTTCAAATTTGTTGCACAATATAATGCAGCCAAAAATTGTGGACCCTTTTGCCAAATAGAAGTGGTTCAAAATTCTCGCATATGCCAGAGTTGCAGAAGATAATGCCCACGGATTCAATGCAAAAGAAAAAGACATTTTTATTTCTTTTTTGAGTTGGTTTGGTTTCTTCGTGTATTTGGCTTGTTAGGAGTAGGACCCTGATAACCTAAAGCTAGCTAAGTTGTGTTTTGTCACTTTGTCTTCACAGCTAGGCTTGTAATAAGAAACCCTAAAAATGGAGGAACTTGATCCATATATTTATGTATCTCTTGCTTCATCCTCTTGAAGCTTTCAACTTAGTTTGGTTTTTCTCAGACAAGCTTAGCTCTTACACTGACCCTCATGCTTGCTGTGTCGGTATATATATTTTATTTAATCTCTTTATGCTTGTTAATTTACTCTCATATTTTCCAGACACGATCAGCTGATCACTGAAAAGGTATTTGCACCGACTTGGTAACCTAAGGAATCTAACTTTGGAAAGCTGCAGAAGGCCCTCAGTGTTTCTGCTAGTGAGAACAAGCGCATATAGTCATGATTTATCAAAGTTGTAAAACTATATATATTAAAATTAAACTTTTCTTCATGTTCTAGGCTCCATATTATCCGCTCATTCATGTTTAAAAAAAAAAATCGAAACACAAACGATGCCTTTTATGCATTTGGTCAAATGCTAAATTATTATAAAATATTTGCTTCACTTCAGTAATTCTCTGTCAAACGTCTCACAACAAAAAATTTTTGACAGAAAAGTCATGTCTATAATAAAGTGTAAGGAAAATTTTGTGACAATATAGCTATGGAACTAATACAAACATGATGGATTCTTCACAAAGTTTTCCCTTTAAACAGGATCCAACAAAATATCTTGAAACCGCGGAGAATATTATGATAGACTTGATCAAGAAGTAAAACTAAAGCAATGCAAAAAGAAATTAATTTGAAATGCTTGAGAAGCAAACTTCATCAATCACGACCACACGTCTGTTGTTTTGGAACCAAACATGAAATTAATCAGAATTTTTTGGTGCACCACAAATGCCAAACACGTCCATTTCACAAGCGAGCTACCGAGTCAAAATTAAGCTTTGCCGACCTGTCAATCAATGCCAACTATGCATGCAATTCGACTCCATTGAATGGTCATATCCCATATCCTGATCTTGATTCATATATATCCATTCTTGTGGATCAAAAATTGCAAAAAGAGACTTAAATAATCCAATTCGTTGGTTTTGTTATGCATCACTATCTTACATTGAACAAATGTCAGAGTAAAGCATATATGCTTTGCATTCACCATCAATATTGGAAAGCATGCTAGCCTGTCATAGACCACGAAGTTTAGCTAACATTCATTGAAGATTTTAGTTTCACGATTTTATCGATGTTGCTGTAGTGAAATTGCTAGAGCTATTATGACAAAAACAAATAACGTGAATGTGATAAACGATTAGCCAAACGACAGCGAAACAGATCAAGCAGTGTTCGTACCATATATACTTGTTTGATTCGTTGGAGTTAAATTGGCTTAATTTCTAGATTTGATAAGATAGAATTGATGCTGAACGAGCGTACTAGATTCTATGCCATGCATGTTATTGGTTGTATATGTAGGTTCTTTGAAGTTTCAAAGTTTATTTTATTTTAATATTTCTTTTCTAAGAACCTTTTTTTGGTTGGCAACAAGAAGCCATTATTGATCAAACATTGTCCACTGTTGCAAGGCTGTCAATACGCCTATCAAGAACCACTGTGTTCCCTCTCTAAAAGGTAGTAGCTAGGAAAATATTTATCTCACAATAGAACAAGCAAATTTTAGTTGGTTTTCTTTCGGTAAATGATGTACATATGTAAATTAAGTAAAGACAACTGTAATGGTCTATGAAGAGGCGAAGACTTAGCTCTAGTGTTAAGAGTATTGCTTCCTATAAACTAAGGTATTGAGTTTGAGTCTCATCAAGAGAGAATTGAGTGAAATTCAATAATCTACTTAAAAAAGAAAGAAAAAAAAAACTGTAATAGTCTATGACCCAATTAATTTTTTTTTTAATTTTTTAAAGGGAGGGTGGCAAGTCTCAAGAGTTTTACTCTCCTCACCCCCAAGATTCGAACCCGGGTCGCTACGAATCTAGAACCGACTATGGCAGCCAACCCGACTACGGCCTTGGGGCATCTATGACCCAATTAATTACTAAGTGCAGATTATTCTATCTGAACTTCACACAAAACTCTTTCACTCTAACAACAAATTAATTTACTTATTCGTGTATAACACAATCATTTAGTTAAGATAACTCAAGACATATAAATATTCACTATGCTCATCTTTACTGGTCATCAATAAATGTCGCTTATGACAATCCGAACAATTTAGTAATGCTGTCGATCTATTACCTGCCTTGTAATGAGTAAAAGAGTAACATTTTTGTTTTCCTTCTAAAATATACTATACACTCAATTCAAAAGATTGAATTACAATTGACACAGCGCTATTCATATATAGTATGAACAATATTGCCTATTAAATTATATATATCTATATTTGCAAGTGTAATTTTCTAGACATGATATAAGATCACACGAGTATGGGGTAGTGTAATCATGAATTGAAAATTTATTATAATATAGAAAAATTTTCCACAACATTTTTGACTGTTTGCATCCTTCTTTAGTTCTGGTTTGGTGGCATGGTAGTACTAATTATTAATGGTATGAAAGTTTAGACACCCACATGAAACAGACACAGCGGTCTAAGTCATCCGTTAAACGCTTTGAACAATTCAATTCAAACAAAGACAATTCTTTTAAATAAAAATGAAAAGAATGTGTTAATGTTAATGATTCAATTAGCTGAAACAGGGAAAAAAAAAAGTTTACTCGAGAGAGAAGGCTAACAGATATTATTTAGTTAGTGGAAAAATACAAATACCAAATCATAAATACATGATCAATAATCAAATATTGACCAACTTTTCATTGCGCACGAGTGCTCGAGGTAGAAAATGGACCCCAAATGTTGATAATGTAATTTGTATGCATGCTATGAGCCAATTGATTTTGCCTCAAATTAGCATCCTATGCATATTGTTCAGACCAACGGACAAGGTGGGACTCAAACCTGTAGCCAAAGGAAAATTGCTCCATGCTTTCTGATTTTCTTTAGATCTAAATATTACTTGTTCAATATAGGTTTAAAACTTTAAATTGAGGTATCTTACAAATAATTTAGAAAGATTTATGAATTTTTTTTTGTAACAACAAATTTGCTTAGCTGAAATTAAGGCAGAATAAGACGGAGAAACGCAGTCTTTAAACTATTTATATGAAGCCAATAAACAATATGGAGAGGTGAGCATCTAATTACTCTTTTAACTTTTTGTGAAACTTATCATACATGCTTTTTTTTTCTCTATATGAATAGTATTTAATGTAATGAATAAAAGAACATATATAAATACTAAATAAGAGAATAGTTGAGGATGCCGCAATATCGGTTCGCATAATAACTGATTGCATTCCATTTTTTGAAATATATTCTCACAAATTAAACCTTTTGTTAATTTTTACAATGATTATTGAGTCATCTTTTTTTTTTCAATCTAGGAAAAATAAAAATAAAATCCTCCTGTGTTGATCGCTTCATTTCAGCAAAGAAAGTAGGGTTATACTCATTTTCCTCTTTACCTAAATTAGGTATCCAAATTTCGAAGAAACAGATACCGAATTTGCATGGGGTCGGTATATTTATAAGATGAAAAGTAAATTAATGAATATAAATTTGTAACCTTTAAAGATAAGCTATGCCTTGTTCATATTTGTCAAATGATTGTTTACAAATCTAGAGTCTTATCTAAGAATGGCATAACAATGAATCTAGTCGAACCATTATAACAATAGCAGCAAAGATTAAATTACATGAATCGGGATTAGATTTTGGAACATGTCGATTAATTAAAACAAACTAACAAGGTCAAATTAATTAAATATAATCTATACGTATCACAAAGTTCATAACCAACAGAACAGAACCCATTTATTTATTTATTGCTTGAGGACATAAATAGAAAATTACTTGTACCAATAACTAATTAATAGAAATAAAAATTCATGTCAGATTTATACGTTTTTAAAAAATTTTATAAGAAAAAGTCATGGGCTGACCATGTATACACACATTACATGCCACATGTCATGTACCCCACAAAGTAATATGACCTAAATTGACTTTTTCTTTTTTGTCAGTCCCACATGGGATAGCATGGCCATACCAAACAACACCCAAAGTGTACCCCAATCACATGGGAATGCTCCCTCGTGAAAAAGGTTAAAATCAACGCTCCTGATTTCACTCCCAAAACAAATCTTGACCGTTCCCTGGCATTCCCCCACAGTATTCCATATGGGCGGCTGACTATTGTCCCACCCTTGTCCCCCAGTCCCACAACAATTTGCCTCAAAGTTGCTGCCGTTGCTACCGACAAGCTTAGCTTGCCTTTGTCCGTAATTCATGGCTTTGCTTTCCCCTTAAAAGCTCTTTATAAAAATACCCCCCACTACTTTTGTTTTCTCATTTGCATTCTTCTGTTGTATTGTGTGTCAGTGTCAAACTACTCAAAAGAGAAAATCGTTTTGTTTTGTTTTTTTTGTTTTTTTTTGGCAAGAAAACACAAGAAGATGGAAACTAGCGTTGCGTATGAGAATGATCTCAATCTTAAAGCAACCGAGCTGAGATTGGGATTGCCGGGCTCAGATGAAGATGAACAACAAACAAGAAACAACAAGCGTCCGTCGCCGGACACAGCCGACGATTTCGACACCAAGGGCAAATCCAATGAAGCTGCCCCTGTTGCCAAGTAAGTTATATTAATTAATATCACATAATGGAAGTTCATACAATTTTACTGTTTTATCCTCCTTAAGTCTGCATGTTACCGTAGATATAATCTAAATGTTATGATATGCATGAAATGGGTGTTAATTTTTATTTGATGTATGTAGGGCACAATTAGTGGGGTGGCCACCAATTAGATCATACAGGAAAAATAGCTTACAGCAGACGAAAAATGAAGGAGAGGGTGCTGGGATTTACGTGAAAGTGAGTATGGATGGGGCGCCATATCTAAGAAAGATTGATATCAACCTTTTCAATGGGTACCCTGAGCTTCTAGTGGCTTTAGAGAACATGTTCAAGTGCACCATCGGTGTGTACTCCGAAAGAGAAGGCTATAAAGGATCTGAATATGCACCTACTTATGAAGACAAAGATGGTGACTGGATGCTTGTGGGAGACGTTCCATGGGAGTAAGTTCTTTAATTTTCTCTTTCTCGAGAGAAATCTTGAGAGCTTCCGATGTATACGTCCAGTATATATTTATATATATCATCTGGTCCTAAACTCACATGATTCATTGTTGTTTGTGCTGCTGCTGCAGGATGTTTATGTCATCATGCAAGAGATTAAGAGTCATGAAAGGATCAGAAGCAAGAGGACTCACAGCAAATTAATATATTAATTAACAGGTGATAATAGAGAATGGTGAAACGATAAAAGATTTGTGATCTCATGGGGAGCATGCAAATCTTTTCTTTGATCAGCTGCTTGGGTTCTCGGAAGAAGATTAAAATTTTTGGATCTGGGTTCATGATCTTGTTCTCTCTCTCTCTCCAAATGGATAACGGGGAGTTAATTACTAGACGGCATGCAAAATTAGTTAGGACAGGCAAAAATTAAGCATATAGAGAAGTTAAAAAGTTTTTTCTATTGACTCAAGTTTGGCATCAAGATATAATTTGATGCATGGTTTTGTGCATCTATTGTTATTGTGTTGTTCCAAGCCCTTCAAATTGATACTACAAACATAGAACTTAATGTTGCTGCTTCATCAAATGCAACTGTAAAAATCATATATTATATTAAATCCCTGAAAAAGGGAAAAAAAATTGTATTGTCCAAAGTTTTGGTTTTGTATTACAAATACAAATATATAGAGTTATGTTAAAAAAGAAATAAGGTGTGTGCCTGTAATATTTGTTGGTGATAAATGTGGACTTTGTAAATTTTTATTTCCTTCTCTTCCAATGACAAATCGTTATGGGAGGAAAGAGTATTTGATTATTTATTTTTCTCCATCAATGGTTTTATTTTTAAATTGTATAAAAAAAAAGTGAAATCATAATTAAAGCCTGTATGGATGGATTATCTTTCCCAAGCAAAATGCTTAATTTCCGGAAAATAATACAATCATTTTTTTATACAGCTGCATTTGTTCAATGTTTAAAGCCTACGAAAGAGAAAATCTTTATATATTTGGGTGTAATTTACCCTCTGAGAATTCAAGAATATTGATTGACAATTTACCAACTTCTAGTTGTTGGATACATTTTTTGAAAATTTCAATATTTTAAAATGTAAAAGAATAATATCTTAAAATATAAATTTAGGAAAAGAGTCATAATAATTATCAGATATGAGATTTTCTTTTCACAGTATTAAAATCTTCTTTTGAACTGAATTCTCAATATCTCAATTTCTTGTCATAAAAATTAATTCGATTATTAGGAAAAATTTTCTTAAAAAAAAAATTGAAACTCCGGAGAATCAACAGGTAGAAAGGTAACCAAAAACATTCCATTCAAAATTCCCCAATGGAAAAATCAAACTACAGATGAGAATTGAGAAAGCTGAAAATCATATAGTACTTTTTCTTTTACCATGTGTGCTTTTAGAAGGGACCTTTCTATACAATATTGCCCAAAAATTACTTTGTTAAAGAAGGAAAAAATAAATAAATAAAGTTTGTTGAGTCATGTTTGGAAATATGTAAAAACCAGCAAAAGCTTAATGGTAAGCTTTTACCAGAAGTGAACATGCAATTAAACATGTTTGTCACTCGTGTGGCCATTTCTAGACCAGTTATATGGCCAGTAACTTCTGTAAATTGAAACATAAAACTTTATACCTTAACCATATAATTTTTTCCGTTTCAAGTTTTACTTGTAGAGATAAGAGTCTCGTATACATTATATCAATACCCCTACAGTATATTAGCTAGCTAAAATCTCAACTTGTTAATGACTGCAAATTGCAGAATGAGTAGATGAACTAAAAGATAGCATTGGCCAATAATATCTGTTTTAGTTAGTACTTAGCCACAACTAAATCTTGGCATCATTCCGACATCTAAATAAACTCAAGAGTCACTAGATTGAAGTCTTGGAATCATGTCAGATATTGTTTCTGGTTAAGATATAGACAGAAAGATGAAAAGAATCAAAGAAAGATGATGCTGATATTTAAAGATTTGAAAAAGAAAATAAAAATAAAACAAAAGGATCTTTCAAAGATAAGAGATGACTTACTGAAACAGTTTGGCAACAAGACTATGTCGCCTCGAAAAACTGACCCGGCACCCAACTTGTAATGTTTTAACTACCAAAATTCAATGAACTTTAGTGCTTTAAATCACATGGAGACTGGCACCTGTAATCCTTTTTAAGAACCAAAAGAAGATTAAAAGAATTAATGGAGATACTTTATGCAAAATTAAAGAAATAATCTATAGTTTAATGGTGAAGCTTCATATTGTAAGCAGAAAACATGTACAACATAGGCAGTAGCAGTTAGATACATTTGCTTCATGGCGTGGGGCTCCATCTAATCATCCTTTTTTGCTAAAGGAATATTAGGCAAAACAAATGTTTACAAAGTCCCAAAAATTTTCTCATTGCTCGATAAGATTTGCTAATCAAAGTATTATTAATCTAATGATTAAATACCCCTAGGTGGTAGCATGTAAAGTCAGGAAATTTATTTATTTTACCTATAAACATTGCTTAAGAGTGGCTAATAGTTCTAGAAACCTGATTTTTCTAATGTGTTTAGTTCATTAATGGGAGTGGGCAGCCAAACATTAAGTGGTTATAGTTGCTCGGTGAGGCACAGCTTTAGCAGCCAGCCAGCCATGCTAGCATCGATCAGGACAGAATTTCAATGATTCATTTCATATATCTATTTTTTAGATGCGTAATTTAAAGTGCTCTAAAACTTAATTATTGTTTGAAGAACAAGTTGCCATCAACATTAAATAAACTATTTCGAGATGGGAAGTAACCTAATAAAAGTAAATATTTATTATGTTTAAATCAAATACTTTTCACTCCTAAAAGAAAGCCAACTGAATAACTATTGTCTACTCGTTTCTTGCTTTTTCACATCAAGTGAATCTAATGCAGGTTAATAAATCCCTGGAGGGGTTGTAGAGTTTGCTTTTTCATTTAATCTCAATGGTGCCAACTGTGTCTTCAATCTCCATGCAATTTCTCGCATTAGGAGCTATTTAGCACCAGCATGACCTTACCAGGAAATCAATTTCAAAAGTGGGATAGAATTAGCATTATATATAATAACCATGAATTATACGCTGCTCCAAATTTCAAAAGCAAAATGTTGAACCCCGAAAGCAGCGGCAAAAGATGCTGGAATACAAATAAATAAATATAACGAAATAGAACTATAAGGACAAAAATAAATAACAATTTTTCCCAAAATTTGTGAGCCTTACCAGTTATCCACTGAACTCTGGTTTCTCATCAGATTTATGATTTTGACAATAGATTAAACCACCTACGAAAAAAGTCAAGGTTGTCATGATTTTAGTTCCATAGGCTGTTTTCATTCTGACGAGCGAATGAATCAAATCGAAAGACTGCATGGTTCTACTAGTTAGGAGCCTCCTTACAAGAGTAATGGCAACATCCTGATGGATAATCTTCCACAACCATTTAGGGAGCATTTAGTGGGAATTTTGCTTTGTTTTCTCACCACATTTCATTTTGACCATCCATGTTCCGGCATGACGTATGAGTGTACATTTAAGAGAATCACATTATGAAGAGGTAATAATGGCATATGGCATTGCAATGCACCCTTCAAGCGGCATGTAAGCGCCTCAAACGTACCGCTGAAAGAGGGCATAACCTCTGATCCAGAAACCAAGAGACAAATTCTTCTCATCAAATACCCATCTTGAAAAGTTCATCTCTCCTCAAAATTCATTAACAATTCAACACCGAACCATGCACTGTCAAGTCAAAGCCAAAGCCCGTTTCAAAGGTTCCACAGACTCACTACGCATTCTAGTGAAACAATAAAAGATTTCAGTGTGTCTAATATTCTCAACGTACCATAAACGTGTTTGGTTGGGAAATTTCATCAAACAGTTTTCCGAGATTAATCAACGATCCCAAAACGTGAGTAAAAGGATAAGAAAATTTTCGCTAATAAGGTCGTATGAGGTATATATGCCGTTGAATATTATATTGGAATGGATCAATTACATCGTTTTGCCTCTTCGGCGCCGAAAAGGACAAAAAAAGTTAACGGTCCGCTCCATATTTACTGATATTTGAATTCGAGTGGGCTAATGATCTGGGCCCAACTGACGTGAGACGAATGGGCTTAGCCTGTTTCTGTTTACTTCTATAAAGGATTGTCCATTTGCAAGCTTTGACCAAATAACAGGGAGAGACAGCAAAATTATTTTTTCCGAAAAATGACCAAATATTTTTTTAAAAAAAGTATTTCAACTATTTTTCATCCCACAAAGTATTTTGGAGTATTAAATTGAATCTTATGAGATGAATATGAAGGAGGGAAATTGCTTATTTGGTAATAATCAATAGGGAAACTTTACATGTAGATTGCTTATATTTAATGAATGTAAATTATCAAGTTTTAAATATTTTTTTGGCCTATTAAGTCATTTTCTATTTTTAACATTTAAATGTCAAATTTTATTTTAATAATTTAACATTATAACTTTTTACTCATCCCAAGATTTTATAAGTACGCTAACATCAGCAACTATTTTTGAACTCCACAAAAACTGTTAGCACAATCTGTTAAGGTTAAGGCATTCTTGTACTTCATTAAGTCAACAACAATCAATTTTTAAAGGCATCACTTTTAAGGAGCAATAAAATCAATGTTTAGGAGATTTAATAAGTCTTATAATTATTCTAAGGTAATTAAATCGATCAAGTTCAATATAGTCAAACTACATCAGTAAATTCATACACGATTAAGACAAATTATTCAATGAATTTACTATAATCTAAATATAAATAGAGCGTCCAACTCTATTTATCAACTGTGAACTCAATTTATTTAATCATAAAATAACTTATATTTATATTTGCTGTGAATCCATATGATGATCATATAAATACATATAATATGATTAAATGGACCTTATTCAAAATATTTATATAATCAAGATGTCTGTAAAAATATTCAAAATATTTATGTAATTAAGAGTAAAAATATCTCAAATATTTTATTAATCAAAAATATATTTATCATAAATAAATATAGAAGATTTCTTCCGAATGCCATAATTCTAATTGTCTGATTTCTTCCTCGATCTTCAAAAAAGACTGACTTCTACTCATTCTCTTATCCTCTATATAGGTCGTCGTTGGTCCTTATCGATGAGTGCCACTGATGGCTCAATCATCTATCTACGTAATTTCCAAATCCACTTTGTTAGCAGACAATCTTGGGAATTACTATAAACACAAAATAGTCTTCATTTTTACTTTTTAGATATTTTTTAAAAAAAAATTAAGCCGATTTTCAGTCAAAATAAGTCTATTCCCTACCACTCTACCAAGGAAAGCTGTCCAAAGGACCTAGCTTCAATCAAAGTCAAAGATGGATACTCAAAAGAAGAGAAGAAGGCCAAGTTAGATCTGTTATCGGATTTTCTTTTGGCTGCTTTTGTGCTTGGGAAATGAGAAATGAAATGGCTATACTTCTTCTTGCCCAACCCGGAGATCCCTTTGGTTGGGGGAGACAAATCATCTTTCATTCAAGCGAATTTCACACTTGTTTTCAAAGGTCGAAGGAAAAGTGGATGATAAAGATAGGAAAGTAAGACAGCTAATGAGACTAGGAAACTACTTATACTTCTAATGGAGAGGTAGGAAGGCAAATTGATGCCAATAGTTTTCTTACTTGACTACCAATATGATAATCGGGATCAAGAAAGACTGTTGAACTCTCTTATAGGGGTAGGACTCCTAGACTTGCCACCCTCTCACGCACAATACCAAAGAAAATAGGCTTTCACCAGATAAAAAAAAAAAAGTTGATTTAATGTCAGCTTTCTCAATTTTCCCCTTCTTGCCTATCCGAATCTTACATTCTCTTTCCACGATTGATCTTTTAAGATGGAGTCTATCTTTGCTTTGCAGACTAAGACTACCCCACTCAACCAGACAACCAAGATTTTGCTAACCTTCCAATTCAACTATCTTTTATCTTTTAATGTTTTTTCTCTTACTTGTCTTCTACTACCTCACTATACTTTAAAGAACACATCATCTCAACAATCAATTCTATCATACAATTCAATGGACAAAATAATTTGAATTAAATGATAAAAAAATGAAAAAGAAGAGGCAACACCAAAATTATTCTTCCTTTTCTTGTTGGACACTAGAGAATTTCAGTCTTCATCCAGATTCATCGGGATAACAGAGAAGCAACATCACGCAATTGAACTAATTCTCACATTTTGAATACGAAGGGTGAAAACCGAAAAAATAAAATACAATTATAAGGATCAATGACAGTTTACAAAAAATCAACTGTAGCCTTTACCAAGGATCAAGGTTTCAATTAGAACGTACAAAAGAAAAAAAAAAATCTGCAAAAAATATGCTTGATTTACACAAGCCTAGACGGCGACTGTATGCCAGTGTCTCCAACCAGATGGTAGCATAACCAGCAATCAAAATATCATATAGACCTGTTTGTTCTTCCAATTTTCATAATTCTTGCCCTCATATTCAATTTCTCGCTATATCAACAATTGCTGAATTGTTACAAATGATCACTAACACGTGTTTGTTTGAGTATTGAGCATAGATCAGTTCCAGGCTTTGCATAGTGGACTAGATACTGTTGGACCCTATCCATATTTGACAGTGACGGTCATCGACCTTCATTCAGCTGAAGGTACCAGGACACAAACCACTGAGTCCTGGCGCTTTAAGGTTGCATCCAGCCAAATTACCTAAGTTTTGGAGTGTTTTATCTATGCCATGCAGGCCTTTTCATATTGTAGGTGGATCACTATCTGATCCTCCCTGACTCACTTCTTGAGCATCACAGTGATCGCTGTTGGGTTTAGATTGTATAAAATGAGCCTCTTGGTCAGACAGAACCACCACAGCATGACTCTGGACCACTGTTGGTTCTCTTTGGGTTGGTGACACATCCTCAGGAGCTGTATCTATTAATGGAAGGTACGTTATACCATATTTTTGTCCATGAGTTAGTCCTGGACAAAGCCCCTGCAGAACATTGAAAAGAATTTTAGTCAACAAAGAAAGAAATTTTATGGATCAATATCAATCAGACAAGTGGCTATATAGAGACTTAACGACATTCTGATCTCAGTACTTCTATTTATTTGTTTAAGTGAATTCATAGGTGACTTAAGTTCCATACGTAATCATAAAAGATTAAAATGAAGAAACCTTTAACACTGACCTTGATCAACCCTGGTATAGGTGTTGACTCGAGGAAAGAGTCGGATGGAAATCCAGTGTGAACCCAACTTCCATAGAATCTACTTCCATTTGTTTCTTGAGGATCAACTGAGACACCTGATGTCTTAGATCCCTGTTTAGGACCACCATCTTTGCAGTAAGCCCCAAAATAAGAACAATGTTCCCTTTTAAGAGAAATTTGTGGAGTAGCGGGCAGTAGGTGGCCTTCTGTGC
Organism: Murraya koenigii; assembly: GCA_025617385.1. Lineage (NCBI taxonomy): Eukaryota > Viridiplantae > Streptophyta > Magnoliopsida > Sapindales > Rutaceae > Murraya > Murraya koenigii. The sequence goes on along the minus strand of CM046818.1, from coordinate 4,982,688 downwards.
TAAAAATGTACCTGTAAATAGAGAAGATTTTAAAGCAAAGAGTAAACACGAGAAAAGACAGATCTATATTTTGAAGACCAGCTCAAAGTCTTACTTGTAGGGCCCATTTTCAACAAGGTTATCTGGACTGACGGCCAGGTCAAAAAGAAGCCAGAGATATTTCACCTGGTAATTTAGACAGGCCATCAATAAAATGCATTAAAAGAGGAAACAAGATCAAAGGATGTCAACACATGAAGAACATTAAGTTATATGCTGAGCACATGTGTTAGAACTATCATTAGGCAGGACAGTATAAAACTTTTCGGCATCCAACCATAATCATCAAAGCAGAAGTATATAAAGAACATGAAAATTAGATTACAGGAAGAGCAACCAATCAAAGAAATTCTATAAATGACATCTTTAGGTTAAACTGGTAATCCAATCTATGGTTCGCAAATCATTATCATTCTTCACAGTTATCATAATATCCATGAATCCCATTTCCCACCAATCAGCATAATAAAAGATCTCATATAAAAAGTAATCCACCATAGGAAATGAAACATCTTGGATGAATGTTTATATATTTATTTTGACAATGATGATCCTCTAAACAAAGTTGAGTGAAAAGTGGAAAAAAATAAAAATAAAAAAAGTAATGATAGATATCCCAAAGTTTATTCCAAAATTTCATCCCAAATGATGTGGCATGTGATGTGTCATTCATCAAGTGGTTGACAATTTTTCACAAGTTCCAAGTGAATTAATTACATTGTCACATCATCCACTTGATGAATATTACATCATTTGAGATAAAATTTTTAGATGTCCAGCACTATTCTAAAAAGAAACTCAGGTAAAATTGGTCCTCACAGTTTCTGCCAGGAAAAAGCTCTCCATGTGATCTTCCTTCCTGTGAAATTCCACATCTGATATATGACAATATCCACAGGGGCATCTTGTTCCATATTGCAAGCTAGCAACCATGTCCCTTCCAGCATCAAGATATCTACAAAGAAAAGTTTTAGACATGATTTTAATTTCCAAAACAGAAAGTATATATGTAACAATCTTCCATTTTGAAAAAAAAATAAAATAAAATGGAAGGGTTTTGAAGAAGGTCAGACACCAGAAAGACCTTTTAGACTAATAACATTTTTCACATAATAACAGCTTATATTCCTTTTCTCATATTCTTCTCATTCATTATTACATCCCACAAACATCTATCTCCCCTTGTCACTTTACAGATGCTTTCCGAGAAACGTGACCAATGCAGAATATAGATATGGTGAGGAACCAAGCAACACATCTGGTAATCACAATAAGCTCAGAATCAACTTCCATGAAAAACAATCTTGGATGTCAATAACAATTTATGTCTCCATGTCCTAGTAAATAAAGATGATAACAGAAAGCTAGACAAGAGAGTCTAACATCCTCTTTGATATTCAAAATGGGAACTTTAGCGTTATAGGCATCACCTAATCCATAGGAAATACATCAATATCAATAGAACCAACATTGTTTTACAGACGTAAGAAAGCCACCACAAATTAAGATTAAATCTGACTGACCGTGGATTTCTGGTAGCTTTGTAGAGCCAATATGTGCTCTCTATCAACTCTGGACGCAGTGGATAACTTTTCTGTCCTTGCTGTAAATCAGAAGAAAAGGGTTACCACCACAACTGCTTGCAATACAATATTATCAGACTCGTTAACCAAGTGAAGACCTCTCACACATCCAAGAAGGTTCCGTCAATCTAGCCGCTCAGTTTGTGGAATAGAATATAGGCCCAATTAAATGAACCAAAGCCAAAAATACTATACTATAGCATGCTTCTTGGAAAAATCCCAATAGTAGAAGTAAGAATGAAAGTTCCAAATAATGTTAATTAGTTACCTGAACGGTAAGCGTAGCAAGATTAAAACCCTCGGGAGTGAAACCATATCTTTTCCACACACTGAAAAAGGCAGCGTGTGTTCGAACAGCAGGATCAATGTCCCCAGCTAAAACCTTCAAATACAGTTTAATTAGCTCCTCCCAAACTCCAATCAAGAAAATTCAAAAAAGATACTGAGCAATTCAGATATTATATAATTAAGAAGTAGATCAAAAAAACCTGAAGCCCTGGCCAGAATGCCTGCAAACTGTTAAACAACGGCCAGACAATAGCAGCAGAATCCATATTCACTTCAACATACCTACAAACAGGTTTAAAATCATTATCTGATATTTCATACACTTAAAAATACCCCCACACACCATAATTAAAAATTAAAGAATAAAATTTAAAAAATTCTCAAAGAAAGAGATACAATAAAACTAGTAGTATATGCACATAGTGACACATAAAAGCCACAAATGTTTACCAAGGATCATTGAAAAGATAATGCATGGCAGCCTGATAGGATTCTTGAAAAATATACAAATATTCTTCATCACCAAATAATAGGTATGCCTGAAACAGTAGCATAAAATAACAAGATAATGGTTAGATATAGGTAGAACAATAACAATAAATTGGATTCAATCACTACTTGACTGGGTAACATAAATAACAATTGGATGCAATCATTACTTGATTGGGTAACATAAAGTATACTTGGACTGCTATGAGTGTGAAGAAAGCTATTCCAAGGCTCCCAATCACAATTATAACAGTGATAACAACAAAAGGTCCAAATATCTAACTTAAATAGTGGGAATAGCTTTTCCATGACAGTGTGAAGGCAACCGCTATGAGTAGCTAGAATTAAAATTGAGCTACTGACAGCAATAGCTTTTTACATGTCTTCTAGCATTATTATATTGTGATCACTCAGGTTCCAGTTCATTTTACTTACCTTTAGGAGATACTCATAGAAAGAGTCAATACTAGTTCCAATTCCAGCATCCTGCAAGGCAACAAGGAAACTAGATGGTGACATGGAATGTAAACTCAGTCTTTCAAAGAGCTTAGAATTCATTGGGTAAGAATAATTGCAACCAGCTCCTAGAGAAAAAGAGGAAAAGGGATGGGCAGAAAGTGAAAATCTTCATCGGATAAAGAGCTAACTTTCTATATTGTATATCGTCTAACATTATGCCAGCAGAAAATCATGAATCATGTATAGATCTATGGGACTTGAATGGAATGGAATTTCATTTTCAGCATATTTATCATTTTCCTAAATTAGAAGGGAAATTTTATGCCCCCTAGCATAGCTTGGCTAGCCATGGATGTGCTTTCCGCTAGCAGTTTTGAGTAAGAATAGATGGCAAATGTTGGTGAGTAGATGAGGTTTCAGTAGGTGAGGCTTCTCATTGCCACTCATACATTTTTCCTTTTTTAAAGAAAAAGGAAATTACATGAAGAAATCATATAAAATTTTGATACCAATAACTCAATGCTGCAAGGAAAAGTATACCATCATGTTAAAGGAAATGTTACCTTCTGTGTCCATTCACCTGTAAACACATTAATGTGAGCACCAACTAGATTAAGTTTTGAACGGCGTGCCCATAGTCCCAGCACTGCTTTCTTTGTAACTTGCTCAAAGACTGCATTTCATATATATGGACATGTATAAATGTAACTATTTAGACAATAAAAGTGAAACTTTCACCAATCCTGTTAATTGAATAATTAGAAGGAAGAAGGGAGGAAGAGCAGATATGGTGTTATACAAAAACATATTTTAGGTATCCAGTGTCTCTCTTCAAATTTGAGGGAGGTCCAAGGACAAAGACAGGGAAGGCACAATTATAATCTTCAAAAAGAAACATAACCCATGAGTGAAAATCCAGGGAACCAAGAAATAATCGTATTTAACACGGTCGCCCTATTGAACTGTTGAGTGATAATTACAATTAAAACAATGGGAAGCTAAGGTTTCTTCTTTAGTTCTTCACTTTTGGCCTGGAGGTTTCTTCTTTAGTTATTCCTGTTATATTCTGTGTGGAAATGATAATTGTTTTATTGAACATCAAAGACCAGAAATTGCTTTTTGAGGTTAACCTAAAGAAACACCTTGCAGCTCTAGCTCCTGATTGGTTTCTTAAAATCCAATTAAAATTGAACCCCAGAAGAGCCAAATAGAAATGTGAGCAACACTTACTAGGATCATTTGTCAAACGGCTGAGCACTCCAAATTCCAAGATCAGCGTTCCACCACCAGCGGTTGACGTTATCTAAACAGATCAAAACAGGAATTTCAAACTTTGTCCTAGATTACATAGGAGTAAAGTGCTATCATTACTAGACATTAATTTATAAATGTATTGCATTTTTGTTTAGACATGTACATCTCCACTCATTAAGAAACTATGTGCAGAACCACACACATGGAAAATAAACACCATATTGTATATGAGAAAACAGTAAATGAACTATTACAAAAGTGAATAGTGGTAATGTATGAGTCAAAGATAGAATAAAATGTGCACTTAAAGGAAGGGGAATAGAGAAGCTTTGCCTTGCTTTCATGTTCATCAACTCCGTGCAAAAGGTTGACAGATCCAAATGGAATTCCTGCATACATCATTGCTTAAAACAGTCAAAAAAATGTACGACGTCCTTGAATGATAAACATCTTAACAATTATCAAACTATCGACATATCAGACAGAGAGAGAAAGATCCATGCAGTGCAGAGATCAAAGCTAACAAATGCCTTAATGTATCTACAGAGACAAAATGCCTTGTATAATGATAAAATCTTAACAACTGAAATCAGAAAGAAAATTTCAGTCTATCAATCATGAGTGTGACCATTATCAAATCTGCTTCAACTACAGATGCATTAGCATCTAGTTCTGCATAATGAAAATTATCCACACCTCAAGTTACAAAAAGACATAAAATTGCAGCGCAAGACATGCAGAAAAATACAGTGAGCAAAAACTTGCATATTATATCAAATACATCATGAAAGAATGATCCAGCAGTGACACCTGTTGGAGTGTCAAACGCAGGTAACAACCTCCGGGCTAAATCCTCAGCTAAGTTAAGTAGTTGATTGTCATAGGAAGGAATTTTCATGCCCTGCAATCAAAAGATGTAAAAAACTAAACCAATGAAACCTTAGAAGATTCTACACAGCCAAAAACTCCCAATCATTCTAAAATGCCATGCAGATATGAAAATTTTTTCATAGATTTCTCCATATTGCACAACAGGTAAAAGTTTACAAGGCATAATAAATTGCAGTGTGCTTTAGCAAATCACGAATTGCTTCAACAGGTATAAAACAAGGCCCAGATACTGTTTAAGATCAATATAGGATTCAAACAAAACTAAAGAAAACGAGATGGATGCCTTTACTTTCTCAAATATCTTTGTGAATCCTATAGATAATGAGAAGACACCTGAATTACCCTACATTGCCAAGGAAAACTTTCTACTACTTATAAGATCATACAATTTGACTTCAATCAATTCTTCCCGGTAACATCAGCCAAGCATCAACGAAGATTGTGCTTGCATTGATAATTGATAACAAACTAAAATTAATGCATATTAAAAGACCAAAAGCTTTTCTATCCATACACCACCAAGATTCGATCTCATACACAGCTAAGAAGAAAATTTGAAGGAAGAAGAAAAATGAAAAGAAAAGGATATTCCATAGCAATAATACCGTAGCATAATCACTTGCAATAAGATGCGCAGAAAGTAAACCTCCAAGGACCCGGATAGTAGTCTCAAACACGGAGACTGTTTTATTCTGCATAACATAATAAACTAATAAGTTAAGTTTGACAAGTTTGTTTACAGATTGATGTAATACCAAATCCATTTTCAGTTTATTGCAGGACCAACTCTATACTGAGAAGAAGCCCAGATTAAATGTTAATAACTCAATAAAGCAAAATCCAGGTTTCAACAAGATGAAAGACAGATAAATTACCCAACATCACACAAAAAAGGAATAGCTACTTTGAGTATGGATATAATTTTTTGAATGCAACAACATTGTATATGGAAAATTCAACAGCGGCAGCCATCATCCTTAAGAAATTTCTAATGTGGTAATTAATATAATTCTCTTTAGCACTTTAGCATTCACCATCTATTGGCCTGCAACCAAACAGGCTGCTAATACATAAATAATTGGTATAAACATAAGAGTTCTGAATATCAATCAGTGATATCAGTGTATTATTGAGAGTGTAAATGACCTACCATCTTATCCTACAATAAATTATAAAATCATAAACATAGCATGTGGAGAAAGCTTGTGAAATAGTAAGGAAAATTTATTGCTAAAGGGAAGATCAATCTTGTATTACAGGACTATATTGTTTTAAAGGCGTCTTGAAGTTCAAATTGTGGTCCTAACCATTTTATACATAAAAGTTTGTCTGTTCAAGCCAATGATGCTCAATGAATTATATAAACCAATGAAAGTAACTCCACAAGTGTTAAACACCAATTTTCAAAAAAGAGCATTACTCACTATATCAAACTGAAGATTTTTACCAATCCATTCAACAGAGGCAGTGAAGCGTTCCCGGTCACCAAGTAAAGCCAATGTGTCCAAGGAGTCAATCTGTGACAAAGGCATGATGCAACAAACACTTCAAGGCAAGAACTTAGGTAGATAAATGTGAAAATAAAGTTTTGAAAAATGAAAGGACTTTCTCACCAGAGTTAAGGCATAACCACCAAGTGAATCTTCTCCTTCACATGATAAAGGTCTTAATTCATCAAGCGGAAAAGCATGCTCCATATATCCATCAAAGGCATGATAGAACATTTCACGCACCTAAAGTATTAAAATGAAATGTAAATATACTTCAGAAAATGACATATTCTCAAATGAGCCAATATCTCGCTCAGAATCATCTAAATATGAACTATGTAAAAGCCATCCCTCAAATACTTAAGGACAGAAACTCATTACCAATTCAACAAGAACTTTGAGAGTAAAATTTGAATACCCAACAAAGAAAAATGGCAACTTTAGTTAAAACTCAAGTTTGGCCACCACCTCCCATTCAAACAAGTAAAAATTGATGTAAAAAATTAAAATATATAAATAAGTAAATTACCCCACATTGAAACAAAGACACCATCAATCAACTTTTAAGCACTAATCTACTTGGTCAAAGTCATGAAGTATTGTAAAAACCAAATAAAATCAAAATTCAAGATGATTTCTTTAAAGAGTTTTCAGCATTGAATCCCGTGGCAGATAGAAGCAGTAATATGATCAAAATTCAACTTAATACCCATTGGCAGATTCAAGCAGTAATACTATCACCACCAAACAGAGCCTAAAAGGATTTGTATCACCACTTGGATCATATCCAATGGCAGATGGCAGATACAAGTAGTGTTATATGATAAAAATTCAGCTTAATAAATCTTCAGAAACTATAAAAGAATCATGGGGTTCATTTTTGCTTTCACTATTATTGCCATTACCTCATCTCTGAGTTGTCTAGCTTCCACGGCGGTGACGCCATCTGCGAGAGTTCTGCATATGAAAAAGTTCTTGGAAAGTAATATTGAGACCAAAAAAAGGAACCCAAATGATCGTTTTGAAGTTCCCATAGATCTTTGCTAATTGCTAAGGCAAGACCAAGAAAAACATTTGCTTGCTTTCTGCAGTTGCGTTCTGTTCTGTCTTTGCTCTGCTTTTGCTTCGGTTGTTTTTGCCGTACCTACCTGGGCTTTTGTCTGCCTTGAACATTTTAGGATATCATTAAATGAAGGAAAATTAATGCCCGGAGTAAATTTCCATTTAAGGATTAATCTACCATTAGGGGCAATAATCCCTAATTCCCACGAAAAAAAAAAAAAAGAGGAATCAATTTGAGATTTTAAATTATTTAGTTTGCCTAAAAATATTTAAAAATAAATTAGCGTTATTTGTTTGTTTTAAGTACCTAAAAAGTTTAACATAACTTAGTTGTTTAAATGTGTAAGTTTTAAATATTGAGTAATTTAAAAATTTCAACAATTGAGTATCAATTATCTTCGCATTCATTTAAAATAATAGTTTTATCACCTGAATTTACATGAATGACACGTAAAATTCACACTTATGTTCTTCAAGCTTTAGGAGTTGTATAATTTGATCAAAATTATTTCATTACGAAGTGAATTTTCCACATTATTATTAATTTACTAGTTTTGCAAGCATTTATTTCAAATTGAAGAAAGGGAGGTGATTAATTCAAAATCAACAACAATCAATATCTCCCTCCTCCTTAGACATCCGGAAAAGCATCAGCTTTAGTGCTTCACCCTTCAGCACTCGATTAAAAACTGTCAAATAAAGGTATATTTGACAGTTAAAAAGTGTCAAATATGCTTGTGTCAAATATTCTTATTTGACATTTACCAAAACTATCAATTACATTTGTCATTTAAAAAATATCAAATCTTTTTTACATCTTTTAACCTGCATATATTAGTGACAATATAAAACCCTTACATGATACTCTCAAAAACAGTCATTTTAGTGGCAGATTATGAAATGAGGATACAAACAAACAACCCCATGATCCTTCTATTCCTACTCCTACCGTGACAAGGAAAAGGATTATGAATTAGCTTAGGAAGTAATAATATTCTCCTTTTCTGTTTGTGAATACTGAATAGGGAATAGGATTCTTTTCCTAGTCGTAGTATTATCTAAATATTGTAATGCCGGTGAAGGCTTGCTTGCTGATTCTCCTCAACTCTCTCGGCTCAACGCTCAACCGTGCACACATCTTTTCAAGAAAAGTTTTTCTTTTTTTTTGTCAGTCTCTTTGTTGCTATCAACAAACTTGCACCGTTAAAGAAAGTGTTAGTGATTGTAACCATGACCAATAATAAACCAGAAAGAAGAATTACTGCTACCCCCCATATGAATCGAAAGAAGTCCCAGTCATGCAGGTAGCGTCGACGGTGATGCTGCTGGGACCCAGCTTTGGCTATAGCAGTGGCCATGATAAGAGCGGGAGCACGCTAGTCGGACCTAATCATCTGAGTTTTCCCAAGGAAGCGCCTTTGCCTGCGCCCTCTGGCGTTCCTGGATTTGAACCTCATAGATTTATCAGAAACCCGCCGAGGCCACCTCATCCAGGCCTCCAGCACCACCAACTTTGGACGCGTTTAATTAATTGCTTCTCTTTCTCTTTTTAGCTTCTCCTTCAGCATTCTGTTTTAACTAAAAATAATAATCAAGAGCTTTAATTTCTACATTATTGACAGGGTCAAGCTATTTTACCTTTAAATATTTGACTTAAATTTTTTGTATTGTACAGATTAGGAAAAAGACTCTTAAGACCCAATTAATCAGAAAATAACATGAATAGTAAATTAAATTCCTATAAAAATCATTGTCATCATCAATCTATCTCCTTTTCAAACATCCAAAACGCATCAGCCCCAGCCACAAACAACACCCTTCGAACTACACTCTGAGTCAGAGTAATTTCAATACCACATACTGAAGATTTCGCTGGAAAGCTCTGTCAAAAGTAAATCCTACTTTTCCTATTTCGAGAAACAAGTTTAAAGCTCCAATGATGCATGTAAATAATAAGGTTTCACCAGATGACATTCTTATAAAAAGATATGAAGTTACAAAATATGAAATTAACTTTCCTACATGACTTACAACAAAAAAATTCAGCAATTCATGCTAATTAGAGACTGACCACAACATATTAATGCCATCAGAACCAATTCTCTTATAGACCTGTCTAGCACAAGTGTGTCATATGCATGGAGTGAGGTTATACTTGTGAAAAAAAAATTAAAAGTACAGACTTTTATAGTTCCTCCATGAAGTAAATAAATTCGAAAAAAAGAAAAGACAACAATTGTGGTCCAAGAACTGTAGAAGTTTACACAGATGTCGCATGGAAAGCTGATTCAATTGGCTATATCAATGCTTATCTGCAGTCAGTTCATGCCTGCAACAAGCAACGACTGACATTATGCACTGCATAACATCAATAAATATCTCCAAGCATGTATTACACATTCAATGTTAATATACAACTAAGCTATATTTCCAATGAATCTGTGACAACTTGACCTATATGTGTTCTACTTGTAAGTCTAGCAGAAAGAATCGCAGACAAAAAAATTGATACAACTGGAAGTTCAATTTCAAAGCAACAACAATTAAAGGGACTGATAGAACTTTTGTTTTCGGAAATTAAAAATTTACCAGAAGTAGCATACCTTCTGTTTTTTCTTCTTTGGTCTCCTCTTTCTTCGGGGTTTATGAGCATCTGAGTTCGAACTTAGATTACTACTGTGACCTGTTGTTGTATTTGAAGACCCTCTGGCTCTGAAGGAAGACTCGCTTCTGCTATTTGCTGTGTTGCTGGATATAGACATTTCAGCCCTCTGTATTGATGAATTTTTTCTCGATGAGGACCCAAACCTTGATTGAGAACGTATTGAGCTTGGAAAAGTATTGGTTGATGGTCGGGGAGGAGGCATTAGAGCTCTAGCAGAATTCTGCCTCTACACAGATAAGTGGAGAAAAGGATGCACATTTAAACAGTTGTCATTATTATATTTACTTATTGATGAAAAATATTCAAAGTAGGTACAAAACCTGATTCCTTTCATCACTGGACATGCCAGATGCTGCTTTACCAGAAGCACTAGAAGCCTGTTCTCTGCAAACAAAAAAAAAAAAAAAAAGAATGCCAAATGCAACTTTCATCAATATTATAGGATATAAACAACCAAATAGCATATAAAAATGAGAAAAAGGTTGATGAAAAGTTATAAATGAAGGTAGAATTCCACTTAAAGGACAAAACTATGAAGACCAATTTATTGGTTTTGGAAGTCAAACTAAAAGCCTAATGGTTTGGAAAGACAAGAAGCCATAAGGCCTAACTTCAGAAGTCCCAACTCCCACCAATCCAACTCATCAATGCAAATTTGACTTGGAATGAGGACAAAATTGAAACTATAATATAACATATGTCTAACACATTGAAGAATATCATTGGCCATGTGATTCTACATATGGGAATTGATTTGCCTCATTGTAGATCATCCAAGAATCAATTTTCCATCTTATTGAATAAAGCCCCTTGCTTTTATATTGTTTGCAATATCTTTTATTTCTCCACTTTTGATTACAATTTACAACAAATGACAATTTCTCAGCACATAACAGAGAGATTGCGTCATACAATTTCAATTGAAGCAATGCAAGACGCACTTCCTACAATACTACATGATCACAAAACATTATGTATACCAATGCATGGGTAATTTGTACTTTAACCTATATATCACTCATAAGACTTCAAATTTTGATTTTATTTTTATTTTTGAAAAGTGAAAACAAGGAGTAAACATAAACTCAGAATATAGACCTAAACACACCTAACTGCAATTCTTATCATAATAAGAAACGAATTTGAAAGTATCCTATCTGATGATAAATACCTTGTACTTTTATCAGTCCATTCATCATCTGCATCCGCTTCATCACTTGAGCTTCCAGTTAAGAAGAAGTCATCATCACTCAAATCCAAAAGTCCATCATCTTCACTTCCTGTTTCTGTTATACGAAAACCAATGAAAGATTTTATTTATCCCAATGACTATAGCAATATATTTTACCAAATTTTCAGTAACAACAAAGCAATCGTGGAATGATGTTTTAGTTGGTCACACCACTTACTATCTTAGGCTTAGGATTGAGAACCAAAGAGTCATATGCTTGTACATTGACAATATAAAACAACATTGCCTAAATGATAATTTCACTGCATGTGTACTCCAAAACAGATTCACAATACAAAATTAAACTAGTTTGGATTTATTTCAGAAGATAACTGTCTCGTACTCCACATGTATAAACACCTTAATACAGTACTACAAGTTTGCATGTTGCAGATTACGCACAGACAAGCAGGCACATAATGCAGTATTTGTTTCTAAATTTTAAAGAGGAACTGCATCATTTAACACCATCTGCAATTGTCAACCGCACGTAATGCCATGCTCCAGTCCAGTAATCAAAGCTACAAAGCAAAGAGCTGATAAAAGCAAGAACAAGAAGATACCTTCCAAATCCTTCCCACTGGCAGCAGCAGCAATTAAATTGGCTTTGATCTGCTTACGCAATCTATTTCTCCTATCAAGCATGTCAGAATCATCACCTCCAGTAAATAAAGAAACATATTTCTCGGTCTTTGGAAAGAACTGCAATTTCAAATACAGCACATTTAGCTCTGAAGCCAACAACAATATCCCAGTAAAATATAGGTTTATGAAATGGCATTACCAGATGGCCTATCATCAACACATCTTACTTACAAAGAGATTAGCAGAGAAGTCTTGTAAATGCTCATGAAAGTATCATAGCATTAAGTCAATAATTTTAAAATAAAAGTAATATAAGTTATACATACACACACACACACACACACAAAAACAAGCACCTATCCGGAGCTTACCCTAACATATTCAAGATCTTCCTTCAACTTAGAAAGCTGCTCAGCATCCTGCGCTTGACCAGACGAAGCACGTTGAAGCTTCTCCAAACGTCGTATTCTTCTTTCAATCTTCCTCCTCTCTAAACACAGCAACCATTTCATATATATATATACATATATAATACTCAACATTTTACATTCAAAAGAAGTACTGAAAACAACAGCACATACCAAAGAACTTTATCTTCCTGTCGCGCAAAAATATCTTGCGTTCCACAGCAAGACGCGTGTGAATCTCCTGCTGTTTCTTAAGCTCTTCCAACTTCTTTTGCTGCGCCTCTCTAACTTCAGCCCGAAGTTCCTTCAACAAATAAAATAATGTTGTTCTCGTTGTTATAACTTCAAAATTAATTAATTTCACAAAGTGAAATGAAAAGCGAAGGGGTAATAAGGTAATTCACACCTTGCGGAGCATGCGTTCAACGGAACGAATCTGGTTTTTGAGAGAAACTGATTTAGGTTTAGGTTTCTTTTCGACAGCTAGGCCTTTCGAGCGCCGACCCACGGGCTTGCGCTCGGCGACTCGGCGCTTGCCATAGCCACCGTGGGCCATGGCTGATACTTGATAGTTGAAGATGATATCCTTATATGGTAGCGAGTTGTGGGAGAGAATTGATTTTTTATTTTTATTATTATCGGAAAATTGTGAGAATGAGGTGCTGTGGTATTGCTTTGCCCTAATTAGGGCTCTTTGTTTTGCTTTTGGATTGGGTTGAGTTCAATGAATGAATGACAATGATGGCCTCACTTGTCCCTGTCTGCGTTTAGGGGCGGACTTTGCAGGAGCCGAGGTGCTGGCCTTTACATATTTTACTGTCATTTATCTCAATTACTTTCCTTTTGCCACTTTTTCTTTCTCTTTACCTTTTTTTGGTAGTCCAATTTTTTGGCAATACACCCAATACCGCAACAAAAGATTTAGTAATAGAATTTGTTTAATTTGAAAAAATAATGCGATTGATGTAACTACCTATACAATAAATAAATAAATAAATAATAATGTGTACTAATATATTAAAAAAAAAAATTTATAGAAGTTACATCAACTGTAATATTGTCATATTGATTCTTCTAGGAGGGTTGATTTTTAATCCAAAAAGTTTTTTTTGGTTTTTCAATGATTTTTTTAATAATAATATTTGATTGATATTGGGGTGAGGGGATTTGGTTTGTTTCGATTGTTCTCTATATAAACTGACGTTCTTCGTATGTAATGTATTTTATTAACTCATAATGAAACCAGTCAATAATAATACTTCATAATTTTCATATTACAAACTAACATCACGAAATTGAGATTGCCAACGTTGCAGTAAATTTTAGTTTATCAGGACCTGCCTAACTAATTTCTTTTAGTATTGAAATCAGACAGGAGGTTCAATCAGATACAATTTTATCCTCGCCATATCCTGAGACAAGAACCCTGAAACAGGGTCTTCTCTACCATTACAAGGATGTAGAAACAACAGGTTTTCTCGCAAATTGACAGCTTGAATAGTATTCAATTTGAATACCGGATTTTCTTGTGGTAAAATTTTAGAGAAAACTAGTTCATAATCAAACTTCCTAATCCTATTCATACTAGACAGAAACAGTAATGCCCCTGCAATGATAAAAGAGCGGTAACAGGAAGCAAGAACTAATGAAGATTGAAAAGTAAATTTTACAGGACGATGGGTTGCTCTCCTTCAAGTTCTGATATAACAATTAATGAATCTGTCAATGTAAGGGATAGTGGTTCGGACTTTGGAACTGGATTAATAACCTGTGCAATGTAATGATACAAGGATTACATGTCTGAAACATACAAGTTTGAAACCAAATGAAAGGACATACCTTCTTGTTGTCTTTCAGATAACCTATGGCTACTTCTCTCCGTAAATGAGCTCTCTCAGAAAGCTCAAAGAATGACGGATTCTCTCCCTCTTTCATGTAAAGGCTAATATCCTGTCAGAAGAAGCAAGTAAAATATGAAGCAATTGAAGTTTACCGGGAGGGGCGGACATTACATAATTGCGGTAATACAACTGATACTGTTGTTAATCTTGCTTCAAAGTAGCAGGTATGCTTGATGCTATCCATTTTAATGATCCCATGATCGCAATAACTTTACATACCGCTGGGGTGTATAAGAAAAAAAAAAGGTGAGAGCTATGCAGGCACCTTTACATATATTTCATCACCCTCAGCATTAAGAATGTCTTTCCACACCTCATTCAGTTCACTGTTCTCCACAACTGTCAAGTAGAACAAAGAATTACTCTTCCAAATTAAAAAAACCATTGGTATTAAATACTGAGATAGAGCAAGTACAAAGATTCAGAACCTTGAGCTGTTACAAGGCTCATTACTTCCTCAGCAGCTATATAAGTGAGGGATGGCCTATTTCTTGCAATCTGTTAGGGATTGCAGAAGTTTAGTGAAAACCATTGACATGGGAACTGCTCATTGCAAAAGAAGAAAATCTGAAGTAAGAAAATGGAATGATGCTTCTGTAGGAAGTATTTATTACTTGTTTTCCAAGTTTCGAGTCAACAATCTCGGCTACTAGATTTTGTACCTACAAAAATATTAGTATTTAACTGTTAAATCCCAAATGTAAATTCTTAAAAATTGAGAATGAGTATAAATACTTGTAACAAGTTATTTCTTGTAAACCAAACTTACCTTCACTCCAAGTTTGTTACAGATATTTTCAGCAAGAAGAAGAGAATATGCAGACTGTTTATCTGCCCTGGAAGGATCTGAAGAAAGGATGGTTAATGCAAAGCTACATTTGATTTAGCCTACTGAAATATCATTAATCATTACCTCCAAGAAGCCATCCTCTATCAGATATAACAACGATTGATAGGGGAAGTTCTTCGCCATCCTTGAAAGAATTTTGAATATTCATTATTGTATCCTTCAAGGTATCAAAGTTCAATGGGTTCCCAATCTGCAGCATATAAATGAATTGTAAATAAAGAATTGAAGGTTTTCTAGAAAGAAAGCAGAAAATATCATCCAAGAAAAATGCAAAAAGAAGTTCTGCTCAATGGTGGTCTAAAGATGGTACCTTATTGGAGACCCGGACATTCTTCAGTTTTCCATGACCAACAGCATTGTTGGCCCTCTCCCTGTCATCTAATGGTACATCGGACAATATTTCCTGCATAGAGGACATATATGAACTGTAAAGCATGAATCATCTATATAATTTACGTGACAGAAGAAAATTAAATAGGTTCCATCAAAGTTCCAAAAATATATTTTGTTTGGTGGTCCCAATAGAAAGATCAATGCAAGATATCAGTCACCAAAACAACATTAGTCTACAGCATCAATAATCATGGCCTAAATGCTGAAACGTATTATTTCAAAGCATTGGAGGCTTTTAAGTTCGTTGACGACTGAAAATGGGGAGCAAAATAGTAAATTCCTTTTTTCTAGTTTTTTCTTTTTTTACTCTTTCACAATAGTTAAAACTTTAAAGTGAATCTGGGTGCTCAAGATATATATGCTTTTACTGAAAAGCCGAACAAAGTGAGATATAGTGATAATATTCTCCTACACAAAAGCACACGCATGAATGTTCGGGATGTCTTGATTTACTTGGACTTAAAGTTATGTCCCTACTCATACTCTATGATATCAATATAATAAAAGTTGCGCAGAATCTGCTCATCTGACTCTCAAAATTTCTTAAGTACTCAATCAATATATCCTGGATGATGAAGAACCATAATGTCAAAAATGAAAAAATTATGCTATGGTACATTCAATATGAACACCTCCCAGATATTTGTGTTCTTCGCCATGCAGCCTGGATTTACACTCTTTGAGTTTCAACATCAAAACTGAGGAATGGTCTAAGGTAGAAACATAAAAAGCATACCAACACACTTCCAGGTCCAAGATAATTATCATACTCTTCAATCATTTCCACAACATCTGGGCGCCATCCAAGTAGAAGGATGCATTCTTTTGGTCCTAAGTTCCCGTCTGAAGCCTGCATCCAGGATTCCACAAAGTAACATCCAAAATCTTCCAAAGCATACAGTCAGTTTTAAGTAATGATGTCTCACATAAGTTTTACCTTTGACCCTAGTTTGCTAGGACGCTTTGCAATTAGCCCAAGTCTTGTCTTCATCAATTCTATGGCATAACTTGTAGAATCATTGCTATTTTCTGAAACTTTCAGATGTTGACTGGTATTAATTATGTTGGCAACATTTGAAGATGCAAGCCGTGGCTTCTTTTTCCCATGAACAGGTGCAATGAACAAAATCTACATGAGAAGTGAAACAATGTCATGGAGTGCATAAATTAAATCATGGAAGGGATATAATCAACTCAACAACCTTCTTGGAGAAGAATATTTCAAACATTGACAAGGGAAGGAGCAATGACAAGTGAAATTACAATATATTCCAGTATATGGATGGTTAAACGGGTGTAGACTTCACAGCACTTTTTTTGTAACTCTTAAATTATGTTGCTTCGTTTATCTCAGATATATAAGGAATAACAGGCTCTGAAAAGAATAATGTCCACATACTTTGTCAGTTGGCTGCAGGGTGTCGTCATCATTCGGATGGAAGTATATCTTTCCATTACGATAGAGGCCACAAACAACTGCCTGAAAGGATATCCGTTTAGAGAAAGAAATCAAAATTATCAGACTTCAAGAAGTATTGCCCCTGCAGAAATTAATTCTGGTAGATTGCATTACCTCTTGGAACCCACGCCTTAGTTGCCTATACTTTATTCCTGCTAAGCTAGGAAAACACCAGAGATTAAATACATTTTCTGCAATGAGTAAATAGACAATAACTACTGCTTCAGTAGATATATATGACATTGCAAAATGAAAAGAACTGCATTAATATTGTTTACATTTCAAGATATATGAGAATAAAAGTACCTATCAGTGTTAATGTAATATAGTTCGAATAAAACTAACTGGAATCATCCGAAAATCAAACAAGTAATTTTTCTTATCAATGCAACTATGCAAACACATGAGAATTGCCATCACAAATAGTGACTCCCACAAATGCCATTTAATAGGGGCATTTAAGAGCTAGACTTTTTTGATGTTATGTTAAAAAACTCTGAGGAGACGCAATGTTTAGCACAGGCCCCTTGAAATAGCATTCAAATAATTTTACAAAATTTTCTCTAAATTCCAATATTTATGAAGTGTGCAATAAAAAGGAGGGCAAGTTATTTCTGGAAACATCTTCAGCTCCTTTCTATCTCTCCGCCCTTTACCAATTCCATTTTATTTTTCTTTCTTAAAAACTCTCATCATCAATTCCTTTTCTTTTTGGAGCAGTTCGTTAAACATAATCTTTAAGGAGAATCCATACTATACTTCGATAATTAAGCAAGTGTCTGTAAATCTTTATGAGCCCCTTCTGTCGAGAACACTGAACAAATAATTTGGATGCAACATTTTCTACTGGCTCTACTTTCAATCCTGATATTGACTTTAAGAGCTCACATGTATTAGGATTTGAAACCTGCATGGAGTTAAGAGAAAAAACTTCAACTCAACTTCCCTCAAGGACAACCTGGTTATACAATATCAGCCTCAAGTAAAATACCTCAACAATTGTGGGGACAGAATTCAGTTTTGGAATAGGTTGAAGAGCTAGTACAGATAGAAATGCATCGGTATCAACTTCATACCTAATTAATAGAGAATATACTATCAATATAGAATGCTCGATTAAGAAATCACTTCTTTCAAAACTGACCAAGTTCATACCTATCTCCTTTAGTTGGCAGTATGATAATTGCCCGAGCTTTATTGGCTGCAGCTCTTTCGAAGGATTTTGTTAAGGTAAGGCTGCAACTGTACCAAAAGAAGCTCAAAATTTAAGAAGTAAAACCTAATCAAGCTTGAATAAAATATCTGATCCAGGTAAGATCTTCCATTGATCAAAATTGTTAGAACAGTGAACTGATTACATCTTAGACAGACAAGTGATGCTATCTCAATTTAGAAGAAATTTCCTAATTTCCCTACGCATTTTTGTTCAATTTGAAGTCCATCTAATCAGCAAATATCATGGAGAATAGAAAGCCAAGCAAAAATGACAATTGAGGGCCTTAAGTCTAAAGTTGAAAGGACAATTTATAATATAAAATCACCAAATAAATGAGAATAGGCCAATGAAGAAGGTAACTATCAAAGAAGTTATTCAGCATAATTTTAAGGGAGAGTCAAGTGAATGTCTTCTAAGAGGTAATGCTGCATGTAGCAGATAGGAAAAATGTAAATGTAGAACACAAACCTCTTTGTAAGGATATCAATATGGTTCAGATCTTTGGCTATATTTTCAGCTAGCTTATCCATCTGTTTCCTAGGGAGATCAGACAAAAGAAGAATTCTCTGTTTTCTGTAAGTGCATACACAAAAAAGAGTTATTAGAAACCAGTAGTTAAAACACATTAATGAAGTAGTAATTTTGCTGGCAGAAAAATTTAACTCACCTCGCTGTAGCAGTACCTAAGCGGACTGCAAATTCATGGTATTTATTTAGCTGCTTTAGTATGAAATTGAGATGACTATTTACCCCACATATAATGATATGATCACTCTCCAGAACTTGCATCTGTGCCCCTTCCCGGAGCCTTTGCATATTATTCTGTCAAACAAACAGCCGGCTTGTATGCCATGCACATATAACTGGACATCAGAAAATAATTTCTCTTTCAAGAACTTACCCTGAACTGCTCCGTCATCGTGCCCAATAGCCGAGAGTAAAATAGTATCCCCCATATGGCAAGAATAAAACCAATAACACGCTCAATACGTGTTCTTTGCTGGAAGCCAACACAACAAAAATAATCTTAGTTGTAGGTTATATTATTTAACAATTATGTATAAATGAAAGCAGAGGTATATTATCAAACAAAGCAAATTATAAACTTCGAAGGAAGCTATCAAATGAAGCAAATCATAAACTTCAAAGGAAGCCATCACACTTTCAAATGAGTAGATGATGAAATTAGACACGCCCAAGCCTCCCACAAGCAGTCCTCCAAAGATTGTGTCTCATCCCTGATTTATTCAAGATATGACAAGCCCAGACCAGATTAGTGAACAAGTATAAGTTGCAACGGCAGCAAAAGTTGATTGAGATGAAGCTGATAATCAATTGACCAGCATAACAGTGAGTTAATTTCTTAATAGAATGGTTAAAAAATGAAGGGTAAAAATACTCAAATAATTGTGTGTATTCAGATGAAAAAAAACAATCTTTTTAATTAAAAAAAAAAAAAAAATCTGACATCAGTATGCCGATGTTTTCCACATTTAACCAAGCTAAACACAGGGACATTCCCCATCAGAGGCAAACCACAAGATGAAATCATCAATAAATAAAAACAAATCATGCAAAATTTTTACAACTATTAACTCTCATTAAAGATATAATATTAATATAGAACATAAAGAAAAGGCTTCCAAAAATCCCAGGTCAAATCAAGTTCTGAGAAACTTTTGAACGTCTTTGAAACTGTAAACGTCTGAACACCCCAATGACAAACATAAATTGACGCCTTATTATGATCTCTAACATTGCCAACATGAGTCTGTGTTCAGTAGTTGATAAGCTGCTAGTTGCTATTTAGTTTTGGGTTTGTAATTTCCCTTCATTTTTCCCAAAGTGGAGGGCCATTGCAGAAAATCACCTATCTCCGTATTTCCGGAGACAGGAATTGGATAGTAGGTGGTGGCACCCTTGGATTCCCATGGCTTTACAATCTTTCCTTCTTGATAGTATCTACCTCTGATAAACACAGTGAGAGAGAGAGAGAGAGGAGAGAGACTGTTGGCTCTGGTTATATAACAATGCATGTTACAGATAAAGAGATCAACTACAGTTTTTACTCTTTACAGTGGTAAGTGTATAAGGTTTATATGTGGTCCCTAAGTTTCTCTTTACTTATACATTGATTCTTAAAGAATTACAGAAAAGAGGGGACCAGTAATTCTCCAAAGGTCACCTGGGCAAAGAACAGATTCCAAAGAATTGAAAGCTGCACACTGAATTATAGACAAGCTATACAAAGCTGATCTGCAATTTACCACAAATATGAGATTAAGGCTACATCAAATTACTCTCAGATTGAATATATTTTAGATCACCTGAACTTGAAGAACAAAAAACCACCGAAGACTACAAATGAGAAGCATGCTACAGCCAGCACTACAAGAAACCTACAGATAATTTTTACAAATAAAATCATGAAATTGAAGATATAGTTAGAGATTGAATTAGAAACAACCAAAGTCATGAAGTTCACACAAGACATGCTGACCAGCATACAGGGAACATCGATGAGTTCAACAGTGGAGGCATATTACACCAAAATCAAAAGCTGAAGCGTTATAGTGCTGGAATTACAACATATATATTATAATTCTCCTCTAATGCTTTTGATGTAATCCCCCATTATCTACATGTCTAAGTGTAGTTGTTGGTCCTTGGAGTCAGAGCGTGTACTTATTTTGTAAGTTTACGCCAGCTAAGAACAAGAACCACTCACAAAGTACAACAGTTCCCATTTTACTCCAGCTAATAACATTTTAAGACCAAGAACCACTAAAAGTATAACAGTTCCCATTTTCTGGTCAACCCAAAAAACCCATTTTGAGGCTTGGCTTTTAAATCTGCCATAATTCACACTAACACTACTTTATTTCCAAATATGTGTTCCTGGTACTCCTAATATTGAAGAATTTATTAACAATGGACTCAAGTCAGAATCAAATCATGATTAAATGTGAAAATCAACAGAAAACTTCAAATAATTGCAAAGGAAAGAATGATAGGCCAACTAATTAAGACTTGATTGGTCCAGCCACATTACTTGATAAGAATGAAGCACATTTCGACAATGTAATGCTGATATCATATCTTATGACACAACATAATAGAGCAGTCAAAATGCATGAAGACACCATGAACTTGACTCATGAAACAGTTGATGGGAAATACACAGGCTTATTAGATGGAATGAAGTACATCATACTTACGTGGCAACATTTCTCTCAAGTTGTACGTTGAACAAATAGATTAACCGTGCTAAGTTCCATCTAACATCTTGAAGTGAAGGCAAGGACACATCCAGCTTAAGAGGCATGGGTTTATTCAAGGAATTAGACATACAAGCAAAAGGCAAGCCTGTTGCCCCTAACGTTAAATCTTGAATTATCTTCACAAATATATTAACGAAATTCATTTGTGTCAATCTGAACAAGAAATATGACGACAATGATCCAATCATCAGTTGAGCTTGATAACCCTGCATATACAGTACATGATATCAAAATATAATGACAGATTATAACTATCAGCAGACCAGTGTGAATCAATCAAACTGATAAGTTGAATCTCATGGGCAAGCTCTCCTGAGAGTAGGAGGAATTATAGTACAATTTATTGCAAATTATAGGAATGAATGAATGATGACCATATTGTTAAGCATCTATCATCTACTTTTTCTTTTTTTTTTTTTTACCTTTCTTCTTTTTACATATTTGAGAATATTGAAACAGATGCTCACCTGAGGAGTATTTTTCTTATCCATCCTAAAGAACTTGAAACTCGAATTATCAACAACATTCATCCATATACTAGAGTCCATCGTATCCTCTCTCCTTCGAGAACTAGCCTCCCATTTCTCTGGCCCAAAAAAATTAAAATCACAGATCACAGAAGTATATAAGGAGATTAATTTCACAAAATTGTTATATAACTCACCTGCATAATTTATTTTATAACCATGTTTCCTAAAAGACAAAGAGCGGATCCACCAAAAATTGCAGGAAATCAATTTCCTGAAAATGATGATCACAGTGAGAGCTTAGATGTACTTGAAAAGGAAAAATTCAAAATTCATTTTACACTTAGCTTGAAAAAGGCATAGTAGCTGCCATTTACTCTATAAATTTACAAGCTCCAGCAACTGCATGCATTGGTTTTAACACCCTTATTTTCAGTTTCATTAATCTCAAAATCACAAGGTATTTCAATTCTATATTATATTAATAAGAAGAACAACAACGTTCATAATAAATTAGTAAAAATGAAGAGCAAAAAGAAAATTGACATTTCTCCGCTCTAATTCCGTTAAACAAAAAGTTGATAGGCGCCATTATATATACTTAAATTCAACTCAAATGCCACGTAATCAAATGAATCATTTGGAATGAAATTACCTGTTGGAAGAAGAGGAGGAGGAAGAATGAATGCGAGCTGGTCGCGCGAAACGATGAGCTAAAACGCATGGATGCGAGCTCTGCAACTGCGCAACAGCCATCTCCCACTCAAGTGTTCGATTTTCAGTTAACGGAGAAAATTGAGAGTAGAAAATTAATTGCAGGGGTGTTGAATAGACTGTGAGCTATTTTTATTTGTGATTTTAAAGTTGGCTTTCAATTTTTATTTGTGATTTTAAAGTTGGCTTTCAATTTTTATTTTCCAGCTTTATTTAATTCTTTATCCGCTCAGTTACCTTACTTCAGCTCAGTTCAGTTCAGTTCTAATGATTCAATGAAACAAGCAGAATATTTATCAGCGAGTATCCGAGTACAACCTCGTTTTACTTTGTGTCCTCGACGGCAATTAATAGTCAAATTATTTATTTATTTAATAAATTATTCAACATTCGTTAAATCTCCTCCTTTTTTTTCTTTTCTTTTTTTAACGATGAACAAATATCTATTGAATTAAATAAATTAATAATTCATTTCATTTTCCATTTTTCTACTCAATAGTCATTAGTCACTACTCAAAGTCATTTTTTTTTCCTTTTTGTGACAGGATAATCATATCCTTTGATGAGTGTGTTTTGTTAGTTGTGAAACCAATTTACTTATCAATCGCTTCTCAAGGACTAGGTAAGTTTTTTTTTTTTTTGTGAATTATATATACATACATACATAAATGTGTATATGTATATATATATATAAGCCCTATAAAAATAAGTTATATTTAAAGCTCAAAACTTAACATATAAAATTCAGTACATAAAATATGATAATGAATTCTTATAGTTACGTAAAAATATTTGAATTCTTCTTATCTTTTAAGGTTAAGAGAAAAAAATAATGATAACTCAATTATAGTATTATTGATGGATTAGATAAGATTTCAAAAAATTATATACCTATATTTATTGTTTAAAATAATATATTTTACTTGATATTAATTAAATTATTTATTTATCGAAGAACTTGAATAAGTCTTGCTATGATAAAAAATATATATATTTTGGGACCTTAATTCACTTTCTATTAAGAAAATTAGGAGTTTAATTTTCCTCATATCAATGGCTAGAGAGAGATAGAAGCATTAAAGAATTAAATTTTTATTTAAAAATATGGTGTAAATTCTACTGCTAAAAGAATAATGTTATAAATTCCCTCACTATTATTATTGTTATTATTTTGGTGGGTTAGTAGTGATCAGTAAAAAGATCGTTGAATTTATTTATTTATGATGTTGCGTAGCAGTTAATTTTAACTTTGAAATCTGAATTGCTAAATTAAAATTGATAATAAAAATTTGTAAAACTGTCCAATTAAGATATATATAAACAAACAAACACGTGGGACTTAATTTGTTTCGGAGCAGTAGGACGTGCTTCAAAAAGTCAACAAGCTTTTGGTTTCCTGGTGAATATTCTCAAATCCAAGTTTCCAAAAGGCCATCGGGCACGCTATTTAATTTCTTATTCATTTAAACTTTTTGGACCAGGGCTTTTTCTCGTGTATCATTGATGCTCGGACTTGGCCCCCCTCCCCTCCCTTCCCTCCCACCCACGACACATGTCACTCTCTGAACTGGTCCATTATTTTGCCGATTTTGCCTAAGTAGGATTGGGTTTGTTTCGTATTGTTTCCTTTGGAGTCTGCTTCAACAATGGCCCACTCAAAATTCCCATTTTGCCCAAGGGATTGATGTAAATTTTCTAAGTATTCACTATTAGTAGCATAGGTAATGCTTAGGGATGGTAATTTCCGGGTCCGGGTCCGGGTCCGGGTCTGGATTTAGGCTTTCCGGTTCCGGACCCGAATAATGAATTTCAATACCGGATCAAGATTAAAACTCGGGTTTTTTCAATCCGGGTCAGGTCCGGATTTAACCCGAAAAAATTCGGGTTTCCGGATTCCGGGTTTTAAACCCGAATTTGTTAAAAATTATTTAAATTAAAATAAAAAATAATTATTTACAATTTAAAAAATAATTTTTTTGACTAAAATAAATAAATATATATTTATATTTATATTAAATACTTTTAAAAAATTAATATATAAATAAATAAATCCGGGTCCGGGTTCCAGATTTCCGGAACACTTAAACCCGGATCCGGACCCAGAAATATCTGGGTTCCCATTTTCACATCCGGATTCCGGAAAAAAATTAATCTGGTGCGGGTTGAACCCGGTCCGGAAAATCCGGGTTCGTCCGAGTCCGGGTTGAGTTACCATCCCTAGTAATGCTTTCGTTGGTGTAGATTTTTAAGTAGCTTTTTATGAATTTTCTTTTTTTTTTCAAATGAAATTATTTGTTTTTCTCATGAGAATATAAAATATTAAAAAAAAATGAAGTATTCTTAATAAGAGTATGTTTAAATTTGAGGTAAGATAGTTGTAATTTTTAAGTTATAGTATTAAAGTAGTTAATAAACAATAGTTATTGTATTTTAGAAGTTGTGTTAATATGATTTTCTATTTATATGATAAAAAATATATTATGTCTTTAATAATTTTATTAAAATTATTATTTAAAATTTATATTTAATATATATTATTAATTTTTATTTTATAATTATAATTTTTTCATAATAATTATAATTTTTAAGTTAAGACAACGCAATTTTAAATATATGATTTCATATATCAAAATTATGGGAGTAATAAATGAGTTAAAAAGTTGTCGTTTGTTCACGTGCAATGTTCTCTCATTGCTAATAAAAAAGTAATCAACAAATAATGCGACCTTTAAAAAACCTAAGATACCTAAGGAAATTGTTTGTTCGGTAGTAAAAACTAACTACACAGTCCTTGGGATCGGAAATGAGAGGGCCTTTAATGAAGCTGAAGGTTCAGCCCGATTTGTGGAAATCGATGGAATCAACAATCACATTCACATGGTCCCTGTTCCTGTTTGTGATTTCATTTTCTAACTTGTCGTTTGTCCGTTACCCTCTCGTACTTCATTCATCCTCGTTATTGTTCAAAGTTTTTCGCCATTAATGGTGGTGACTTTGATAGTTCAATTTACACGACAAAAGCACGCACTCTTATAATTGTTACTTCATTTTCCTTAGATCTGTTTTTGTAATTTTTAAAATAACTATGGTTAGGTTTACTGTATAAATATTAAGTTATAGAAAAAATTAAATAAATATTTAATAAAATTTATTTTTAAAAGTAATATGAATTTAAAATAATCATGTGTTTGATAAATTTTATTTTTGAATTATAGTAAAAATATAAATGACTAAATTAAATATAATATTAAATAAAATTTATTTAAATAACTACAAATAAGTATATAAAATATTTTTTATTATGTATATGTAATAATTAATAATTATATTTTATATAATATTTTTCTTGTTTTAACCCAAGGCTAAACTCCTCTAGTCAGTGGATAGTTTTACTAATATCTAGGTCATTGTTTCAAATCTCATGTAATGTGGGTGTGTGTTTGATTAATAACTTTTTTAAAAAAATCAAATGCTTGTGCTTTTAAGTTTATATATATATATATATTGGAAAGTGCAATTTATAATTAATTAATTATTAAAGAAAGAATTTGAAGCAATTTAACAGAGAGATAGTGAGAATGAAAATGATCAAAGAGGAAGAAGGAAACGGAATCTTTCAACGGCAGTATGATACATTCACATGATTACATATACTAGTGGGGCGTGAGCACTACATACAATCTCAATCGATGACTCGCTGCGATGGTACGATCACTCTGCCGGACAAATGTTAAAGCCGTGACTCGTGAGTCATTATTTGTGTTGTATGATTTGTATTCGTGCGTGATTTTGTGAAAAATACCGAGATGAATAGGACCACACCAGTCCCAATAAAATAGACCTTGCGTCCCCGCATAATTCTAAAAGAATGAAAGCTACTGGTGCTGTATTGGAGAGCTTGAAGTGTTTCCTGTTGATGTTACGTGAATTAGGTCGTATATGTATGTGAAATTTTTTTTCTACCAATAATATGTATATTATACGATCAAAAGATTGTTGATATTTACAATCTCAAATTTATTAAGATTATCAACCTATATTAAAAGGCTACTGATATTTATAAACAAAATCTGTTTAGACTATTAACACGTATTCTTTGTCCTTCGTAAATAATTTATCTTTTATGCACTTTAATGGGAAAGAAATTTGGCTCCACTAGATTAATGATAGAAGCTGCTCAGCTGTTGCTCTCCCATTTGTGAAAGCAACGATTTGGTTTGGGTGGCACGTATCCATGGAGATTATTAAATTATTTGTTTTATGCATCGTAAACCTCTTGAGAATTCTAATGAACCCCATTTTCAATTAAACTTGATTTAATACCAAAAATGTCATTTTCTTCTTAAACCCCACTTGTGTTTTATTTTATTTTTTTTTTCAGTTTTCTCGATCTAAAAAAGATTGGAATCTTAATTCTCTACCCTCTACACACAATAAGCTTTCTGGTTAATAATTCTAATTTAAAATTAACATATTTAAGCTTTAGTTTAAAAGCACTCTTCAAGTATGAGAATATTTAATTTTAAAAAAATGAGAATAATGAATCCTTGAGGAATAGAAAAGAAACAAAGATTATTTCAAAAGAATATTAGATAAATGAGGAATCAAAAAAAGAAAATGACATGTTGATACATTGAAAGAGTTTACAGAGAAAGGGGTGTTATGAGGATAATGAAGGGTAGTATTTGATTTTATCAGTCCAGATTTTGGAAGCCCTAAATTATAGAAACAATCTTTTTGGGCTCCATCGAAGGCTTGTGTAAGTTGAGTGGATCTTCTAAAAACCCCTTAAATTACCATTTAAACCACATTTTTTATATTTACAATTTTGACCTTAAAA
The DNA here is from genome assembly GCA_025617385.1 of Murraya koenigii. Classification (NCBI taxonomy): domain Eukaryota; kingdom Viridiplantae; phylum Streptophyta; class Magnoliopsida; order Sapindales; family Rutaceae; genus Murraya; species Murraya koenigii. The sequence continues at coordinate 4,955,124 of CM046818.1, read as the reverse complement.
ATACAAGAAGATATTTTTTTCCAAATCATCTTCAATGCATTACAAGAAAAAAAAAAGGGCATTGATTTCGATTTTCATTAACGTTAGATAATATGTTTATTGAACTTATTATATGGGAGGTAATTAAAATTAAAATAGAAATTTCATAATTGATAAATAAATATTATTCAATTTGAAATAATTTGCATAAACAACGAATTTAAAAAAGGAAAAAGAAAAAAAAATCAAGATTTTTACTAATTCTTATAAAAAATAAAGACAAAGGAAAATGACTTGAAACAAGACTCTTATTAATATCAAAAGTACTCAAATTTATATTATACGAGGCAATCCAAACTAAAATAGACGTCACACAAAAATACATTTTAAGTTGATAAAATTTATAGAGACATAATTTTACAATCGTTAGAGAGAGAAAATCAAGATCTAGTGGGAATTTTTTTATTTTTTTTAAGTGTAAGGATTTTTCTGGAATTAAAGTAGAAAAGTGGTTTTGGTGGGAGTAGCATCTCCCTCCTAAGTTTGACCTGAACGGGCTTAAGGCCTACTTTTTTTTTTTTGGGTCGTGAAGACTGAAGCCTATAAACCCAATAAGTTTGGAAGCCCAATTATAAACAATAGCAACAACAGTATCGACTTTTAATTCGGAAAATCTGACACTCCTTAGGCATTTTGCAATTTAGCCTTAATTAAAATTACATAAAAGAACACAAATATATCTAATTAAACCCACATGTTATACGCAAGGAATTTTCTTGATATGAACCCTCCAACCTTTTGATTTTTAGATCAAATCTCTGAACTCATTTAAAAAAATTATATAAAATTCCCTATTATTAAGAGATGAATAATATGATTTAGTTGAATAAATTATGGATTTAAGTACTACTTTGTGTGATGCTAATACTTATTATTATTATTTTTTATATCTATAGCTGAAAAAATGAAAAAAAAAAGGATAGCCATCAAGGTTCGATACAACTAAAAGCTCATTGTCCATTGAAATATATGATCAACACAATATATATTAAAGTCCAATACATCTAAATTCGAGTTAAGCCTAACATAATCATAAACTCTTACAACCACCCGCCAAGAAAACTAAAAAAGAGATGACGTGAAACCGAACCAAAGTTTTATTGGCCTAATTGTGCTATTTTTGAAATTTAAAAAAAAAAAATTAAGGCTTTACTCCTTGTGACAAACAAATCAAAATTTTATACATAAAAAATAACTTTGAGAGCGCTTTTAAGTTCTAAAACAGCCCTATTTTGGCCGTTTAACTCATTGTTAGAATATACTGGAATTATCAAGTCAGCATTTACATCATCAGGAAGTTACGAGTGAATAAGCTGAGTCAGATTACACATCAGCAAGTTGTAGTACAGACTGTCATTTAGTTATTAGAATCAGTTAGCTTTTGAGTTTCCCTCCAAATGTTTGTTAAGCAATGCTGACGTTTGTTTCATGTAGAATTCATGCTCATATATGCAGTTTCTCATTCTTTTCTGAGCTGCAATATTTTCTCTGTATTTTCTCCTCAGTTTTCTTAGTAAACAAACTGAACAATTATCTTTTATTCTCATATGCTTATTACTATTTTCTCATTGCATAATTCCTACCATAATATGATCCTGATTCATCTTGCCGAAACCTGAGAAGAGGATAACGCATCATCTGAAATGTCAGAAAGCAAGTCATCACTCTTGCTCAAAGCATACACAATATCAACCATACTCGGCCTTTTTGAAGGATCTTTATGCAGACAAGCAATGGCAATTCCCATCACACTCATCACACTCTCCATTGCGATTGAATCCTGCAAAAGAATCTCGTCCATCCATTCCTTCATTCTCTTCACTTTCATCTCTTCATTTCCCTCCAGTATCCCTTCAACTTTTGCCCACAACACCTTCCCCTCTTCATCAATTGCTTCCTTGCTACTTATCAGCTCAAGCAACACCACCCCAAAAGAGAACACATCCATTTTCGTTGATACTACCCCATCTGCTAAGTACTCCGGTGCAATGTAGCCTTGAGTTCCAACGATGTGCATTGTTATGGCATTGCACCCAGATTTTGCTAATCCGAAGTTGGCAATTTTGGCTCTCATTTTTGAGTCTAAGAGAATGTTACTGCTTTTGATGTCTTTGTGTACCACTCTAGGCCTAGTGTGCTCATGTATGTATTGCAAGCCATTTGCAACATCAATGGAAACCCTTAATCTTGTTTTCCAATTCAGATTCTTGTTCTTGTTTTCATGCAACCATGAATGGAGAGAGCCATTTTCAATGTACTCGTAGATCAGATAGCAATTTGCATCTTCAGGGTCTATGCAAAAACCTTCTAGCTTCACCAGATTGCCATGATTTACCTTCAAAGGAATGATCATGATTTAGTAATTACTATTAAATAACATGCTAAAATAAATATTATTAATGGTGATACAAGCAAGCCTAATCATCTTGGTATTATACAATTGTGTTAATTTGATTTGCCTTATTTTATATCGAGCTAGGTCCTAGTCTTCTGCAACTGCAACCCAAGGCTGGAACAAATTTGGTATATTTGTCACCATCAATCCTCTTCAAGTTAAAGCAGCTTATTATGGCAAATTGGACAATCATATGCCATTCAAAATGGTAGAAGACATGATTAAAGGAAATGAAGCCATTTTGATATTTTTGATTTGGTATTATTTTTATTCTTATGATTCATAATGTGTCCACTATTTTAATTTAGAAATGACAAATATAAATACATGAAGCTATTGTTTAAAATGGTTTCAATTTGTCATTCTTTTTATAAGATTCCTTCCTTTACTATTATACACCAGCTTGATTCTGACTTACATACGACAACTGCAAACACTATTCACCTTAATTAAGCAATTTAATTAATGGCTAATCAACAGCTTTATTAGAAGAGAGAGAGAGCGATGAAATATTTGGCAATTGCTATAATTAGTACATTAGAAATCAGTTGCAGCTCATATATTTATATTTTAAAGTGCTAATTTCAAACCCAAACATTCGCTATATTTATTATTTAAAACCTTAAACCCAATTCTTAGACAGGTCATTTCACCTAACCTTCATCTTATTAAAATTATTTTTGAAAAAAAAAATCAATATTAGCCACCAACAGAGCAATTTTTAAAATGGGGTAATTCTAGTGGTGTCCTAATCTCCGTTGGAATACGGCCATATAATTCTGTTATTTCTTCGTGTGTGCCCATGTTTTCAGGACTATATTAAATGACTACATGATCTAATGGCATTAACTAAAATTCTTTTGGAAAGCTATATGCTTCTCTTCTAGGCAACAAGTTCAAAGAATTATTGGACCAAAATGATGAACTTAACATCAATAAAGGCATATGTGTAATGACTGTGAAAGCTGAAAATATTTTTACCTTTTGTAATATCCTCAACTCCTCACAGGCATTCCATTTCATCATCTTGATGGCATAGACCTCTCCATGGATGCTTCCTTTGTATACAGACCCTTGAATCAAGCAATCCTCACTGAAATTGTCGGTGGCTTCTCTCAGTTCTTCAATCTTGAAAATTCTGTACTTGTCCAAGCAATCTGAAACATCTGCCATCAAGTTCACTTCCAGGTCCTTCAAGCCCTTCCCTCTGTTAAATTGCAGCTTCTGCTTCTCCTCATCGATCTCAATCTGTCTCTTTTTCTTCAACATATCCTCTCTGTAAACCCACATCCCGGCAACCAAAACCAACAAGACCCCACAAATTCCCAACCCAATTGCCAAACCTATAATGACTCCTTTTCTTTCGGTCTTTCCAGAAGGTGGTGCGGAAGGAGCAACAGCAGGCTGTGTTAGTATTGGAAGACGAGCGACCGGGACAAATATGGTATCAAATGGCCCAATGTTATTGCCGTTAACATCAATTATAGCCTGTGTCTCAATTCCAAACCTTGAGGCAACCGATGATAAGTTCTCGGAAGGCTGCAGCACGTAAGAGACAAGATAATTCACTCTGTTTCGCAACTGAGTCTGATTAGGACACTTGCAAAAGACTGGAAAGATAATAACATCACCAATTTCAAGTTTGGTAGGGACAAAAGTGGGGTTCACAACCTCAACAGATTGATAGGTTGTAAGATTCTGGTACTTGTTAATGGATACAAGGTAAAAGGTGTCACCAGACTTGATTGTGTATGAGAGGTTGGCAAAAGAGATGGTGTAAGAGGCGTTTAAAGTATTGCAAGAGCATCTTATGGGAACAAAGAGAGACTGGTCTTGGATGAGAGGAGATGATGGGGAGGATATATTGCTGGGTTCTGATATCATGCGGCGGCTCACTGAGAAAAGATCACCTATGGAAGCCAGGTCAAGCAAGTCAGGGGCTGAGGCTCGGTAGAAAGCATAGGTTTGGCATGGATAGGTGGTCTGGTTGGCTGAGCAGGTGTAGCCTGTGGTGTTTGGTTGGGCTTGTGATTGATGACAGCTGAGGAGAAAGAAGAAGAAGAAGAAGAACAGAGAAGAGAAAGAAAGGCACTGGGGTTTGGTTCTCATTTTGGCTTTAATTTTCTACTTTCAGGGCAGATCTGTGCAATATTTAAGAATGGAAAATGAAATTGAATACAGTCTCTAGTCAATAACGTAGGCAATATGCCTCAGTGTCTATCTTGACTGCTCTAATTCATTGGATTTGGGTCCTACCACCTGATTGACCTCTAACTGTTTTGAGTCAAATTGATTGAAAAACGCACAAAGCCCACACCAGCTCCTGGCTGTATAATTTCTTTTGACAATTTTATATTCACCCCTACCAAAAGTTTCATTATTATGATTCTTGGCTAATCGGGTATGATGATCCTTTTCTAATACCGTCACCCATAAACAACTTCAGTTTCACACATATGCACATAGATAAGTCATAAGTATCAAGTAATCATATAACATAAACACACTATACGAAGGTGAGCTTAAAGATGATCTGAGCCTGGTGAAATTCCTCCGTCTATTAGATGTATCATGACTTTTTCATCACTCGTGTTGGCTACAGGGCCAAGCAAGAAGGGACCGTGCTTTTGAATTGTGATTTGTCGTGTGGGATATGACACCAGAACGATACAGATATTTTTTACAATAAAGATAGTTCAGACTTCATTAAGTACCTCAAATCAGAGGGCAGTTACATTAAAGAACCAGGCTTGGTTAATGAACAGGTCTGTATGATAAAAAATTTACACCCAAACACTTAAATATTGTATTACATGGCAAAGGGGATGCAAATAAGAATTAAGACTATCAAACAATGATGTCACCGTGCAATGACTTGAATACTATTATCCTGTGCAAATGATGTAAGTTTCAAAATATCTATTCAAAATCACCGCTTGTAAGGCGAAGCTACTTGTTGGCTGGGACACGCAAAATCTTTAAAAATTTGTAAAATTTTCATTGTGCAAAATTTATAAAATTATCATTATTTTATATTTAATTTACAACTATAATAATCTATTGGTTTATAATTTTGTTATTCACATTAATAAATAAAAAAATAGAATATTTACTTTATATTTTCAGAATTTGCTGTCTTTTGTCTTGACTTCTTCATGCTGTGCTTCTTCTTCAATTATTCATTCGCATTCTTTTAGTAAAATTATATAATAAATTTATTTTTATTTAATCATTTACAATATATTTATTAATTATAAGATAGTAAAGATAAAAATCATATTCTTAATTTTTAGTTAGATTTTCAATTGATAGAGTTAAATAATAAATTTACATATCAAACGGTAAATTTTTTTACTCTAAACTTTGCTTTGAATCCTATTAATTCTTTCAAATCATTTAATATTAATAACATTTATAATATTGCAGTGAGATTTTATCCTCGAAATTTTACTCAATTTGAGATACTTACTTTGAGAAGATAATTAGAGTGTTTTCAGATTGATATGTTTCGTCTTGTTGAATTTTAGAGTATTTTTTCACTTTGTGAATTATATCGATAATTAGTTGAGAAAAAAAATCTCAAATTTACTTCTTGATATACAAATTGATTTGTTTAATATTGATTCTTCCTGTTTCAACAGCAACGATGATCGAGCGAGCATTTTCAAATATAAAGCTTATCAATACACCACTTTAAAATAAAATGAAAAAAAATTTATATCAAATTATATAGTTATCCACATTGAAAGATAATTTGTAGATACTATCGATTCAAATTTGATAATAAATGAATTTAATTTTATAAAGTATCGTAAGACACAAGTTAAATGATATTTAATTGTAATTGTATTGCTTCTTAGATTTGGTGTACTTTCTTATGCATTAATGAAATTTTCATTAAGATTTCTATTTTTAGTTGTAATAGGATTTGGACTTAAAAAAAAAAAAATTAGCCCACCCCAAAAAACCTTTCGGGCTTCGCTCCTGCCTTGTTATGCTAATTAGTATTTAACTTGTTATTTTCTTTAAGCAGAATTTCAATTGCCCTTCTTGGATGACTTCCAAAATGAAAGGAAATGAATTAGAATATGAATTGGAATATTGACCCATGCTAGCACAGTTTTTGAAAAGTTTTAAGAAAAATATATTACAAGTAATGAGATATAATCACCAAGTGGTTGAAGCCAAAGGTGTACACACAAATATGATGACCTTTTCAACAAATAGGAAAAGCAGAACATCCAATTCTAAGATAAACACCAGAAAGCTGCTAGTGTGACCATCATATCAAGAGGTTTCACACATGGTTATATAGAATGTGTACAAAGAAGAAAAGGTTATCTACAAAGCATAGACAACAGAAAAATCAAAATAAGAGAAAATATGGACTACACCTTTTATCCTAATGTTGCACAAAAGTAACAACAACAATTCTCTTTTGGTCTGAAGAGATCATCTCTTTGTTAGTTCATCTCTCTGCACGGTGAAGTCCCAGAGGTGTCCGTATTTCTCATTAAATTCCCAGATGCTCATGGTGTTATAGTCGTTGATTAACTTTTCTCGGGCTCCTCTTTCCATATTGTATATCTCAGGCTCAAAGTTATGGGGTTTGTCAGGTTTATCTAACTCAATTATGGTAAATATTGTAACAAAAACAGCGGCTCCGATGAACAAGCACTCCCCCTAGTTAAAAGAACACAAGTGAAAGAAGCTTTTTAATCAAAGGTGAACTACACGAACCCATTATGCTTAATGCTTATTTCCAATTCTCAAAATTATCAACAGTAGTAGACCCAACAATGAATTGAAGTTACCGGAACATTGAAGTACATCGCTGTAGCAACCGCGGGCAGGAAAAGCCATCCAATAAACCCTGAACAATAACAAAAGAGAATCAATTGTGTAACTTAGATTCCCATGTTACCCATCAAATTAAAGTTCTGAAAGAATTATTGATACCTTGAAAACCCGTAGGGCATTCTACTGCCTTAATATCATCTGCAATTGCTCCCCAGAATGATCCTGTATATAACAAAATATTCGTAAAACGTAATTCATTCTTTCACTCTATGAAAGATTTAACATTATATAGACCCCCAGTGAAAAAGTAAAACAAGCAAATTTATATTCCTAATTGCAATCCTATATCAAATTAGAGACCTGTTACTACACCGCCTTCATGGTATGTATGTGCACCATCATACTCCCCATATAAAAAATCTTCCTGTACACAAACACAAAAGCTTCAATTTCTATTTTTATTGAAAAAGTGATTAGCATATGTATTGAGAAATTGAGATGATACGTACAGGGTCAACGCCGTTAGTGGCCCAACGATCTTTGGGATCCTCATTGAGATCAGGTTCAATCAAAGCCAGCTTCCCCCCGGCGTTCAACTTTGTAACTGACCCACTTCTACTGCTTGACTTTCCGAACAATTTTTCACGAACAGAAGCCGAGCCTTGCAGATTGGGAAGCTTAGCATTGATTTCAGATTGCTTAGGACTGATTCTGGGTACTGAATTGAGTGAGAGAACTGAGAGAGATGAAGTAGAAACTGCCATCTTTCTATCTTGTTTCTGTTTTGGCTCGGAGTTTTTTGGCCTTTAAAATGCCCGCCTTACCCCGCCTCCAACGGTAGGATAAACTGTAAGTAACTGCTTGTCTGTCAAGATGTTCCAACGTCCAATCAAATTTCGCTACGTGTCTCGTGAATTACACGGGCCGCTGGTTATCTTTTCGTCACGCCCTGTGAGAGATGGAGCCCCTTTTTGCTCACGGCTATGGATCTTATTTTTTAGGACTTTTATATTTTCTTCTCTTCGTTTGGAGAAATAAAAGTAGAAAAGAAATAAGAGGAATTATTTAATTGAAAGTTTATTAAAACTATTCTTTTATCAAATCCTAAAATACTCTGGAAAAAAATAAATCTTGAAATTAAAGATATAAATCATATGTTTCCTACTTGCTTATTTTAGCATTGGGAAATATAATTTGAGTTAAGACACAAATTCACAATAGATTTTGATTACAATGTCAAAATTTTACAATTTTTTGAGCTATAGATTTATAAAATATATTTTAAAAAAATTGCAAATATCATTTCTACCTTCTCTATGGTTCCCTCCACTCTCTTTATTTTTATTTTTTGAAGTATTTTTCTTAAATTTTCCTCCTATTGGTATAGTTTTGTAAAAATAACTTATTCAAGTATATATTTTATAAGTTCAACTTTTTAGCAAAATAATTTAGTTATTTATTTGTCAATGAGAGTTTTTATTAAATATTGTAAAATTACTTTAATAAAAAAGTTTTTTTTGAAGAATTATGTTATGAAAAAAGTAAAATAAAATTGTTCAATCAAGTATATTTTAGACAATTTAACTACTTAAAAATGCTTTATAACCCCTGCTTCAAAACTTAAAATTTGTGCTTTTACTAGTAGAAGCAAAATATCTTATTTAATTTAAAATCAAATAATACCAAATCTTTTGAACATTTAAGAATTTTAAATTAAAAACCTGATGGGATTACTACATTAGAGGGGTAGATATGGGGAAGATATATACTCGAATTTGTGTTCTTAAATTTTTTCCGGGCAAAGATTACCAATGGACCGGAAGCTCATTTGTGAGCTTTTATATAAGTCATATTAAATATATATGATTATATTTTATCATTATTTTTGTTGCATATTTTTTTAAGAGCAATGCTAAGTTATTTTAATATTTAAGTTTTAATTTGAATATCAACTACTGTGACGTTCATCTATTGGATGATGTTTATATAAATTTATAAAATTAAAATATATTATTTAATAAATAAGTAATACATTATATGTAGATTTAAACTGAGACTCAAATACTAAAATTCCGCTGTAAATTTATTAAAACTCGAATTGAGCATTCGTTAAACTACTCATTGGCTTTAAAGATGGCACATGAGTTAGGCGGCATGTGGCACGACACGACACACACGTGAACCTTAAAAATAAGATATAATTAGAGATGAGTCAAAGTACGACATATAAAAGGAACATAATAAATATGCTGAACATAATAAGTATGCTTCATTAGTGGGCTAACACTAGGTTTGTGGGCCATCAATAGTACGTGGACCAAAATATATTTGTAAAAATTTTTTAATAAAAGATAAACATAAGATATTATGATTTTACAAATAACTTGAAATTTTTAATATATTTTATTAGCATATATTATTTTAAATTAATTTAGTCTTAGTTATAATTATTTTGTATTTATAATTTATTAAATGAATAAATGATATCATGATTTTAATAAATAAAATTATAAATATAATGATTTTATAAATCATAAATCTAAACTTTTACAACTTTAATATTTCATTTATGAAATTATAAAATTAATCAAAGGAGATATATTTTATAGTTGTGACTTGTGATTTATTATAATTGATATCTCGTAATTGTGACTTCTTGTAATCATTGCTGAAGATTGTAATTTTAATTATTATTAATCATTAATTTATTATTATGATCTATAGAATTATACTTATGTATTATTGTATTATAATTAGTTATTATGAAAGTAGATAATATAGTAGTGTAATTGTGTTAATATCTTAATTAAATATTAATTATTTCTTTAATAAAAATTTTATTATTATTATTATCATTATTTGTAATTACATAGACCGATAAATTTTTAAAAATGACACATGAGCTTTAAAAAATATATCAAATACATCGACTTAAAAAAAAAAAGCCAAACACGTCAATTTTTTGAAATACACTCTAAATTTTTTGTTTTATATACATTTAGAACACGACACTCGTAAACTCAGATTACCGTACCGAGCTTGATGTTATGGGACGCCCAATTAGAGTCCAAAAATAGTTCAAAGGCATGAGACAAAATATGCTAGCTTAGTCCGATTTCGAAAATTTATACAAAATTTTAGTAACTTTAGTACACTTGTACATACACTAAATTTCTTTAAAAATTGACACATGTGTATAGAATTCTTTAGACATAAAATTCTCTAGAGCTAGACAAAATTTCTTATAAATATGAGTTGGTATTAGGTATTTGAGTATCTAAGTATTGAGCAAACACTCAAAATATTCTTGTAAGCTCTCTTATAATCTTTCTCTCTCGTAATATAATTTTCGCATTTAACTCAATTGCTCTCTAACTCTCTTCTTTTTAATATTTTCAAAAAATCTCTTAACTTAATTATTGAGTAACTCAAAAATTTACTTAATAAATTTTAATAAATATATTTTAAGTACCACACAAATTTATTATATAAAATACTTATACCGTGATATTAAAAAAAAAAACAAATAAATTTAGACACAATCATGAGCCGAGCTTAACTTTGACGGGCGTTACCGACACGGCTGTTGGCTATCTTTACTTCGCTTTAAAAAGAATTTTTTAAGGAATATTTTATTGCATTAGCGTCACTGTTGCACATGAAATCCAAATTCTATGGTAATAAAAAAAAGAAAGTATACTTCGAAAATGAGAATCTTTCAATGGCACGGGCATTCCTAAGCAACGTCATCACCACTTCGGATTGGTGCGCGAATAAACTTCTCCCTCGAATCTCTCCCTCTTTTTTATCGCATAATCTTCATACTCGCTTCATTGTCGCCAAACCCAATTATTTTTCTTAGTAAGTCCTCTCGCTGCCTCTCTAAGCAGCTCGTTTTGTAATAATTCTAACGTTATTATTATGTACGTATACTTGTTTCTGCTTATACTTTCCTTTGATGGGTATTTTTTATTCTATTTCGCTGTATTTCAATTTAGTTTGTTTCTTCTTTAGTTCCTTCCAAGAATCATATTTTTACATGTTGGTATGAATGGTTAGATTAATAGGAATGCTAATGGTGTGTATTTGAGGCTTATACGTTGAATCTTTCTTTCATTTTGTCAATTCATAGTGTTTTTAGTTTCATTGTAGAAATGTTATTTCTCCATTATTGAGTCTTTATGATTGTCTTTCCCTATTCAATTTTTGTAGTAAAAGATTGTCCATCTTTCTAGCAATGGATGCTTCTAAGGCGGCCCCACCAAAGGAAGTGCCCTCAGTTTTAGATGCAACTACTGATGAGGAGTATGCTTCACTGTCAAAGTTACTTCAAGAGTTCACCAATATCGCTAGTATTGACAAGGCGTGGACTTTTAATTCTGGCAATGGTACGGCTGACTATGATTGCTTTTTTTTTTTTTGTTTCATTTTTTCCGTAAGTACCTGTTGCTCAACAATCTTTGGCTTAAAATTGTAGATGCAGGAAAAGGCACACAGGCAATGTTTTCTATTAGCCAACCGAACCTTTTGGCAAACAAGAGGAAGAAATTTATGTTATCAACAGTTATCTCAAAAGATAATGAAAGTTCTGTGACCTTTCAATGGGCGCCATTTCCTGTTGAGATGACTGGTGCATCTGCCGTTGTTCCATCTCCATCAGGTTCAAAGCTTCTTGTGGTTCGGAATCCTGAAAATGAATCTCCCACTCAGTTTGAAATCTGGAGTCAATCTCAGTTGGAAAAGGAATTCTGTGTCCCGCAAACTCTTCATGGCTCTGTATATGCTGATGGATGGTAATGATTACTGATTTAAATAATTTAAATAAAGCTAATGTACTTTCCAATTTTGTAGTTTTGCCGTAAATGAAAGAGGGAGTGCCAGTGGGTGTTGTACTATGGTTGCACAAGTTGGTGATTTTATTTTATTTTATTTTGTGTCCCAGAAAAGTTACAATCTTTCTGATCATTACAGGTTTGAAGGAATCTCTTGGAACTCTGATGAAACTCTCATTGCTTATGTTGCTGAGGAACCGTCTCCCACAAAACCCACTTTCAACCTGGGCAGCGCGAAAGGTGGCTCCTCGGATAAGGATTGTAATAGCTGGAAAGCTCAAGGTGATTGGGAGGAGGATTGGGGAGAAACCTATGGAGGAAAGAGGCAGCCTTCTCTCTTCGTAATTAACATTAGCAGGTCTCCTATCTCTATTTTTGTTTAATCAAGTGCTTTAAGTTAATTAGAATGCCGAAACCTGAATTTAAACTTTCTTCTGTTGCTCAGTGGAGAGGTACAGGCTGTTAAACAAATTCCAAAATCTCTGAGTGTTGGCCAAGTTGTGTGGGCTCCATTAAAGGAAGGATTGCATCAATATTTGGTTTTTGTTGGTTGGTCATCAGAAACAAGAAAGCTTGGTATAAAATACTGCTACAATAGGCCATGTGCACTATACGCTGTCAGGGTGTCACTCTATAAATCAGAAGCCAGTGAACTTGATGTCAAGTGGGTTGCTTCAGTGAACTGTTCAATTCTTCTTCTTCTTCTTTTGGGGTTATGCATTTTGTCAATAATATCAAGTAAGAGATTGAATATACTAACTTTGATGTATGTTTTAATTTTGAACTTCTGATTATGTACCAGAGAAAGTTCCTCTGAAGATTTGTCTGTGGTAAACCTAACTCCAAGCATCGGTAGTGCCTTCTTTCCGCGTTTCAGGTGTGCTATTTATCTTGCATAAGGTTCACTATGCTCTCTAAGCTTTATTTGAATCTGCTGATTCTACTTGAACTATATTTTTCCAGCCCAGATGGAAAGTTCCTTGTGTTTTTATCTGCAAAAAGTTCTGTGGACTCTGGAGCACATTCTGCAACAGATTCACTTCACAGAATTGATTGGCCAACCAATGCAAAGCTATCCTCATCGGAAAAAATTGTTGATGTGGTGAGAGTTTAATTTGTTTTTATTGCTTCTGAATGGTTATCGGTTCAAACCTGTTCATTTGCTTTCAATCCTTGTCTTTTGTTGAAATGGAGTAGCCTTACCCATTTTTTTTTTATTAAAAATAATTTACCACTCTTCTTCCGCTTGCTTGTGTAAGTTATAAACTTTGTTATAAGCATGTCTATATAAACACTTTTGTTCTAGATTACTATATTGAATGAGCTCAAATTCTGGAAATACATTAAGAACTTTCATTTGTACATGTGCTTTGCTCTTTTTGCTGCTTTTGCTGATAAACTCTTGCAATAACTAACTTATTTAGATAATTACAAAAGATATTGAACAAAACTGATTTATATTCTTCTTTTTTTTACTGTTTTAAGATATTCTTGTATTTAATTGTTTCATTCCAATTAATCTCTGCAGATTCCAGTAGTTCAATGTGCGGAGGATGATTGTTTCCCGGGGCTTTATTCTTCAAGTATCCTTACTAATCCTTGGCTTTCTGATGGGTGCTCTATGATTTTATCTTCCATCTGGAGCAGCTGTCAAGTAATAATTTCTGTGAATGTGTTGAGGTGACTTAATGATTATGTATTTTTGTTTAATGCCTTCTATTTTCTTTTTCACACAATAAACTCCTGATATGATTTATAAATTACAGTGGAGAGTTATTGCGTATTACCCCTGCTGAATCAAACTTTTCATGGAGTCTTCTTACACTGGATGGGGACAATATTATTGCGGGTAACACCAAGTTCTGATCTTTACTCTTGGTATTTCCTATTGATATGAAGAAAATTGAAACAAAACTTTGCTCTTTTCATATTCGAAGTGTCTAGCAGTCCAGTAGATGTCCCACAAGTCAGGTATGGATACCTTGTTGAAAAAGCAAATAAGAACACTTGGAGTTGGTTAAATGTATCAAGCCCCATAAGCAGATGCTCTGAGAAGGTTTATTTTATTTTCTTTTTTTAACATATTACTTATGGAATGCCACAAATTATCATTATGCACAATGCTTATAGTTGTGTTAATGTAACCTCTTCTTTGTTACAGGTTACGTCTCTGCTCTCATCTCTTCAATTCAGTATTATGAAAATTCCAGTCAAGGGTGTTTCTGATAACCTGGCAAAAGGTATTAGATCACGTTTTTGGTTTGTAGAAGACTTAATTATTTTGAAATCAATTCAATGCCTTGAAAAGGCTAGTGGAATAGTATCAATACTAAACATTGGCAATCTAATGCTTCTAGCTTATTTAAGACAAACTGAAAATAATCATGTCCCTTTATTGAATAATTCATGTGTTTACAGTGGTATTAAAAAGTGGTGGAGAAGTTTCTAGAGTTTTTAAATAAATCCTTCTCAAAAGATAATGACGTGTGCATAGCGCAACTTTCATACATAATTCATATTCTAGAACTGTATTTAAGGAAAAAATATTTCATAAAATATATAGCCATTGCTTAATATATGAAAAGCTAGACTGGATGCTTTATTATTAGAATAGCATAGTATTATGAATTGAAAACTTGAGAGCTTGGGTTATTTCTAAATCTTCTGGTTATTTGATGCAAGCATTAGATAATTCCAAAGTTATGTGCTCGCTTAGAATGCTGCAGCAATTGTTTCAGAGTGGGGCAACTATTTAATGGCAATTTTTGAATCCTTAATCATGATTCTGGTGTTTATGAGCATGAAATTTCACGCCTATATGTATTTCTCTCATTTCAGGTGCCCAGAAGCCTTTTGAATCTATATTTGTCTCATCAAGTCATAAAAAAAATGGTTCATGTGATCCACTAATTGTAGTTCTTCATGGAGGTCCACATTCAGTCTCATTGTCCAGTTATTCGAAGTCTTTGGCTTTTATCTCTTCAATTGGTTACAGTTTGTTGATTGTAAATTATAGGTAAGTGAAACTTTATCTTAATTGATATTGTTGGTGTCGAATCTTAAGCTATAAAAGAAAGGAAAATAAAAAAGATAGAATCAGCTTTTTTACTCACCATTTTAACTATGTCAATTCAGTTTCAAAATAGAAAACTGTCATTCCTGACTGGTTTAATAGAGTTTCTATGAAACAAGATTGAGGAGAAAGACAATGGGAACAAATGTTTGTTTGCATAAGTTTGGTTTGCCTCACCTTTATATGCCCAAGACTGAACACTTTGTTCCTATGCTTTTTGCATGTTTAGTGACAATATTGCAGATGAGTAAAATATGAACAATTTGAAAATTGTAGGAGTTCGGATCCTTTGTAAATTTCTCTTTCTTTAATTTCATTGTTAATTATCAACAAATAGCTAACATTGATCTCCATTCAAGCCTCTCCTAACATAGTAGTTTATTTTAGAGGCTCACTGGGATTTGGTGAGGAAGCTTTGCAATCTCTTCCTGGGAAAGTTGGGTCTCAGGTGCTTATTCTCAACTAATTTTTTTGGTGTATACTTTTGTAGTTAATCTCTTTCATTGGCAACCAAATTTTCATAAGCAAGTTCTGCAAAATCCTGTGCTTAATTTGATGTGGCTCCTAATCTCTTGGATTTCCATGCACAGGACGTCAATGATGTTCTCACTGCTATAGATCATGTTATTGACATGGGACTTGCTAACCCATCTAAGGTAACTGTAGTTGGTGGCTCCCATGGTGGCTTTCTAACTACTCACTTGATTGGCCAGGTGTGTTTCTTTTACTGCTGTGTTTACTGATGCATTCTACTTTTGTTTACACTTCCATCACAAGACTGGATGTTATGATTTGTGGTAACTTTTGGATGCCTTCTCCATTGACCCGTGTCGGGTTCTAAATTAAAGTGATATATATATTTCTTAACTATGTTCAGGCTCCAGATAAGTTTGTTGCAGCAGCTGCAAGGAATCCTGTTTGCAACCTTGCATTGATGGTTGGGACAACAGACATCCCTGACTGGTGTTATGTGGAATCTTATGGAAGCAAGGGGAAAGAGAGTTTTACAGAATCACCGTCAGTTGCAGATTTGACCCACTTTCACAGCAAGTCGCCTATATCACACATCTCAAAGGTACTGTGACTGTGCTACAAGTTCTAGAAGTTGATTCAAAGGCTTTTCATAGGACGAAGAGTAGAATGCAAATGAGATTCTATTTAGTGTTCTCCTTTCAAAGAAAACTCATGGCACAAAATCTCATTAAACCATTACTGCAAGCTTATTCATTTTGATGGATAGTTTTTTGCTTTTATCTCAAAACCAATTGCATAAAATGTTATTGCTTAATTGGTAACCATACCTATGCATGTTGCGCCATTTGCTCTCGTTACCTTGGTTGCCAAACATGCTCTTGCACTAGAGTTTGCTCTTGGCATGAAAGGAAGCTAATTATCCATTGAGGAGCAAAAATGGATACAATCATTTTTTAACTTCCTAACAGTAGATTTTTATTTTCTTTTGTTTATTCATTTTTTCATTGTCACATATATGATTTGAGTATTTGTCATATTTCTGTGATTCAGGTGCTGTAGTATTGATCTTTAACTCTTAATTGTTGGAATCTAAAACTTTCATCTTGTTTCCAGTTTAAAGAATAAGATTCTAAACTTCATATTTTTGTGATCTCTGCTCTGCAGGTCAAAACACCAACAATTTTTCTTTTAGGTGCTCAGGATCTTCGTGTTCCAGTCTCCAATGGCTTGCAAGTAATATATCATGTTCCCTTCTAAGTATGATTTTAAAAATGGTGGATGGTGTAATTTAGATTTATAGTTTGACAACTACTGCTAGTGCTCATCTACAATGAGGCAAAAGGTAAAGAAACACATGGACATGAGTAGTGGGAGTTTTCCCAGATTCTTGGTCTATTTGCTTGTCTTATTTTTCCCCTTCCCTGCACACCATGTACCTTACTAGCTTTATTTGTCATCAGACCATCATATCATGATCATGTAAATGATTTCATTTTGAAATGTTTAGTATGCGCGAGCATTAAGGGAGAAAGGAGTTGAGACCAAAGTTATTGTGTTTCCGAACGATGTTCACGGAATTGAAAGGTACACATACTCAACATGTTTTCATTATTTCTGCTCAATATGATGAGCAATGCTGAGTTTAAAAGCTAATCTCCAATCTTTGTGGTCCGTGCTGACTTATGGCATTTTCGATTTTCCAATTTCCAATTTTGCAGACCGCAATCTGACTTTGAAAGCTTTCTCAATATTGGGCTTTGGTTCAAAAAGTACTGTAAATGAGCTTAGCATTGAATTTGTCTCATTCCTTGCCGTTGGGGCACTGTACAAATGTTATCTCCTGATTGTTGAAGCAATTTGAAGAATGAAGATCAAATCATGTAGACAAACTTAATAAATAAATGACAATGATAATGATCGTGATAAAGAAGTTATAAAGATTGTGACATAAATTTATTAAATGATATTTTCTAACAAAGCCTGTTTTATGGAAGTGGCATGTGTAATTTGATCATGATCAAAATATATTTGCAGGATGTCATTTTGGCTTGTCAATGATAATTTTTATCCCTTTTCCTTTTGTTTAAAATAATTATAAATAATTCAATTTCAATTCATAAAATCTTGGGTGACATGACATGTTCCCTGGTCAAAGCTTGTAAACGACATGTAGATTATTAAGGACTTGTGATGATTTCTCCGTTTGTTTCGAATTAGAAATTAACTTGTAAACCTGTTAAAATTTGTCTTACGAAAGCAGATAATGTGCCCATTCAAATATTTTTTCGAATTAGCTTAGTCTCTTTGGCTGGGCAAATCAGAATTCAAATTCTACTGCAGTCTGAAATTGGCCTTATTTAGCTAGCTATTGGTCATCATAAATGCATTGTTTCGTTTCGTTGTAGAAATTGTTGTTGTCTCTTTTAGCAAAACAAAAGATTGTCCTGTCCGTCCATATTTGTAATTCTAGTGTAGGCTCCAAGCCATGGATGATGAGTGTCCTCCTCATGCTCTGTCAATGCCTGGACTTTTGATAATATTTGTGATTCAGGCACGCACACACACAGGCAATGTTTTCTATTGGCCAAACAGGACCAACAGATTTATTATCTCTTCCTCAAATGAAATTGCTGCAAGCTTTCAATGGACTCCATTTCCTTTACTCACTTATGTGAGTGCTGTACAATGGGTGGTTTAGCTTGCATGCTTGGTATTGGGAAAAAATTGACGTTTGTCTATGAGCTTTATTCGTATGTTTTTCAAGGGTAGAATAACTGTAAAATTTCTCAGATTTTGGACAACTATGCAGAATATCTGTTCCTGTTGCAAATTGCAATTGTTTTTCACTGCAAAAATAAATCACTTCTGATGTGCTACCTCGGAGAAGTTTGATTGTTTATTAGCTGAGATGTCACCTCCTTTTGGAAAACAATAAAATAAAATTGAGATCCATACCTTAACATTAACTAGTAGTTTGATAAATAGATCATAGTTGTATATTTTATTACCTCTCCACCTAATTACACAGTACACACCTAAAAAATGAATCTTATGATTGGCCAGGTGCTTTGATTTTTCTGTTGCGCTCAAATTGATGTGTCCTAATATGTTTACATGTTCTTCACTAGACTGGATGTTGTGACGCCTTCTCAATTGGCTGTTAAAATATTTGGAATAAAATTTCAATGTATATATATCTTTTAAATATGTCCAGCCTCCTGATAAGTTTGCTCCAGCTGCACCAAGGAATCCTGTTTGTAATCTTGCAGTGATGGTCGGTAAAACAGATATCCCTGACTGGGGCTACGTGGAATCTTATGGAAGCAATGGGAAGGATAGGTTCACGGAATCAACGTCAGCTGGGGATTTGATTCACTCGTTACATCAAGTCTCCTATATCACACATCTCAAATGTATTGTCACCAAGTCTGTTACTAGTTTTGTCAGTTGTTTCAGGGGCTTTCATAGAAACAAATTTGAATGCACATAAGATTATATTCATTATTCTCCATCCTAAAACTCACTGCAACAAGACTTCATGCCCTCATTAAACAACATAGTCATCATTGCTAGCCCACCAAAAGAATCCTGCAAGCTTGTTCATTTTGATCGACACAGTTGTTTCTTTCATCTATTATCACTTACTTGGCATCAATACGTTTTCATGTTGCGGCATTGGCAACGAAGAAATGCAACACAGATTCAAGCATCTTGAACTTTCTGAGTGTATATTAATCTTTTTTACAACATCATTCTCATGGTCAAGGGTTTGCCTTATCCCCTCATTCTGGTGCTGTAGTATTGATCTTGCATTATTAATTGAGGGAGGTTGAAAAACCCAACCTCTTTTTCTTTTAAAGATAAAATATATTTCAAACAATCGTTACCGCTAAGAAGGCTACCGTCATTTAAATAGAACTGAATAAATAAACTTTCATGTTTCGATGACTGCTGCTGGTCAAAACACCAACCTCTTGCTTTGTAGGAGCTCAGGATCTTCGTGCTTCGGTCTCCAATGGCTTACAAGTAAGATATTCTCTTCCCTTTTATTATGATTTTAAATGTGTTGAACGATTTATTTTAGATTTATAGTTCAACAACTGCTGCAAGTGCTTGAATGACTACGCACTTACTATGTAATGGAGCAAAAGACAAGGAAACACAAATACAAAAATATGCTTTTTTTTTGCCCGAACAAGTTTGAAACATGCTGAATATTTTTGTATAAATACGGTCATCAAAATCCTAATGTTACGAATCTCAGGAATAATTTTATATTTATAATGTCTCTAGTAGGCACGGGCACTAAAGTAGAAAGGAGTCTAGATCAAACACAAGATCAAGCTCAACATTATAAACGTTATAATGTTTATAATGATACTCATGGAATTGATAAGAAAGCATATTGTCACTGGATGAGAGGTCATGAACCTGTGCGATACTCCCGTATACTATATTACGACAGTAAGTATCATGGAAGTGGCACAATATTGATTGGTTTCGCTTTATCTTGTCCTCATTAGGAGTCTTTTGATCTAGTTTTCAATCCATGTTTGTAGGGCAGGCCTAGTCCTTAAGTCAAAGACTAGCGACAAGCTCCCAAAACTCAATCGAGTCTGCTTGCCTGAATTCTAAAGGATTTAGTGCCACTGTATTCCCCCACACTCACGCTTTGAAGAATGCCTCCCACAATCAGTACAACCATTGTCGATATTAGCGTACACGCGCATAATTTGGGTGTCACGATTGCAGTCCGTGACATTTTTCTACAGCCATGACTATGCACGTCCTCGTGCATAAAGAGTACGCCTCGCAAGTGTGCATGTCTGCACAAAAGCATGAAGATTGCCTTGCACAATCTCACCCATGTACTCCCTGCCTACCGTCCTCAATCTTGGAAGAGGACCTGGTGCAGTCACCGTTCTGCTCTGTACGTACTCTTTGGGGGTGAGAACCTGTCTGTTCATCCCGCTTGTCGACCCTTGCTGCTGCAGAGGGTGGGGACCTGCTTGGTGCGGCATTAAAGCACTTGTCGAGCTCACAACAAGGACTTCAAGAGATGACAAGCGAGGCTATGATATCATTTGTCACGGGACAAGAGGTTACGACCCCCGTGCGGTACTCCCACTTTCCACACTATGAGAGTAAGCTTTACGGAAATGACGTAATATCAACTGGTTTCACCTTACCTTGGGCTCATTAGGAGAACGACTCCAGTTTCTAACTAGTGTGTGTAAGGCTGACCTAGCCCTTTTTTTAACGTTAAGTTCTCAGACTAGCGACGAGTCCCCAAACTCAATCGAGTCAATTTGCCTAACTCTAAAAGATCCAACGCCATTTTATTCCCTCGCGCACCCATCGAAGCATGTCTCCCACAATCAGATCAATCATAATCAATAGTAGCATACAAGCATAATGTGGGTGTTACGATTGTGGTATGTGACAATATGCTTCACATGCTTTCATGCTTTATGCATATTGAATGTCAACTAAAGCTGAATTTAACTTAATGTCATCACTTTGTTTGCAACTAATGATATTTTTCACTTTTGCAGACCCCAATCCGACTTTGAAAGCTTTCCCAAATGGTTAAACATGTACTATAAATGGTGCAAGCATTTGACTTGCCCCGTGCCTTGTTGATGGGGCATAGGGTGAAAAAATGATGTCCTGATATTTTTTGTAGACAATTTTGTCAACTTCGTTATGGCCTTTGCCTACTCGGTCATGTAATATGGAACTAAGTATATATTTGTTTTAATTTATATACTTTTATTATCTTTTGCCATTAAATTTTAGATTGGACAGATATATCATATTACACATATATAAATCATTCAATAACATCATAAAAATTATTCATTCATTTTGAAGTCAATCAATAATAACAAAGATGATGATCATGAAAAAGAAATTTAAAAAATGTGGTGTGTGCTATTATTAAAATAGTTTCAAAAATGGTATCAGTTACATTTTGAAATCAATCAGAAAAAGAAAAAGAAATCGGATGGGTTACCCATCGGGCATCCAGCATGACCCAAATCCGGGACCAATATTACCTAATTCTTACCCAAAACTCAAACCAATGCGGTACTTTCCGCGAAGAAGCTTTTACGCGAAACGAGTCAGAAATACTCGCTCACCAGAGTCCTGGGTCCGAAACTTTATCTGTAGGAGTCAATTCATACCCGTTTCTCCTATTAAAATATGTTTGCTAAGCTTCAGTTAGACACCAGTAGCTTCCATGTTCTTTGTTCCACAAAAACTTCACCATCCAGCAACACTGGAGCTTCAGCTTCAGTTTCAGTTTCGTCGCTAGAGAAGAAGATAGAAACTCAAACATTGCTTAACAATTTCAACTCAGAAAGAGTCAAAAGGTCGAGTAAAGTTCACAAACATAGCAAATTTGATAAAGCAAATGGCGTGGTCCATGAGCATGAGTTGAAGAAACAACGTTTCGAACAAAAACCACATAGAGAGCAGAATAAAGACACTTGGGTCGCTGCTAGAATTGGAAATAAAAGATGTACTGGTGTTGATTTTGCTGTGCGCGTGAATGGTAAAGTGCAGTCCAAGTGTTCGACGAAATGGGCCAGTTATGGTGGTTGTATTCCGTCAATGTTACAGGCTTTGGAGACGGTTAAAGACTTGGATGAGGCTTTAAAGCCATGGGCAGAGAATCTAAGTAACAAAGAAAGGAGCATTATTTTGAAGGAGCAATCTAGTTGGGAGAGGGCTTTAGAGATTTTCGAGTGGTTTAAGAAAAAGGGATGTTATGAGTTGAATGTGATTCATTATAACATCATGCTTAGGACGTTAGGCAAAGCTCGAAAGTGGAGTTATGTTCAGAGTTTGTGGGATGAGATGAGTGTTAAAGGGATTGTGCCGATTAATTCTACTTATGGTACTTTGATTGATGTTTGTAGCAAAGGAGGCCTCAAGGAAGAGGCAATTTGTTGGCTCAAAAGGATGAATGAGCGGGGGTTGGAGCCCGATGAGGTGACAATGGGGATTGTTGTGCAGATGTATAAGAAAGCGGGGGAGTTTCAGAAGGCAGAGGAGTTTTTCAAGAAGTGGTCGTGTAGAGAATCTTTGAGGCATGGCGAAGATACTAAAACAATGATTGGTAAAGTGAAAAATGGATCACAAGTTAATGGTAGTTTAAGCTCATATACGTATAATACATTGATTGATACCTATGGGAAAGCAGGGCAACTTAAAGAGGCATCTGAAACTTTTGCTCAAATGCTCAGAGAAGGGATTGTTCCGACCACTGTAACTTTCAATACAATGATTCACATTTGTGGCAACAACGATCAGCTAGCAGAAGTAGCTTCGTTGATAAAGAAGATGGAGGAGCTTCGTTGCCCACCTGACACAAGAACATATAATATTCTTATTTTTCTTCATGCTAAGAATGATGAGATAAACATGGCAGCAAGATACTTCTGGAAGATGAAGGAGGCAAACCTTGAACCAGATATTGTAAGTTACCGCACCCTTTTGTATGCATATTCGATAAGACATATGGTTCGTGAAGCTGAAGAACTCATTTCGGAAATGGATGGAAGAGGTCTTGAGATTGATGAATATACCCAGTCAGCTTTGACTAGAATGTACATTGAAGCTGGAATGTTGGAAAAGTCATGGTTATGGTTCAGAAGGTTTCATCTTGCGGGTAAAATGAGTTCAGAGGGCTATTCTGCGAACATTGATGCGTATGGTGAGCGGGGGGGCTTGTCTTGGAAGCTGAGAGAGCTTTCATTTGTTGCCAAGAAGGGAAGAAGCTGACTGTTCTTAAGTTCAATGTTATGGTAAAGGCCTATGGGATGGGAAGGAATTATGATAAGGCATGCAATTTGTTTGATAGCATGGTGAGTCATGGTGTAATTCCAGACAAATGTAGCTATAATTCTCTCATACAAATTTTAGCTGGAGCTGATTTGCCACACATGGCAAAACGCTACCTGAGAAAGATGCAGGAGGCAGGACTGGTGAGTGATTGTATTCCATATTGTGCTGTGATCTCAAGCTACGTGAAGTTAGGGCAGTTGGAAATAGCAGAGGGAGTTTATAAGGATATGACTCGATTTAATGTGCAGCCTGATGTTGTTGTCTATGGCGTATTGATAAATGCTTTTGCAGATGTTGGGAATGTTAAACAAGCTATTTGTTATTTTGATGCCATGGAAAGTGCTGGATTGCCTGCAAATGCTGTCATATACAACTCCTTGATTAAGCTTTATACCAAAGTTGGTTATTTGAAAGAAGCTCAAGAAACTTACAAATTGCTTCGATCATTGGAGGCACGTCCTGATGCTTATACATCAAATTGTATGATTGATCTCTACACTGAACGATCTATGGTTAGACAAGCAGAAGAGATTTTTGAGATTATGAAGAAGAAGGGGGGATGCTAATGAATTTACATATGCAATGATGTTGATCATGTACAAGAGAAATGGTAGGTTTGAAGAGGCCAGTCGGATTTTTGAGTACATAGTCTCTGATTTTATGTAATGATTTAGACAATTTTGACTCAAAACTCCTGATAAATGTATAGCTGTATGTCATGGTAGTGTGTTTAGCAGTTGTACATTATGTATCCGCTGAAAAGGCACTTGGGACAGAGTCCTATGAGAACATATTGCCAATTTTTGTGGCAACTTATCGGGATCAAGTGTGTTCAGTTATAATGAACATACGAAAATCAATTTGTATTTTTCATCTGCATCACATGATTGACAATAAATGCTAATTATTGGTGTATTATTCCCAACACCTCTGGCATGTGCTGTTTAATATCTACACACTGCAGATCATGCGTTTGCACGTGTAGGAAAAAACGATTACCTATGCATTTTCGTGATTATCTTTTAACATCATCCTGAGCCAACCGGCACACCGAATCCGGAATTTTGGCAACATTTTAGCTGGAATCTTTATCTCCGATTCTTAACCTCAAATGGTTGCATTTATGCAATTGGTTTGCTACATACTATCATTTAGTTTCTTTTGCAGTGGCTACCAGCATAAACTTGTAACAGAAGATTTAGTAAAGCACTTGCACCATGAACTTTCCTGGTTTATGATGATGGTGTGTGGTTAGAGAAGCATTGCAGATGAACATATTCTTATCATGCAACTAACCTAAAGAAATCATGACAGTGATACCAGAAAGCCCTGCTACATCTCAAGACCTTTTTATTATTATTATTATTATTTGTTACTACCAGTTCATACTTTGGTTAGGCTGCTTCTGCATCTTCGGGAAGCACCAAGACAACCATCTTTTTTCGGTTTAATTAGCAGTTACCTTTAGCTTCGTCCGTATATTTATTTCATCACAATTAAATTGTCTGTTCAATAACCTGAGAAAACAAAGAAAGATCAACAGATCAGAAGAGGCAACTAAAGAAACAACAAAAAATTCCATTCAAACTAAAATCCACTAAACAAAAAACTGATCTGATTTACAAAATCAAACCCCACATAAAAATTTTCCTCCTATATAACACTAATGACATTAAAAATTTCCCATGTACAAGATCATCGGCCTTTCTTTCACCCTTCAGCCAATCAAAATCTAATTTAACATTTTCTTCCCATTACATCACATCACCATTATGCCAAGAAAGAACAATATCCCCAAGCCCCGTTCGCAACTCCTCCCAATCACCCTCCTCAAACTCCGGCAGCGTGCCACCGCAGCCACTATTATCCACCACTTTCACTTCCACCACAAAAATTTCAGGAGCAATCTCCATTAAAACTTCAAAAAGCAACACCATTTTCCCCAGCTTCCCCAATCCCACAACGTCTCCCTTTCCTTTCTCCACTACGTACCCCAACCTCTCACCAATCTCCTTCACTTTCTCCACCACTCGCTCTGTTTTTTCCTTCGTTGTAAACCTCTTCTCTTTCCTCTTCTTCGCCTCGAAGAGCCCTGACAAATCCAGGCCTGATGATAATGATATAATATCAAACGCATTCATGGATACTATCTCCGATATCTTCTCCTTAAGAAAATATTTATTATTATGAGCTACCCCTAATTCAAAGAGACTGCTTTCTTGCCCAGTCTTTCTCTGTTGCAATGATTTCTTGAACCAAGAAATGTTCATAAGCTTCTCTATGCTCATTCTTGTTTTCGGATTCGGATCAAGGAGCTGATAAATAACCGATCTTGCGGGCTTTGAAACAAAAGACGGGAACTGATAATCTCTCCGATTAATCTTCTTATACATGGCCAGAAGATTGCTATCGTCAAACGGCAAGTAACCCGCAAGCAACACAAACAATATCACCCCACAAGACCACGCATCGGCCACCGCTCCGTCGTACCCGCGCCGAGCCACCACCTCCGGGGCCGTGTAAGCCGGCGTCCCACAAGCCGTGTGCAGCATCCCATTCTTGATCTGCTCCGGCAACGCCGACAACCCAAAATCAGAAACCTTGAGGTTCCCGTCTTTGTCGAGTAACAGATTTTGCGGTTTCACGTCGCGGTGCGCCACGCCGTTCTGGTGGCAGAAGTGGAGGGCGGAAACCAGCTGTTGGAAGTATCTCCGGGCAGCAGATTCGGTGAGTCTCCCACGCCGCAATTTACCGAAAAGCTCCCCACCGGCGGCGTATTCCATCACGAGATAAATTTTTGTTTTAGTTGCCATAACTTCCTGAATTTTCAGAACATTTGGGTGGTTCTGTAACCGACGCATGGCGGAAACTTCCCTGACGATCCGGTCTTCCATTGCAGCGTCGAGAAATTTGTTGTTCTTTTCAATGATTTTAACAGCAACGACGGAATCACTATCGATGGATTTAGCCACATGTACTTTGGCGAAACTGCCGCGGCCGAGGAGGGGGCCGAGCTGGTATCTGTTGAGAAGGGTGGTGATTTTCTTAGGGGGCGGCGGTGGCGGCGGAGGAGGCGGGGCGCAGGGAGGAGAACAGCCGGGTTTCATGCCTGGCCGCCCGAGAGGGGTTTGCAAATGGGGAAATCTGGAAAGAAGAACAACACCAACAATACCGCTGCACGGGACAGAAGCCAAGGGTTGGTATTAATGCGTTTATATAGTGCTATCAAATTCTTGCTCTTCTCGGTGTTTTATTTGTCATTTAGCTGTCACTGTTACAAATTTCGTAGTTTTGTAACCCGTGTTTACGTTATTGCCCTTTCTTTGATGTATATGCTTTATTTGTCATTTTTAAACTATTTTTTAGGATTATTTTTATGGATCCATAATAATAATAATTAAAAAAAATGTTGTAAACAAATTGTAACAAAGAAAAAGAATTAATAATAATTCACCTGACACTGGGTGGTTATTTAATATTTATTCTAATAAAACATACTATTAAATATTAATGGTACAAATAGAGTTTATTTATTTATTATTATTATATATATTACTGCTGGAATCCAAATGAAAATGTAGACTTTGTTAATTAAATTTGGAATGATCGAACGTTTGACTAAATCTATGATATATTTCACCATTTATTTGATATAATCATGGAGAGGAAATCCAAACAAAATTTTCCTATTATTTTGGACCGTCATTGTAATTTATCACATGTTCAAAACGCATTATCGTGGCCGTAAGCGGACCCAAAAAAAAAGAAATCAAAATAAAGCAACTGCCGTTGCATTATCGATAAATTCACACCGTTCACGTAGATACGTCGGGTGGAGCCAGATACAAAGGAAAAGATATTTTGTCAACGTCATTTGAAAGTAAGTACGCACTAACTAGCGCTAATAATTAGCCATTATCTGATCTTAATTAATCGCTTAAAAAAAAATTTTTCATGGGGTCAGTCATATTATTTTTCTGCTTTTTAAATCTCAACTTGCGGTGACATGAAATGAAATGAATCGTACAAAGAAAGAAAGGCCGCTGTGCTGCTTGTGGAAAAAGGCAATTCCACTAACAATTATTATTTCAAAATTTCAATGCCGAAATAGTTTACGAGGCAAGCAAGTGCCGACAGTACATGACAACATAAACAAAAATATCACTAAAACATTTCGAAAGTGAAATACATATATTTGGACGAATGAAAAGTTAACTAGTTGTGACTTCATTTGATATTTTTGCTTTTACTAATTAATAATCAAAAGCTGCCTTAAAAGAGACTGCGTCAAATTCAGTGACTCTGCGTGTGACATACTGGGAATATGCAAAGCATCATCGTTATCGTCAATAACAACAATTAACTGGCCATCACTAGCTAACCTGTGCATGATTTTTCAAACTCATTGCACTTTTTTTTTCTTTGCAATTTGATCAATAGTCATCACTCAAATGTTAGGGTCTTCTATCTATCCACCCACCTTAAGCTTTCCTGGAACATTCCCCCTATTGGGTACCATTTTCAAAATATTACAAATATATTTCTTAAACATTTTTTATTCCATTTAATGATGTAAACATAATTGTATTCAAATATGGAGAATCATTACAGTGATAATTCTTTTAAACTCGATTTTGCTGTAGTATATAATTTGCAATATGGCTCGTTATATGGTTATGACTACTTGATTAAATAAACGAGAAACTAATAAATCTAGGGTAAAATCTAAGAAACAAAAAATAGGACTTGTGTTGAATTTGAAAATATGTGTATAATTTATATATGTATTTAAAATTGTAACATGTTATTTAAGAAAATTCGGCAACTAATATTATTGCCACCGCCTTACAATTATGCCCGAATTAATGAGAAAAAATCTAAAGCTGCAAAGTTTTCCCAGAACCTTCACGTCTCCTCGGGTTGGTGGCGGCTGGCAAATCGCATGAATAAGCACAGTGCCAGACCGCCAGACCGCCAGAGCCAGCCCAGCTTGCAATTTGCATGCATCGTGCGTAACAGTCCCCAAAAAAAAAAAAAAAAAAACTCACGAGGCCGAAATACTTTCCAAGGGCAATTTGGTAATCACACCTTGAATGAAGTCAGCCACCGAGTAGAAGACTTAAAAGTCTTCCTCTTACTGGCTTCAGGTCTGGGCCTGTGGTTGGTTTTCGTTTCGTTGTTTGGAATCAGACGGCGTGACGCACAACTCATTGCATCTCTCTCTCTCCATCGTTATAGCTCGGCAGTCGTGGGCCCCGTGGCACCGCACAACTTGGTTGAGTTGGGCGGCCCTGAGTGTGCCATGTCAGTAATAAGTCAAACTGGGGCCCGCTCGGGACATCTGTCGCGCGCGCGCGCCCTAACGCGTCATGAAAAGCTAATATTATGGCAATCCCGGAAAGAGGAGACATAATAGTTGAACTTCGTTAATATACGTAGGTATGCAAATATTGTTGAGTGACTTTTAAAATAAGGATATATTAGTGATCAGTGATTAATAAATTAATTTTTGAGCGACTTTTAAAATAAGCTTAAGATAGTGATTAGTGATTACTAAATTAATTTTATATTATATGATAATTGTTAGCTGCCCACGCACAACGTTCTTGGTATCTAGCACATGCGTATTTCCCGTTAATTCAAGGGGTCGTTAGATACAGACCTCACCGCTTTATATGTCGACGTTATAATGGAATATGTGGTAATGATATAACAAGACACGTCTTTTTATTTAAACAGGGTTGAACAAAAATTTATGCCTCTAATATTATTGTTCAATTAAAACACGTATTTAAATATTAAAATACGTGTTTTATTGAGAGAATTTTAATGAGAAATCAATTTGGTCAAGAACAATACTTGTACAATCAATTAAGATGTTCAAGTTCAACTTGAACTGTACTTTAGTTAGGTAGCGTTTATTTTTTTATCTGAAATCTGAATGAGTTTGAATATATATATCTAAAAAATATATTTATTTTTTATTTTTTGACATCTGAATATAAATAGTAAGTTGTTTATTTTTATAAGTTTAAAACATATTAATTCTAATTTTTTTACACTAATGATCTTAAAAATGTTATATATATTTTAAGTTTAAATAAGTATATATTTAGAATATTTTCTAGTACAACAATTTTTATATGTTATAAATATTTATAAGGTAATCATTTGATATATAATTTATGAAAAAATAATTTTGATAACATTATTTTTTTTATAATTTAAGATAATATTTATACATAAGAAATTATTATTTAATAATAAAAAAATTCGTTTAAATTCAAATTCAATGTGTATTAAGTATTTAATACCAACTACAATTTAAAATCAAGTGAAATTCTAATATAATATCTAATAACCACGTAAAAAATAAATACATTTAATAAGGTTATTTGTGAGAAAAAATAATAATTTTCTATTCAAACATTTATCATTCAGATAAAAGTAAAAAAATTTTATTTTTTCTATTCAGATAAAAATATTTTAGTATAAGACTTCAGATACAAAAATAAATAAATTAAAATATCAAAATAACTTAAACTAAATTAAATTAGGACTTTAAATAAAAAAAATAAAGAACCCATTAGTCAACCATTTCTTCATTTCACGAGGAATAAAAGGAACCTAATACCTAAATTAGTAATTAAACATTTGACTTGCAAAAAAGAGTGGGTCTATATTTTAATCCCACTAAAATACTATTTTAACTCATTTTCTCAATAAACCTCTTTTACAATCTAAAAATCAAACTTTTTACTTTAATGACAAACCCTTGTTAGTGCCCAATATACCCTTATTAAATAAATTTCAAATTCTCTTTCCCTAGAAATTCAGAATCATCTGCGAAGAATATGTTAATGGCAGTAAAAGTATACTTGAATCAAAACTAAGTACCTAACAACAAATTGAAACACCAATGGCTTACCTATCTTGCATGACTCCAGTAATATAACTTTTATTTTTTAATTTGTTGTCCAGTCCATGTCAAGATTTCTTTTGATAATCAGCGTCACGCATTTAGAAGAAAAAATACCTGTAGAAGTGTATACAAAGGACCATAAGGTAAAAAGGTGAAAAAAAAATCAGATAAATTAAAATTAGATGGGTTTGTAGATGGTGGAGATGGTGGCTTAATTTCATTGTTTATGTCTTTATAATAGTAATTTAACTCATGGATATTTCAATAATTGAATATTATTATGGTATGATTAAATAGTCTCATCCAACATCCCTTATAAAAACACAAATAAGAAAATTTTTTAATTGTTTATGTGGGGAGTGATCATTTTAGAACTAATCTATGATTCTGCATAAAACTCTCAATTTAATGACTGTAACAATGAGGATCCTGTCACATGTCAAATAATTTTGAAGAGACATGTGGTTAAAAAATTGATTTAGACTTTACCCATCTTTCTAGCTTTTGAAAAGAATGATTATAATTATAATAATTTTCAATTTAATTTTTTAATAAATTTTCTATATAAATTTAACATTACAAAATTTATCATTTTTTTTTTGTTTTTAAGCATTGAACATGTCCAATAATTAAATTTATTTTTCACCAATAAACGCTGATTTAAACCCTAAACTTCGTGTAACATTACAAAAACACATGATTTCATTTTATTATTTTAAAAGACATATAACATATCATATATAAAATCTTGTATTTCAGACTATTATATTTTTAAAAGATTTTTTTCATTGGTCAAAAGCACACATATGCTTTCCTTCTATTTTATTTAAGAAAAATAATTCTCTCCTAGTTTTTTTTTTCTTCTAATCATCTTTATTTTTCTATGATTGATTAAGTGTGTGACAATTAAGCTAACTTTTTAATGAATATACATACTTGACCAATTATTAAAAAATGAAAAGGACTATAAAAAAAAATTAGGAGAGAATCATAATATTTATTTTTAAAGACAAACAAGTCTTTTTTTTTTATTGTTTAATTTTCTTTTAGTTTTTAAATTTTATTTATATCTTCTTTAAAAAATAAAAATTAAAAAAGAAATAAATGTTTAAACGGAACGGCGGCCTTAATTAAAGGCCCTTGAAACAAATACCAGCCCTACTTCTATGGGGGTGATCTTGTTGGTGGCGTGCTCATCTTTTATATATATATATATATATATACACACACACACGAAGTCTCATTCGTATTATTATTGTGAATGTGATAAGTAAATTAAAGAGTTTTGGATCATGAACTTTGTATCGCGCGTATTATTTCGACGGATTTTAGCAGGTCACAGATAGAGGAAAGAAGAAAATAAAGAAATAAAAAAAAAGACTATTCCCAAACATCTAACTAGATGGATAAGTATATATGTATCATCTTTTTTATACTCAACATATATATATATATATATATATATATATATATATATATATATTTTAAATGTTCAAGCAACAACATTCGTAATCATTTCCTTTAACAAAAATAAAATCATTGAACAAATTAATTAAATACTATATATGGCATTATGGCTAATATGAAGGGGCTCCTTGTCTTTTAATTATAAATAAGTAGCGGGTGTCTTTTACCTATTATGGAGGGTCCATTTGAGCCACTAAGTTAAAGGTCTTGGATTTTCATATTAAATTTTGTCGTTGCTTAATATCAAAATGAATTAGGTCACCCACAATTCTGGCTCCGCAATTCTGGGTCCATTAAAAAGACAAATCCATGATCCTCTAGTTTCATTATTATTTGGGAGCTTGTCGTACGTACTTGTTGAATTCACTCTGAAGAATCTTATTTTTGAGGTAAAAAGGGGAGTCAATGACATTGATAACGAAACGAAGTAAAAAATAAAAAATAAATAATTATAGAAAGATGAAATAGATTTTAAACGATAGTTCTCTAAAAGATGTTAAAAAAATACATTGTCATACTCATTAAGCATGGTGAATGATTTTTCATAATTTTTCAAACTAATTTATTGCGTTATTTGTTAGCTTGTATACACACAATAAGGTTAATTAGCAGTAAGGGAGCATTCAACAACTTGCCATTGCCTTAAAGTAAAAACACGCCAGAGAAGAATTAAAATTTGAAGGAAACCCTTTTGATTCTTATTCAGTAGTGTCCAATTAGCTAACCCAACAAAGCAAATTAACGTAATAAATGCATACATAAATACTAAATTGATAGTTGAAGAACATATGTGATTGGATGTATTGGTTTACTTCTCAATTAATAATGTTTCAAGGGTGGTTGGTGAAAGCATCTAAAATTACAAATAGTATATTCTATGTGAAATATGGTTAGTTAGAATTTAGATTTATAAACAAGTTGTAATTCACATAAAAATCTCAACCGTGTAATAACAATAGCCAGCCTAGCCACAAAATTTAGAAATATTGGATGGCATTATCCATGTGGACCAATGTCAAGACATCGTTTGATGACAAGGTGCCTTGTTGGACCACTATATATAAAGGGAGTATCAGATTTGCATGTCATTATCAGTATTACAATTTATTACGAAGTTAAAGACACCAAAGTTTTGACGATGCACAAGACAATGAAACTTATCTGATGGCGACCAAAAGGATAGCAACTTACTTAACTATGAATTAATGAATATTTTAAGAGCATTAATTACAGACAAGAGGCAAGATTTAACGCTAAGCAAGTGATCATACGATTTAGAGGCAATGCCCATGTCAATCATCCAATTGGATGCGGACATTTTAGTGATTTAATTAAAAGCATTATTTATGAAAAAAGTTGCAATAAGTGAAGTGTTTGCATGAAAATATCTGCAAAAAATTTACTATATATAAAAGAAGTATATATTGCACGTCTTTTCTCCCTCACTTTATGGAGATTATCTTCCTAACCCTAATAAAAATTCCTTGCTAGAGAGTCGATAAGGAACCCATAACAACTTGGCTCTTGCCTTATGCGAAAGATCACCCTAGCTCGGAGTTCACAGAGTCCCTGACCCAAGTTACTATTCTCCCTATTCTTTATTTATTATGCCGGCAAATAAATTATAATTCGTATGAAGGTAAGCTAACGATAGTATGACATAAGGTCACAAGTTCCGGTATTATGGACTATGGTGACTCAAAAATTTTTTTCTCCAACAAATATAGGTAGTGCGTGGTGATAGCAAGATAAATCCCTCAACTTTATTTATATATATATAAAATAAAAAGATAATAGGTAATTGAATTTGATGAATCTAATTGTTCTAATTAAAATTTCGTAATTTAACTACAGCATGAGATTTCTTATTGGAACCTAACTCTTTCTCTTTCTCTCTCTCATATATATATATATATATATATATATATATATAGAGGCATCAAAATGTGATTGGGTTATTGTACGGTTGACGAGAGGGTTGGTAATTTATGGGCTTGGACCGGGCTTTTGTAAGCTCAAGTATTCAACAATAAGCCCAAGCCCTGAAAAAGTCCGCTCATATTGAGCGGGCTTGGGCTTTTATTAATTTTTTTAAAATAAATTTTTAATAATAATATAAACTAAAAAAACTTAAATTATACACGATTACCTAATATTAACAATACAACAAAATAACTCACAAATGCTAATATCGAAAATAAACTAATCCAATAATAAATTTTTATTCAATAATTTGTATAAACCATTAAATAATATTAAACATAAAAATTTATCGATTGATTCATCATAATATTATTTATTAAATTCAACAATTAGTAGTATAATTTAAAAATAATTGAACTATTTAAAGAATTATTTTTAATTTATTAAATTAAATTTAATGTAATCCTATTCAATATTATACCAAATAAAAGATAATATTATATATAATTCAATCTAATTTAATATAATTTAATTGAATTTAATTTTTAAAATTATATATATATATATATTTTTTTAATTTATAAATTAAAGCCCAAGCTTTTTATAAAAGTCTTTATTCGGACCCGTTCGTAGCAGGTCTTAAATTTTTGATCCCATGTCTAAAGATTTAATATGCGAGCCAAACTTAAAGTCCGCATATCTAGACCGGGCCGGCCCGGATTTTTTTGTCCACCCTAGTTGACGAGGTACTTTCGATTTTCATAAAATGATTTTCTCAAAACGAGGGAGTTTAGCAATAAGAGTGAGTCCAGCCCAAATACAACACTACCAATAGCATTTTCAAACCAACGGATCAGTTTGTCAGCCCAACTCCAACGTTGTTAATTAGGGTAACAACATCGAGATCTCTTAAATTATCCGATCCAAATCGAAATTGCCTATCCCCTATTTAAAGGGTTTGCTGCTAACTAGCTAAATCATCAGTTTTCATAAAAAGAAAAAGAAAAAGAAAAAGAAAAAAAAAAAGAATTTCAGTTTCTCAGATCATTTCCATCTCTCAAATTCTCGACAAAATTAGAAAAAAAAAAAACAAAAGGAAAAATGTCAGCACTGGGAACATCGAAAGGGATTCTGGAGATCGCCAAGTTCGGTATATACGTCGGCGTGCCGATATTCCTAATGTATACTTTCGCCAACAACACCAAAAATATTCAGAAATTTATGGGAAATGTAAGTCTCACTGTCTCTCACTCTTAATTTATATTTATGTTTGTGTATTGAGGACTGATTATAGTTTGTGTATAAGTTATTGAAAGCAAAACTCTTATTAGCTGAGTCAGTAAAGATTTTGAATAGATTTAGTGTTAGATTGCATTATTTTTGTTTTAGCTGTATTCCGTTTATTTTCAGCTTTTTCTAGTTCAACTGAAAAGTTTGTAATTGGTGTTTCATTGTGAACTTATCTTTCTATTGTCAAGAAGTTAAGTGTCAACAGTCTTTGCTTTGCCCTGACAAGTAGCAGCCTTTTGAAACCTTATTGGGCTGGTTAAATTTTTTGTGTTTGAAGAGACTTATCAAGGGTTCTTTCTTTCTCGAGTTGACCTACTTTACCTTGTTTAGATATGAAGTGGGGCAACGGTGAGAAAACTTGCATGAAGATGGATTCTTGTCGTTTTAGTGCTCCACTCCTTTTTGTTGTATCTAGAGATGACTTCTTATGCACTCAATTTTTTGTACTTATGGCTTTTGGCAAATTTGTGGAAGTTGTAATGTCAATTTGGTGCTGCTAATTCATATCTCAAAGCAGTCAACTAAATGTCCAGTTGGGTTGTGGTACTGCAGTTTTTATTCCACAGTTGCCTTGTATTGACACCTCTAACTTACTAGTATGAGTAGCCAGGTTGGTTGGGTGGTAAATGTTAGTTATCCAGTACAAGTGGATGTGTGTTGGTTCAACTGTTACAATCTCGTTTGGCGGAATAAGAGGTTTTGGTTCAAATCCTGCTCACATGGATTGAGAGGGGACTTGGTTACCATCATGCCACTGACAAAATAGAAGTATTGAAAAAGGGTACAACTGGATATTTACTGAAAACCTTCACTAATGCATTTTGAATTAAAGCTGAGGCACACTAGTTACTAGCTAGCCCTAATTTCCTTTTTAGCTAGTCAGCATATTCCTTTTATACACCATACCAGGGTATTTCAATTTTTCCGGAGAGTTCACTAATGCAAACCACTACTTGGTTGAGTGGCAGCATCTTCTGTCTTATTCTGGAGATGTTTTGGGTTGTCCTCGTTCATGACCTGATCATCACATGGGTATTTTTATTCTTCCTTAGTTACTCAAGGACCACTGCTGGATTGGAAGACAGGTGTTCTCTCTCTTGTAGTTCGTTATAAATTTTTTCTATCATTTTCTTTCTACGATCCATGAATACTACCTGACTATATGAGCTTACTTGTTACTCTGTTGGTAACAACTGTGAAAATATGATGGTTTCTACCAAATGTTGCTTAGAAGCTTATGCAGCTGACTAGAAGATGCTGTCTAGTTGATTGATACTGCTTTGCTGCATTATACAGAATAAAGGGGTGGGCATTTTTCGGTTCGGTTCGGTATCCGAACCGAACCGAACCGAAACCGATTGGTTCTTAAGAATTCAAACCGAATCGAACCGAATTTTAAAACCAAACCAAACCGAATCGAAATAATTCGGTTTGGTTCGGTTCGGTTTTAAAAATTCGGTTTGGTTCGGTTCGGTTCGGTTCGGAAAATTAAGTTAATAATTTAGAATTTTGATTTTAGATTTTAGAATTTAGGTTTTAAAAATTCGGTTCGGTTCGGTTCGGTTCGGTTCGGTTTTATTATATTTAATCGAACCGATCGGTTTTTTAATTCGGTTCGGTTTTAAACCGAACCGAACATAAACCGTTCGGTTCTTAATTTTTCAAACCGTTCGGTTTTTACTTCTAAAACCGAACCGAACCAAATTGAATATTTCGGTTCGGTTCGGTTCGGTAAAAACCGAACCGTTTGCCCACCTAATACAGATAAACCATTCCCTCTAACACTAGAAGTTGCTGGATTGTATGGTCAAAGTAATGGGGGCTTCTGTTTTATTATCTGATTGTGCATATTGTTAATGTCTTGTGAAAAAGAAAAGATTAAATAAGGGGCTGTGGATGAGGCTCTAAGTATCAACTCAATAATGGGTTAAGATGTTGGTGAATTTGTTATAGGTGGTGACTCTTAGCACTGTATATCTGAAATTTAAGACGTGGATCCTTTTTATTCTTTTATTAAAATCTATTTGTGAAATCACGGGGATGTTCTTTACTGGAATGTGCTTTTACTTTGTTTTGCCGTCTAAATTCTAATCATTGTGCTTCTTTTGGTGTGAAGCGATCATACGTAGAGTATCCCCCGGAGGGACCAAGGCCACCATCACCAGAGGAACTAAGGGAGATGGCTCGAGAACTAGCTCGCAAGAAGAACATTGGTTAAACACTCCTTGGTGTTGTAAGTTACTGTTGTATTCTATAGTTGTTCCAAGAAGTTGAGGTGTCTGTAATATATATAATAAGTCTTGAGGATTTTCTTTAAGAAGTGGAGAATAAAAATAAATTTCTGTTTGGAAGATGTTATGAGATATATCGTTGATTGCTTCATAAATGATCATTTATTTGTGTGGAAGATGATACATTTTTCAATCAGATTTATGTACAGTTGATGAACAGAGTCTCCAAAGTTCCTCGCATGCATCTCCATTTGCAAAATATTGGCTCATCGGTGCCTTGTCCTCTTTTCAAACCGGTTTGGAAACGCACCATTTTAATATGTTATGTATATTGTTTTGCCATCTGTTTGAGAGAAGTCAGTCATGGAATGAAGCCTAAAAAATTGCAGAGCTTCGTTGATAGTTCAATTTGATGCATAAAGTTCTCAAATGATTCAAGTTGAGAGCCGAAAAACATTTCTTTTGCTTTCTTCTCAGTTCTCACTCGCCCGATCCATGACGCCTTCAGTCTTTAGCTGACAAAAATTTTGATATTGAGTGACACCACACCATGAGCACGCAAGTCCTTTCTGCTAGTAATCAGTTGAATGTTCCTGTCCTTTCACTACCCAATTGGACCAATGTGAAGCAAGTAGTTTAAGCCAAATTAACATGGTTTTATCATTACCGGTAATACTTATTTGGCTAATTTTGTGTTTTGAAATTATGTTTACTTAATTGTAGGAATTGAAATTAGAATCTAATAAACTATATTTTAGTTGATGTATTTACTTTGTTTGAGAATCGAAACGGATTGTTTTAAATTACTAAAATGTTATTAGTTAATTATTCTCATTATTATTATTATTTATTATAATAATGTGATTATTGTTATTTAAAGTATTACTGTTTAATAATACTATTAATTGTAATGAAAATAATAGTAATAAAAAAAATAATTATTGTTATTATTATTATTAACATGAATGACAATAATAAGAATAATAACAATAACATAATAATATATTGAGATAAAAGTGAAATTGTTAAATTTGGGTGGGATAAAAGGTGAGTTTATGAAATGAAAATTTAATTTTCAATAAAGGTTCAAGAATCAAGTTCTTATTTTTTAATCTATAAAATATATGGGCTCTATATATTTTATTTTATTATTCATTCTATTTGAACGGGTAGAAAACATCCATACCCTGATTTTTAATTCTAATTCTTTAATCGCACGAGTAAATACACCGTTAATGTTTGACAGCGACCAACCAGGAAGTCCCCTGTACTTTTTTCAATAATATAGAAAAATCCTAATATTAGTAAAGAACGTAAACGCGGCAAACATTTAACAGTTCGTTAGCAATTTCCCTTTCAGCTTCCTTGAAACTTTAGAACTTTCAAATAAAAATTTAACGGTCAATCAAAAGTTTTATAAATCTGAAAAAAAAAAGATAAAAAAAATTAGAAAAAGCAGTGTGAATAAAAAATTGAATTGACTTCGCTTGACGTTTGACGTTTCGCAGAACCATTCAATGATTCAAATGCAAAATTTCCACAACGTGTGTACGGGACAAATGAGAAAGAAGTCAAATTTAGCTCAGATGTTTCCTTGTGTTCTGTCTGAAATCTTGACCTCAACGGTGAGACTTATTGTGCGGACAACGAGGATTGGTTTAGCTTTCGATTTACTCTCCAGCGTTTTCACTGCAACTGCCTCGCTTCCTTGTACATTTCACATGCTTAAAAGCTCTTAAATCCATGAACTAAGAAGACCAAGAAGCAGAAGAACAGGAAGTCATTGTAACTGTTGACTCTTTTTTTGAGGGATTTTTAGCTCTTTAAAGAGGTAAATAAGGTTTCAGCATTTTACAATCTTGGTTTGGCTTAATGTGTTTAGTTGCTTTAGTTTTATTGGGATTTGGGATTGTTCTTAAGAGTGAGATGATTGAATTGTCATTCTCAGCATTATGGCTAAGGCTTTAGTTTAATTGGCGATGGGTTTTCCTTTTGTGGATCTTGGAACTTTGGGTACATGTAGTAATATTTAGAACTTTAATCTGTAAGTAAATGGAAATTTAAGGGTATTTTTCAAAGTCTACTTAATTGGTTCTGTTGGTGGTTTCTCGTCATTTGATTTTAATACTGGATTATCTGTGTAGATATGTTTCAATTTCACTCGCTATTTTCTTCTAACTTCTACTGCAAAATCTCACGGGGATTCATTTGTTCTTCATTTGAATATTTTCTCTTTTATTTTCCTATAAAACTTTGAGAGGATGATCATGGGTAAAACTTTGAGAGGATGATCATGGGAGCCTAGTAGGTGTGTCCAAATAGTTATTTCTTTGTTGATTCAAATTATGGTGCTCAGCATTCATGTATGATCTTTATGGTGAACTAATGAGAAAACAAAAACAGAAAATGTGGTAAAAAGAGCTTTAATTATCTATTTTATTCTATAGTCATGATCATTGAATAATGCTTTTTGGTTTCTGTTTCAGAACAAGGAGTTAGACCATACTAAGGTATATATTATCCATATAATTTATTCCAATTGAGATGTTCTCGTTCATCTGAGATGGATGAAAGGCCTATCTATTTGTTCAGTTACCAGCAGAAGAATCATTTCATCCAGCACGAGTACCTTCTATTTTCTAATATATTTGCATCCTTATTTTCAATGAAGGATCTTTTAATGCTGTTAAAAGCGGTACCCAAGAAGTCTTCTTCAACCCCTTCTTTTTAGTCTTTTGCTTGTATATTTCGGAAAGCAAGGGATGGACAGGCATTAGCCTTCTTCATTTTCTGATCAACTTAGTCTTTCCTTAAAATTCTGTCTCTGATCAAATTTCTCTTGCCATTTCTTATGATCAGTATTTGTTTATTTCGTTTTGTTTGCAGTCTGAGGTTTCTTTAATAAGGTTCTTGCGGCTGAAAACTGTCAAACTCAAAGATTTTTGCATATAACTATAATTATGGCCTTGGAGCTCATACCTATAGGGACTATTTTGGCTGTTCTGACAAATCAGGTCATTAAAACAGCCCAGGCTGCAAAAAATGTTGTATATGAGAAGGAGAGTTTTAAGGTTCTCTCGAAGCACCTTTTCGACATTGAATCAGTGCTAAAAGAATTGGAGCTTCAAAAGTTGAATGATTCTCAAGCTGTGAGGCTAGCCCTTGAAAGCCTTGAAGCTGATGTCGAGAAGGCAAATAACTTGGTAGAGAAGTACAAGAATAAAGCCCGCTTCTACTTACTGGTCAAATGCCGATGCATTGTCAATGAGATACAGGAGGTCACGAGAAATATAGGAAGGTCTTTGGCGTCTTTATCCCTTGCAAATACAGAAGTCCTCTCAGATATCTCTGACCAGATGAATAGACTACAGAATGAGATGCAGAGGGTGGAATTTAAGGCTTCACAGTCTCAGATTGTTGACAAGTTAAACCAGGGTCTTAGAGATCAGAAACTTGACCAGGGTTTTGCAAATGATATGCTTGAAGAGATTGCAATGGCAGTTGGGATACCTGTTGAGCCCTCGGAGATAAGTAAGGAGCTTGCAAGCTTCAGAAGGGAGAAAGAAGAAGCGGCTAACCGGAAAGAAAGGGCTGAAGTCTTGTTCTTGGACCAGGTTATTGAGCTGCTCTCTCGGGCTGATGCTGCAAGAGACTATGAGGAAGTCAAGAAGCAGTATTTTCAAAGGCTTAAAATTATAGAGAGATATGACTCGAGAGAAAACTATATCCAACCACTTAATGCTTTCAAATGCCGTATAACTGATACTGTAATGATGGATCCTGTCAGCCTTTATACCGGCACTACCTGTGAGAGATCTGCCATTGAAGCTTGGCTTGATGGTGGAGGAAAAACCGACCCAGAAACGGGTGTTGTTCTTGAAGACACCTCGTTGAGGTCCAATTCACCCTTGAGACAATCAATAGAAGAGTGGAAAGAACTGAATTATTGTCTTAATATAAGATGTTGCAGGGCAAAGTTGTTATCTGGCATTGATTCATCTGAGTTGGAGGCCCTTAACCAAATGCAGGATCTTATGAGAGAAAGTTCCATAAACAAGGACTGGATTTCCATAGGAGGGCTTACAGACATTATAGTCTCCATTCTTGGGAGATCACACAACAAAGATTTGAAGATGAAGATACTAATTACCTTAAAACATCTCGTTAAAGGACATGCTAGAAATAAGGTATGCTGGTTTAGCATCACACTTATATTTAAGGGGGTTGTGGCTAGCATTGGTTGTATTCATTCCAAATTGCAAAAATCTTATAAGTCAGTTCTTTTTTAAATTCTGATTTTCTTTAAACAATAAATTCTGCTATGCAACATATTTTTCAAGTAAATATTTGGTTCCTGTAATAAGCTAATGTCTGTCCAAACAAGTTGTCATGAAGAAAAATGCATGCATTTTTCGGAAATGTTCGTATTGTTTCTTATAATGTGTTACACATGAAATAAGTAGGTATCAATTTAGGATTCTCTCTATATGTGCTGCTTTACTGATTCTTATCTGAATAGTGATGAAAGTATAAAATATTATTGTCCTAGACAGGCTTGTTTGACATGACATCTGCTCTGAACCTGAACTTGCACTGGCTGATTACCGAAATAACTATGTATGTGTATATGCAAAGCAAATAGTTTCTCAGTACATTTAGTGTGACATTTGACTCGTTTTACAGGAAAAAGTGATCGAGTATGGGGGGTGGGATCACATTGTTCCCTGCTTATGGCGTGACCCAAGTATCTCACTGGCTGCTGTTGAATTGCTGTATGAGTTAATGCAGGACAGATCTGGTTGGAATGTTGCTGTTTGCAGGAAACTCTCTCAGCAATCCAGTGGCATTCTTTTCCTTGTTACTCTTATGAAGGGTCCAGTCAGGGAGTCGGCGGAGTGTGCAGAAAAAATCTTGCAACAGCTTTTTGATGTCGATGAGGAGAACTTTTGTCGTGCTGCTAAGTCAGGCTGGTACAAACCACTTATTGATCGCATCATTGAAGGTTTCGAAAACCCTTTCCTTGTTGCCCTTTGAGTTAACATCCTTTCATTATTTATAAATTTATAATTTTTTTTTTCATTCTTAGATGTGAAAAAGATACGTGTTGTATGAAAGAGAAATAGAAGGGTAACCTTCTGCTCAATTTCTTAAATTCTTAATGCTTTTAAATCACATGTATGAGCAAAAATAATACAAAAAGATACAAGGAACTGACAACATAACTAATAGAGCCTTAAAAAAATAAATTTTGTGTTTTCCATGAAGCTCAAGAGTCAAACCATTCTCTAGAGTGGAGCCACAGGCTTAATGATGTAAAAGACATCTGGTATGTTCATTTGAAGGAATTGTAATGCATTTTTGTAGATGTACTCAAAATACTATATATGACATAAAAAGATTCATATGAACATACATGTAAAATTTCTTGAGAGTTAATTCATTCTATCATGCATGCCATAGGATATCATTGATTCTTTGAAAACCGAATGTCTTGATTTGTGTTCCATTCTCTGATATCTGTACAGATTGAAATACCGTGTTCCAAGTGTTATTAAAGCTTTGCATGGTTGCCTATAACCCTTCACAGCTGAAATGGTAGTC
The DNA here is from genome assembly GCA_025617385.1 of Murraya koenigii. Taxonomy (NCBI): domain Eukaryota; kingdom Viridiplantae; phylum Streptophyta; class Magnoliopsida; order Sapindales; family Rutaceae; genus Murraya; species Murraya koenigii. Next base: position 4,912,223 of record CM046818.1, on the reverse strand, counting down.
ATATTAATTGATCATTCTTGATAAATTCAGGGGCAGAGTCTTCAAGAATATTGATGATGAAGGCACTACTTAGTATGGAACTGGTCGATTCAAATTTAGAACTCCTTGGCAAGGAAGGAATTATACCTCCCTTGCTTGAAATGGTGGCTTCTGGCAACTTTCGGTCAAAAGAGCTGTCCTTGTCTGTTTTGGTAAAACTATCAGGTTGCAGTAAAAATAAAGAGCTTATTTCTGCTACTGGTGGGATTCCTCAGGTTTTGGGACTGATGTTCTCTTCCCATGTTCCATCAAATATTATTGTTAAATGCTCTGAGATCCTTGAAAAACTTTCTTCTGATGGAATCAAGTTCCTTGTTGATGAAAAAGGGGACCGACTTGAGTTAGAACCAATTGTCACCAATTTGCTGACTTTGCAACAGAATTTCAACTCTTCTTACAATGTTCGAAAGCCTGCTTTGCGTGCACTTTTTAGAATTTGCAAGTCTGAAGCTGAGTTGGTTAAGATTGCAGTTGTCAAAGCCAATGGTGTGTCATTAATCCTTTCACTTCTTGATGACACTGACTCAGAAATTCGTGAAACGGCCATAAATCTTCTGTTCCTCTTCTCACATCATGAACCCGAAGGAGTTGTTGAGTACCTTCTTAAGCCGAAAAGGTTGGAGGCTTTAGTAGGGTTTCTTGAGAATGATGACAAGTGTGACGTCCAAATGGCTGCTGCCGGTTTATTAGCCAATCTCCCCAAATCTGAACTATCACTTACCATGAAATTAATTGAATTGGATGGACTTAATGCAATCATAAACATTTTAAAATCGGGGACCATGGAAGCAAAAGAAAATGCTCTAAGTGCACTATTCAGGTTCACTGATCCCACAAATCTTGAGGCACAGCGGAGTGTTGTTGAGCGAGGAGTATATCCTTTGCTTGTTAATCTTCTCCAAAACGGTTCAATAACTGCAAAGGCAAGAGCGGCAGCTCTCATTGGTACTCTTTCCACAAGCAGCCCGAAGCTTACTGATATGCCGGAATCGGCTGGTTTCTGGTGTATCCGTCCCTCTCGTACTCATTTATGCCAAGTACATGGGGGTATTTGTAGTGAGAGCACTACATTTTGTCTCTTGAAAGCAAATGCTTTGCCTTATTTGGTAAAACTCCTACAAGGACGGGTTCATGCAACTGCTTATGAAGCAATTCAGACACTTTCCACACTGGTTCAAGAAGGCTGTCAACAAAGAGGAGTCAATGTGTTGCATCAGGATGAAGCCATAAAACCCACACTGGAGATTTTGACTTGGGGAACTGACTCTCTGAAGGAAGAGGCTTTGGGATTCTTGGAGAAGGTTTTTATGTCCAAGGAAATGGTTGATAACTATGGCTCATCAGCTAGGTTACTTCTCGTTCCTCTCACAAGCAGGAATGTTCATGAAGATGGTTCTCTTGCAAGGAAGGCTGCTAAAGTCCTGTCGCTCATTGAACGCTATTCAAGATCATCAACATCTCTCATTCCAGGACTATTTGGGTAAAATTATATTTTATCAGGTCGAAGCATACCGTTTGCATGCTATGAAATACACTATGACTAGCAGAATGTTAAATTTAGCACTCAGGAATTAATAGCTTTTTTCAGTATATATATACTCACACACACAACATTACTGTGATAAGACACTTGAATACCAACCGGACAGATTAAAGATATAGCACCTGCTTCTACAGACAGATTCTGTACTGGAAAACTTATGTATAGAATTGAAGTTATATTAATAATAAATTCATTTTTGTGAAATGCAAGAAATTGTTAGTTGCATTTCTCCTTGCTCCTTTCAGCTTATTATTTTCTTGTTCTTATCAGTCATTCAACAATCTGTAAACATTCATTGGGAAAATACTTTTGTTCCAAAGAGAGTTTTAATTTTAATTTATAAATGCTGTCTAATACAACAAACAAGATTGCTAGCTTGGAAGCTTGAGGTTTCATTTAATGTTTGTCCAGGGAGAAATGAGCACACATGTGCCCATTGCAAATTTGTAATGGACATTTCACCAACAGTCGATTTTGAATAGCTATTGAAAGTTTACTAACTGCAATCTAACTGATAATGACATCTATTTATTTCTAATTGCTGTTACATACATATGAGCAATCAATTAACTTTTTTATTAGTATCTTAAGATTATTGATATATTGTCTATTTCAGTAAAGACTTGTGGAGATATGATATATATATATATATATGCCTAGCAATCAATTGGCTTGTAATTGCTTTCTTGATGTTATTTCTTTTTCTTCATTATACATTAATGGTGGATACCATTTCATTGTATGTAGATTTTTATCATTAATCTTGTCCACTCCCATTCATGCTGAAAACATGAAGTCATGCTATTTAATTCTATTACAAGTGGGAAAAGAAGGAACTATGTTTACTTGAACATTACTCATTGTAGTTGGTTAACCTATATCCAGGATTTTGATTTTTTTTTTTTTTTTTAAGGAATGAATACAAACTGAATCATTTTCTAATTTTGATTTGAGGTGAGAATAATATGCGAATCTATTTTTCTTTTTTGTCATTTGAGGTGAGAATAAGGTACAGATTTCTTTTTCTTTTTCGTTTTTAACTGTATAATTTTTAAATAATTTTATCTTACTGGTTATCTAAATTTAAATTCACATTAAAAAAAATTAATTTAAACTTTATTTAAAAGAGAAAATAGGAGTTTGCAGTGCTTCTTGACCAAACTGAAGTTTCTTTATAAGCAAAAGACAGGAAAAAAGTCTTTTGGTGTATATATAAAATAAAGCAAGTGCAATCAAAGAAGAAAGATTGAAAAGGATTTCGTGCAAGGCTTATTTCTTGCCTACTATTTCTACCTCCATTGCCTCACCGTTCATGCCCACACTTCACAAAAACAAACCAACTTGAAGCCATGAAATGTGCTGATCTATGATCCCAATTCACATATTCAATGCTGAGAAATTGGTGGGAATTTGGTTAGAAGTTTAGGCATTTATGAACCGAATGGTTAAGTTTGTTGAATGAACCCATCAAATAAAAAATGATAATAATGACTTGAAAAAAAAAAACACTTTGAAACGCAATATAAATATATATATAATTATTATTTTTAATGTGAAAGGATGACTTCTTCCAAGGTCAAAGGCAGGCTGCTAGCTTTAACTTTTAGTAATGGTCAACTGTAATCTACAAGGTGTTTAATAAAATTAATTTCAATTGAGACACATGTTACCACTTACCAGCTGTCTCTGTTCTGACGTAGCCTTTGGTATTTAATACCCCTCTTTAATTAGTTCCCAGGATTATTGAATTTTGATGCGCTTTCCCAAATATGCCACCCCGTGCTCTTCATAATCACAGAAATGCCCCAAATGGCAAGCGGCATGCCAGTATAAATGACTTCGAAAGTATGCGCCGGGGGGGATGTATGATGTGAACAAGAGTTTTCTCTATTTTCCTTTTTTTGTTTTTTTTGAATTTTAATATTCATTTTTTGTTTCAAAGATTTCGTGCTTCGTTTTGACTCCAAAAACTATATGATAAATTAATTATCCGGTGGAATAGCATATTTCTACACGTTTCATTAATTGAGCCAAATGGTACTAATCGTTACTTCTTTAACTTTTATGGGCAGTTAAAGTTTTACTATTTTATAATTTAAATGTGGCGACATAAATATTTTACTTTATAACTCGATTCACCTATATCTTCTAGTAAAGTTTCTTATTAATATTTGAGGCATGATGAAACTCGTAATGTGTAGCACACCCAACCCAAGTAATGGCACACATGTTTCGCTCACCTAACAAATTTAAAAGCTTCATTTAATTAAAAAAGCTGTGGGTCGATCTGCATCATCTTTCTCAAGTGTATGATTATGGTGAATAGGGTGTTACAATCCTTGTAACTTCCAACTCTCCGTAACAAAACATGAATGGGCAGAAGAAAACGGACAAGTGGAACAGTAACACCCTATTCATAGTAAGCTTTTGATGAGAATTGACCAATTCTTTCCTAATGGGCTTTTCAGTCTTCAGTTTGGGAGACCTTACCATACTACATTCATGTGAGTTTATGGAATCATGGGACACTTTAGAGGCATTTTGGCCCCAATCATAAGGTCGCGCAGTTAGTACAAGCTGCCACTTGCCCAAGTAGACAGATAAGAGTCAAAATTTTCATCCTTCCCAACACATTCATTGTCATGAGTTGAATTGGTGTCTACATTAAAAATGATTTGGGCCGTGGCCAGCTTGCTGCACTTGGTAGTATCAACTCAAAATACTAACTTCTTGGGCGGTTCCGATTTACAAACTCTTAAGTAATTTTTTTTATTAATTAATATGAAACATAACTCAATAATTTTTTTTTAAAATAAAATTACCATTAGACTTTCGGTTCTTTCACTCGATATATCTAAATTATTTCACCACCATATTCTGATCACTAGAGTCTGACTCAATACCACTTGTGTCAGAGAAGAAATTTAATCTATAATTTTTAAGTATTCAATTCAAAAAAACTAACTTATTAGGTGGAGTGATATATTTTATTTTTAAATATAAGTAGTTCCTTTTTACTAATTAATTTAAGACATAACTCAGCAGTATTGGTATTAGAAATTAGAAAATTAAGTGTTCTTGTTTTTTAATGGGAAATTAAATAATAAATACACTAAAATTGTTATTAATTTCATGCTTTATAGTGGAATGGTAAAAAAACATGTAAATGGGTTTTAATTACACAACGATTAAAACGCTGCCAAAGTTTAATAATCCAATATATAAGTAGGTCTCTAATGTTGTAAGAATGAATTGCTTACATATTTTTAAATAAAAGTAAACAACAATGAAAGGAGTTTGTGTTCATTTATGAAATATTACGGTCCGCTTATACATCCACACTCAATGGTCATGATGTTATTTATTTAATTTTTTTTTCTAGTATATATCTAGTCTGATTTCTAATAACATATGGGTCCCCAATTCTATATGTTTTCTGAAACAAATATATTGTTTGTGTTCAAATGGATCCTTAACCTCTATTCTTCATATGTTCAGTATTGTATTGAATCATGATTATAATAATTGAATATTTTTTTAATTTACACTAGAGGGCCGCTTGAAAGTATTGTGCTATGGCACCAAGCTGCTTGGCAGCACTCACAAACGAGGCCTAAAAATATATATCAGTCATTTAAACAACCGAGGCTTAAATACAAATCGACAAAATTAAGAAATTATCTAAGTCAACTATCCAGCTTTTATTAGCCTAAATCATGAGAAATTTTACAATACATCATAATTATTATATCAATCATATAATAAGTTATGATACGTGTGCATTTATTTTAAAAAACTATCATGTAAATGATAGTTAAATTAAATTCAATTACACACATCATATATGCATCAATTGATTGGATTAGAATTTTCTCATAGTATTTTTTTTTCCTTCTAGTCTGCTTTAGTGAAATAAATTGTTAAAATTAAATTTTTAATTTTAATCTTTTTTACTTTATTTATAATCAATCCATTTTTATTAGATTTTAAAAAATATAATAGATTAGGAAAAAAAATAGACTAAGAGAAGGTTCTCACCCCAATTAATTATATTACCTCTCCTAAATCATTGGGTGTTCAAGACTCCCTTTACTCAAATTTGCTAATGCTTTTTAATGAATTGACTTTCCTTACTTTTTTCCCACCTAGAAGAAAATATTAAATTTAGAAGGCTTGAAACTCTTATAATATTTTTATTTTATAGATCATTTGGCATAAGTGATTATATTGGGTTTTAAATTTGGGCCGAATAGAAATATTAAGACGGTAAAATTCTCTCAATAATTATTTAATTGCAGATGTATTCCCAAACTTAAAACCGAAGACCAATTAAATTAGAAAGTCTCTTGATCAATTTATCTACACGCTTGATGTTGGTCCTCTTATAATGTTTTATAATTCACATGACACGTGCACCAATTGACAGGTTTCGCCCATGAACCCCCACGGAAATGGCAAATTCGAAATTGTGTAGGCAAATATAGGTCAAATACGAAAATAACAATAATAGAAACACGGAAAAATTCCTCTAATTTCCTAGTTGGCAAATTCAATGCCACGGCCGTGTAACAATTAAAAGTTCGTTGGGGTGGTTGTATCCTCCAATTGGCCATCGTGCCCCATCCGGAATGGACCCTTTAAATCCTCACATTATCTCTGCATTTCGCAACTCATCACTCGCTCACACTTCTCACATTCTCCTGTAATTTCCATCAAACTTCAATTAAATTCTTCCTTCATTAGTACCAATTTCTATTATCGTATTTTGGTGAAAAAGCCAACAAAAATGGCTGATTATCAAAAGAACAATTCGAATCCAAACCCGGAAGCTGAAGGAAGAGAAAATAATAATAATAATAAGCTTCCGAATTTTCTTTTATCGGTCAGGCTCAAATACGTGAAGCTTGGTTACCATTATTTAATCTCCAATGCATTGTATTTACTGCTTTTACCTATTCTAGCAATTTCTTCAGCTCATCTTTCAACTCTCTCGGTACAAGATTTTGTCCAGCTATGGAACCAACTCAGGTACAATCTCGTGACAGTCACTGTGTGTTCAAGTCTCATGGTCTTTTTGGGCACGCTCTACTTCATGAGCCGCCCGAGAAAAGTTTTCTTGGTTGATTTCGCATGTTACAAGCCGGAGGCGGAGCGGAAGTGCACTAGAGAAATTTTCATGGAGAGGTCGGAGCAGATTGGCTGTTTCTCGGAAGAGAACTTGGCATTTCAGAAGAAAATTCTTGAACGCTCTGGTTTGGGGCAGCAAACTTATTTTCCTGAGGCCGTGCTACGGGTCCCGCCGAACCCCTGTATGGCTGAGGCTAGGAAGGAAGCCGAGATGGTCATGTTTGGTGCCATTGATGAGCTCTTGTCTAAAACTGGTGTAAAGGCTAAAGATATTGGGATTCTTGTGGTGAATTGCAGCTTGTTCTGTCCAACACCATCTTTGTCGGCCATGATTGTGAATCATTACAAGCTTAGAGGCAACATTACGAGCTATAATCTCGGTGGCATGGGTTGCAGTGCTGGACTTATTTCAATAGACCTTGCTAAACAGCTTTTACAGGTTAAATTTCTATCACTTCCTTTCTATCATTATTATTTAGATCTTGACGATATATATAATATACTATAAAGTTACATTAATATGGTCACGTAAATTGTGGGATGTGGACCTTTTTTTTCGAGTAAATTTAGGTGATCCTATGCACATGTGATTGGCTGGTATTATTAGGTGAACTGCAGTAGAAGAGATCGATAATGTTTAAAGCACCACAATAAAAAGAGCTGTAGCTCTTAGACACCCAAGAATTCAACTTACGAGAAATATTAATGCAACAGCTAGCAGCCAAACATCTACCAACTGCTCAAGTTGAACTTTTAGAGCCAATAGATCCAGTCATAGTTAACAAGTTTTCAAGATGTTTTGTAAGCTGTAGGACTAAGACTTTGTGATGTTATTGTAACAGGTGCACCCCAATTCCTATGCCTTGGTAGTGAGCATGGAGAACATAACACTCAACTGGTACTTTGGCAATGACAGGTCCATGCTTGTATCAAATTGCCTCTTCCGCATGGGTGGTGCCGCTATCCTTTTGTCTAACCGATCCTCCGATCGCCGCCGATCAAAGTACCAGCTCATCCACACTGTAAGGACCCACAAGGGAGCTGATGACAAGTGCTACAATTGCGTCTTCCAAAGAGAAGATGACACCAAAAGAGTTGGAGTTTCACTCTCAAAGGACCTCATGGCTGTCGCTGGAGAAGCCCTTAAGACTAACATCACAACACTGGGACCAATAGTCCTCCCGATGTCAGAACAACTCTTATTTTTTGTAACTTTGGTTGCTAAGAAAGTCTTTAAAATGAAAATCAAGCCGTATATCCCAGATTTTAAGTTGGCTTTTGAGCATTTTTGCATCCATGCTGGAGGCAGGGCAGTGTTAGATGAGCTAGAGAAGAATCTTGAGCTCACTGAATGGCATATGGAGCCTTCAAGGATGACTCTTTACAGATTTGGTAACACCTCTAGCAGCTCTTTGTGGTATGAATTGGCTTACTCTGAGGCTAAGGGGAGAATGAGAAAAGGGGACAGAACATGGCAGATTGCATTTGGGTCAGGATTCAAGTGTAATAGTGCTGTGTGGCAAGCATTGAGGACTATCAATCCTGCAAAGGAGAAGAATCCTTGGGTTGATGAGATTGATGAGTTTCCCGTTCACGTCCCTAGAGTAGCACCTGTTGATTTGAAGGCTTCTTAATTTCCTTCAATGATGGGAGCATTGTATCTGATTTATTTGCATACACAACATATGATTATGTATGTAATATTTGGATCCATATATTTAATTCCAATAAAATTTTTTCTTCATTTTCATTTATCCGATGCCTGCCATGTATTCTATTGATCTTAGCTGCTTGTACTCCACAGTAGAGAATTAATTTCACGTGAAGAAAGTGTAGAACAACTTTAATACGGTTTGAAGGTCAAATAGCTTATGATAAATGGTAATTGAACATCTTTTTATGCTGAAATTAATTATAGCTATAATTATTGGGATTGATTTTGCTTACCAGAAACGGTGGACTAATGTTTTGTTGGAATATGATTAATCCTGGCTGCTTTGCTCGTTTTTAATAATGATAATTTTGATCCTCTTTGATGGCCTGCCTTATATTTTTCAAGTCTTAAATTAACTGTCAACATAAATTTATGTGCCTCCCACATTTATCGTGAATGAAATCTAGTCGTCGCATCTCTTAGAAATTGATTCTCAATGATATCCAAAGCACTTCATACTATTGTTTTCATTAATTTTTTTTTAAGTTTGCTTTATTTCTCAATGTTTAATATCTTTTTATTATCAACACGGTATCTTATGTAATGGCTATTTAACATCAAGGTCATTTGCTTTAAAAGAAAAAAAAAGGAATAAAATGATATGATGATTATGTAATACCGATTACCAACTGTCACGACAATATCATGTGACTACCAAATTGGAGAAAGCTAGACCAAACAACCGGGTAACATCTATATATATATATATATATATATGTTCAAATTAATGCATGGAAAATGATGTCAAGCTAGCTTGCAATGTTGACCAATTCCAAAACTAAAAAATCCAAGGACACAAGAAATCAGAACTTGTCTCTAGCTAGTCATAAGTCAAAACAAGTCATCAAGCATCTAATAAGCGAAATGCCTTGCAAAACAAGTTGACGGTTGGGTGCGGTGCAAGTATACATCTCTCTAATAATAGGCGTGATAATTACGAAGGAATTCTTTGCATGAACATAATCATGTCTGATCAAACTCCCGTGGATCCGATTTTAAGGTTAGACAATAGTGTGTACTCAATGAGTTTGAAAATGGAATGTGTCTGTGCCAACGTGTTAACTGAAGTTGAAATTTAAAAGTGCGTTTGGTAATTTTTTCATTGGGCCTTTTTTCAATTTTTTGAAAACGAAAAAAATAGAAAACCAGTTTGATATCCCTATTTTCTAACAATTACCACAAATTGTGTCTTCGAATTTTGTTCACAAAAGTGTTCTCTATACAGGATCTTATTTGATTGATACACATCAGTGTTAGGCTGGTGATTACATACAAAAACCCTAGTACGCACTATAATTTAAACACTTAAATTTTTAAGAGTGTCTTCAAAAATTATGATTTACGATATAGCCATGCCTTTATATAGGCAATCAAAATCTAGATACATGTTTGAATTTGAACAAAAAATTTCTACTAAGTTATGTGTTCAAATTAAAACTTGTAATAATGTCTCACTAGTAAGAGACACACCCTTTTATTATATTATATCAACTTTGTGATATATTATATAAGCCATCATTTCTGCATGTTACCATGTGATCACACATATATTAACACTCTAAAGCAAGAGAACAAAGAAAAAAATTCGAAAAAAAGAAAAAGAAAAAGAAGATGGATATCAGTTATTGACTGGGTTCACCACTCTTCTTTTATTAATTATTGTTTTATTACATTCCTAGAAAAAAACTAATCACCTAGGAGGTTTAAGTAATTTTTTTTAATTTTTTATATTTGTAAATTTATAATATATTATTTTTTATTTTTTAAACAGTTTTGGTACTAAAACATGCAAGAGAAAAAGGATCTCTTCTTAGAAGCAGATTCTTATTCATGTGCGAAAATTAGCATGCTTTAAATGATAGAATCACATCTCTACCAACATCTCTACGATGCAGATCAGAGGGCCACAAAACTACCTTTGCTTTCGTTTGCTACAAAAGCCCAGATGGATCTATTTGCCACAATCCTGAGTTTATTGTGTAAGAAGCCCGCTCGCCTGCTCTGCAATCTGCAAATATTGGATAATGATTATGAGTAATGCTTTTAACACGACTAGATATCCTTATTAACCCCCACCTTCAGTTTTAGGCTTTTTCGTTATTACCCTTAATCAAAATTAAACGAGAAAATTTGATTTACGAAAAAAAAAAAACTATTTATGCTACTTCTATTGCATCTAAATTAAAGTTGAGTGTATTCATAAGCCACAAAACAATATCCTCAGACTTGTATATCAATTAGGATTAATTTAGGATTATCTCTAATAAATTGATTATTTTCAAATCATCCACTTATTTTTTAAAATTTTAATTTACTCCTTTTAAATCACCGTTATTTTTTAAAAACCTTAATTTATCTCACATTTTTGTTGAGAGGATAAAAAAATTTCATCAACCACTCCTTAAAAAAAGAAAATAGAGTAATTTGAGATTTTCAAAAGTAAAAGTATGATTTGCAGATAATCAATTGACTGGGGGGTCAAAAATTATTTAAAACATTTGGCAAAGTATTCACATTTCCTTTTTCTTCTGATAGTTAATTACGATGTTAGTTTCCAAGAAAATAATATTTGGATAAGCATAAAATGATGTATATTGCTTAGTGCCAAATTTGGTTAATCTTGGACCAAAACATTTTAAAAATTTGTTTATGCAGGGAAAGTAGACTGAAAGCTTAAGTCATCATCGGATCATTTTGATAGTAGATTCAGAGAATGTTTTAAAAAAGATGATCTTTGGTTGCTAAAATCGTAAAATTAAAAAAGGGGAAAAAATTGTTAGTGAAAATGGAAAAATACTTATATACTTTAGGAGTATTGTTCATTTTTTATTTACTCCTTACTGTATGCTTGTTTAAACAAATTATGATGATACGTGCATAAATGTAGTAAGTAGTGACTGGATAATGTTGACGTGGATTAATTTCTCACTTATTTCCACAATTACCTTTATTAAATAATAAAAAAATTAAAAAAAATAATATACAATTTTAAAAACTCTAGCCAACTTCCACCCTGCTGTTGTCACCTCAAGCCATCACTTCACCAACCTTTAGATGCTGATTGACCTTACTAGCAAATTTTCCATCAATCGCGGACCAAAAATCCTCATTTATTTGAATTGATTTTAGCAAGATTAATATGATAATATCAAAATCAAAATAGTATCAAATGAAAAGAGGCAAAGAATAGTTTTAATATGAGAATCAATAAATTATAAATTAACTGGAATGAGTGACAAATAATGAAAATGGACTAGCAATAAAGCATGAGGCGATGACAATGATGATGAAAGGTGGTTAGGATTTCTGAGAATTTTTATCATTTAATAAAATAATTTTAAAGATAAATAGGATTAATTGAATAATGAAGATTGCTAAGAAATATTAAGGATCATATATCACCACTTCTTCTAATTGTTTGTAAACATTGGTAAGAAAAATTGAGGATCATATACCACGGCTTCTCATTGGTTGTAAACCTTCAATTCAATGTTAGTATCCTGGGATGGCCACGTAACTTAAAAAAGTCAAGGCCGTACCATGAGGCCACCCCAATAATGCCCTGACTGTAAACTAGGTTACATAAGATGAGCTTACAAATCTCATATATGTCCTTTTTGATGTGTTAATCAATAAAGTTATACGATTTTTTTATTTTGATAATAATAAATATTATATTATGGCTAAAATAGATAACTCATATATTTTTCAATCTCACAAGTTATTGAAGGAAAAATTATTATTTATGTGAGATAAGCTCAAGATCATTAAGTCAAGAATAAATTTTGAATGAATTAAGCTTTGGAAGATCATGATGGTATATTTCTTGTAAAGTTCCATGAATGTTTTTAAGGACTTAGTGGTTTGAGAAAAAAATTTTTAAGATAAGAGATTTTATGAGAAGATTATTTTTGTCAGGTGTTTTCAAAATCTATAAACCTTGAAAAATTCTTAAAAATAGATTTATTTGATCCTTTATGTAAGGTTTTAAGCAAAAATAAGATATACGAAGAAATTAGCAGTCAGCCATTTATTATAAGCAGCTAACATATAGCTTTGCAAGTTATTCTTAAATGAAAATGGTGAACCATTTATTATAAGGGGCTAATAGATAGTTTTGCAAGTGATTCTAGAATAAAAATGGTAAATTATTTATTTCAAGTTGTTAACTGATAGTTTTGAAGAAACTATTGGTTTGAAACGATAAACCGTTTATAATAAGTGACTAATTAATTATCTTGCAATAGATTTTGTTTTAAAATAACTAATCAATAATTTCTAAACGGTTAACTAACTGCGTGAAATTTTCAAATCTAGCAACAATAGTAACTTTCCACATAAGCAAATAGTCGGCAATCCGTTTTGTATGAGACGGTTAACAAATAGTGCTTAAAAATTCAATATAAACTAGTTTTCTTGTTCAAACTATAAAAAACCAAATCAAATTTATTTCAAATAACTTTTACAAAATCTATCAAGTAAGAATTTGTTTATACAACATCAATTCTGAGCTTTTATTTGCTTACTAAAATTCATTGATATACTTTGAGCCATCATTTTGCCTAAATACTCACAAAGTGAGTGAACTTGTAATCTTCAGTTTTATATTTCAAAATTGTGTGTTTGTAAGTGTGAGAAACACTTAAAAAATGAATGAGTATGTTCATTCTTAATTATAAAGGTTTATTGACACATTAGAAATCAGCTATAAATATCTTGGAGCCTTAGTTTGTAAAGCTTGGATAGTGGAATCTTCAAGCTTGTTTTGCTTGGAGGCGTGGATGTAAGCAGATTTTGCCAAACCACATAAAAATCTCGAGTTTGATTTCTTATCTCTTCTCTCTTTATTTTATTCATTATTAAATTTATATTTATCAAATTGTTTAAGACATTAGTGTGATTTATTCTATATTTTCATTAGTATATTTTTTAAATTCACCCCATCTTTGATTGCTCACTTACTCACTTAAAATTTCAGGATGTTTTCAAATTCGAAGTGCATGAATAAAAGCAAGTATTGCTTATTAAAAATTTGATAGATCCGTCGCCATAAAAAATTACTTAAGCAGGAATCTTAAATTTATTAAAACTTTTAAATCCATATCCTACTATTCCCTTCATATTACAACTTCGAAATTAAACCATATCATATATAGAAAGAGAAATACTTGTCACTTTTCAGTTCTCTACGAGTTTAGCATTATTACAACAAAACCATACATAACATTAAACAAAGTTGACACAAACTAAACTTCCCCAACGATTAGAATTCAAGTGGTATAACGTTTGGCACATGAACTGGAAAGTTATCAACTTCATCCATCCAAGGATTCTTCTCATGAGCAGGATTGATGGTTCTCAATGCACGCCACACAGCACTGTTGCACTTGAATCCTGATCCAAATGCTATCTGCCAAGTCCTGTCACCTTTCCGAATTCTTCCCTTGGCCTCAAAGTAAGCCAATTCATACCACAAACAACTGCTTGAAGTGTTCCCAAATCTGTAAAGAGTCATTCTTGAAGGCTCCATAAGCCACTCATTGAGTTTGAGATGCTTCTCTACTTCATCCAGCACAGCTCTCCCTCCAGCATGGATGCAAAAATGCTCGAAAGCCAACTTGAAATCGGGAATATAGGGCTTGATTTTCATTTTAAAGATCTTTCTTGCAACTAAAGTTGCGGTAAACAAGAGCTGCTCGGACATTGGTAGAACTAACGGTCCGAGTGTGGTAATATTAGTTTTAAGGGCTTCTCCAGCAACGGCCATTAGGTCTTTTGAGATTTTGACTCCAATTCTTTTGGACTCATCTTCTTGTTGTGAGACACAATTGTAGCTTCTGTCATCGGCGCCCTTGTGCGTTCGGAGGGTGTAAAGTAGCTCATACTTTGCACGGCGGCGTTCGGATGAACGGTTGGAGAGGAGGATGGCAGCGCCACCCAAGCGAAATAGGCAGTTTGTGAGTAGCATGGACCGGTCGTTGCCACCATACCAATTCATAGTTATGTTTTCAGTGCTTACCACTAGGGCATAAGAGTCCGGTGTCACCTGTTACATGAAATACACAAGTAGATTTGGTCTTCAAATTAAGGTCATTAAAAGATCGATCAATGAAATTAACGTACCATATACATATATAATTAAACAAACGAAAGAGCCTCTAGAACCAACATAAGTTTTGCTCTCCGAACATTAATTATTCAGTGTAGCGTTAACACGATATACTGACATGGTATTTAAGACTGTGACAGTGAGTTGGGTGTACACTGTATACAGACTTGAAAATGAAGTAGTACACTGTTTGAGGAGAGAAATTTGTGCCGAACGGAAGTAGCATTTCAGTAACCACAGGCCGTCATTTGTGGAGGTTCATGGACCCAAACTTTTTTTTTTTTTTTTTAATTTAAATTTATAAAATTTATAATTCTAAATTGTGAAGATTATTGTGGTACACATCAAATATGCTCATATGACAAGTTTTAATATGGTACGTAGATATATATACTAATAAAGATGAATGAGATAGAGAATTTTTTTTCTCTTTAATAATTTTCTTGGTGCAAGTATAAGATCAAATCTAGATCTATTTGATTTATATAAAGATAAAGATACCCGTAAATTTTTTGAGGCCTTGATTCCATAGACAAGTAAGGTTTTTTATCCCTTTTTTTTTTAATAAATAGAAATAATATACATTTAAGTGGATTTTCGGATCGATTTACATATAAACCATTACAGTATACAATCAGATAAATTATTTAAACAAACACAAAGTAAATATTTTTGTAGGTTACAATGTGTATATATATATATATATATATATATATATATATATATATAGGTGTACCAAGTATAACTCGAAAATCTATGTCAACTAAGCAGTAAGATCTCTACTTACCATATGGAAATATATCTATCTCTAGTCATAGTTGTGAAAGAGAAATTCTTAAATTGAGTAGTCTCCAAGAAGAGACTTAATGCCCTCTCGCAAAGGTGTAAAATGACCAACATTGTCTCTATATATAACGACGTCAAATACCATGATTAGAGAGCTGAAGAACTATCTGATGCCATTAAAAGGAAAAATAAATGAATAAATAAAGAAGCTAAGACAGACAAAAGAGATAATAGTGAACCTGTAAAAGCCTTTTGGCGAGGTCAATAGAAATAAGACCTGCACTGCAACCCATACCACCAAGATTATAGCTCAAAATGTTGCCTCTAAGCTTGTAGCGATTCACAACCATCGCTGACAAAGATGGTGTTGGATTAAACAAGCTGCTATTCACCACAAGAATCCCAATATCTCTAGGCTTAACCCCCGTCTTGGCTAAGAGCTCGTCGATTGCACCAACTATTACAGCCTCTGTCTCCTTCATTGCCACCGCCATATTTTTGTTATCCAATGGATTGTCAAACAAAGATTTTGGGCCACACGATATTTTCCCAATCCCTGATCTCTCTACGACTTTCTTCTGAAAGGCTAAAGACTCTTCAGTAAAATACCCATTTTTAGCAGCCATTTGAAACAAACGTTCTGCACTGCACATCTCAGATGGGTCAGGCTTGTAACATGAAAAGTTCACCAAGTAAACTTTTCTTGGCCGACTCATTAAGTAAATGTTTGATATAAACACAAGAGAAACCAAGCATGCAAGCAGTGTCAGAAAATTGAACCTAAGCTCGATCCATAGCTGAATGAAATCATCAACAGTTAAAGTTGAAAGATGAGTTAAAAGAATGCAAAGGAGTGGGACGAGCAAGAGATAAAGAGCGTTGGAGATGAGATAGTGGTAACCAAGCTTAACGTATTTGAGCTTGATGGATAGGAAGAAGTTGGGAAGATTCTTCTTTGGTTCATTTTGTAAGTTTTGTTGCTTCTTACTAGCCATTTTTATTTAACAGCAAAATGCAAACTGAAAGCCACACTGAGCAAACCACACCTAGATATATAGATATAAGCCATTAATTAATGACAATGAAAGTACATCAGTTAAAAAGAGAAAGCATAATTGCACTGCGAGGGGCGGAGCCAACTTTGACTAGGGCCAAAATATTTTTACAAAAAAATTCCACCTATTTCATTACACTGACTCACAAGATAATTTCATCTTTATTGACGCAATTTAGAATCACATTATAAATAGTTTAAATTATATTCTTTTCTTGATTAAATTTTTAGAGATGTAGGGGATGCTGCTCTTAGTCATGAATTGAAGGTTTCACATTAATTGGATTCAGAGTCAAATAAGTTAGGTTTTTTTATGCATCTTTTTTATTAAAGAATGCATATGGAGTCTTTTATGGCTTAGCAATAAACTTGAGAAAAAAAATTAATATATAAAGGTTAACGGATCACTGACAACGTAATAACAAAGAATTATTATTTTTTTAAAAAATAAGTGGACATTCAATTTTTTTTTTAAATTTCTAATTTAGCTAGCTATTAACTATTTGCCAACGACGGAACACTAGAAACTGAAAATTCATTGTTCAAGAATCAAGACAATCATAAACTAATATTAACAAAATAAGTGTTTATGGTCAAGATTTACCTTCTATTGAGAAATTGTTTGCTGATTCGTCAATAAATCAAGCATTACCCAGGGATAAGAAAGTTGATCTTCTTCGTTTAAGCTTTGTATATAAAATTTTAATTTAGTATTTCAGATTCTGCATTAATGACAAATTTAATTTCTATTTCTGTCTTCTTCTTCTTCTTCAACTCTTCTTCCTCTATTTAATTCTATGACTAAACAATACTGTATAATTCTACAAGATGGGTATTTTATTGATATCAATTTATTTTAATATCAAATATTGCATATTTAAAAAATTATTTTTTTACAGAGGTTGTGGCTTATGCTGGTCCCTTAAAACATCTGCCCTTTCTGTTCACTGAAAATTCAAAATTTAATAGTTTTTAATTCGTGTCAACAAAATACTTTTAGTCTTAGAGCATGTTTAAGATTGAGGTTGAACAGCTGTAGCTTTTAAGCTATAGCATTAAAATGTTTGGTAAACACTAAATGCTATAACTTAAAAACTATGTTAATATGATTTTTCACTTGTATGATGAAAAATCTATTATATCTTTAATAATTTTGTCAACATTATTATTTAAAATTTGTATTTGCTACATATTATTAATTTTTGTTTTATAATTACAATTTATTTTTCATAATAGCTATAACTTTTAAGTTAAAGTACCTTAATCTTAAACATATCAATATTTTTTAATTAAAATTTATGTACTTTGCCACAATTGATTATTTGATTATTAATATGGAGTTAATAAAACTTTTTTGAAATTCTATAATATCGTAATGAAAATTATGGCATCAATACTGTGATAAATATAAATATTATAAATTGTTGAAAAATAATAAACTTGTTTACAAAATAATAATGTGTTGAGTTGTACATGGCCCTCCATCATCATGCTCTATCATCATGCTTCATCATCATGGGTCTACAATGTTGAGTGGAGGCTAGCTTTACACATTTGATGCCATTAAAGGATTCCTTTAGAGCATGTTAGGTGAGTGGAATATGTTTGGTGTTATGATGAAAGGTTAGTGGAATGTGCTAGGTGATGTGTATTGTTATGATTATGTTTGTGTTGTATTCACTATAAATACCTATGCTATTGTGTTGTGAGATATAAGTCTAAGAGCAAGAAAGGATAAGAAGCATAACAAAGCTCTTGAGAGGAATTTGTAAGAGTGTGTGAATTGTTCTTGTAATGTTCTTGAGCTTTCTCTAATAAGCTTTGTGTTTAATCATTCAAATTCTCCAACAAAGTGGTATCAGAGCAAGGTTTGGAGGATAAAATAGTCGTGTAGCATATCAAATCGAAGCTCTCGACGAGACGAACGCAACGCCGCAAGAATCAGCCTAATCGGAGTTCGGACGAGCCCGAATAGCCATCGAAGTTTGCTGTCCGTAAACTAAGTTGACTCACCGAGTTGACCAAAGTTGACCCGAGACCTCCCAAAGGTTTTTCGACGTTCCGGATTCATTCGTGCATTCAGAATCTCCAAATTCTCATCCGATTTGTGAGATATGGCAAATGGTGGTATGATGTCATTTCAAGTTCCACAATTGAAAGGGAGCAAATTTGACAATTGGAGCATCAAAATGAAAGCTCTATTGGGTGCATATGATGTGTGGGATGTCGTGGAGAAGGGCTTTATAGTACCAGAAAATGAAGGTACTTTAACTGCGGCACAAAAGGAGAATTTGAAAGACTTAAAGAAGAAAGAGAACAAAGCAAAATATCTCATCTTTCAATCATTAAATGAAGATGCTTTTGAAAAGATCGCTGGTGCAACATCCTCAAAGGAAGCGTGGGAGAAGTTAGAAACCTCTTACAAAGGAGCGGAACAAGTTAAGAAAGTCCTTCTTCAAACACTAAGAGGTGAATTTGAGTCCTTACACATGAAAGTATCAAAATCAATTTTTGATTACTTTACTAGAGTTGTGACTGTTGCTAATGAATTAAAAAGAAATGGTGAAGAGTTGAGAGAGCTAAGGATTATTGAGAAAATACTTGATCGATAGATTCCAAGTTTGACCTCATTGTAGTAACAATAGAGGAGACTAAAGATTTGGAGGCTATGACGATCGAAGCAACTTCAAGGAAGGTTGCAAGCTTATGAAGAAAAATGAAGAAGAAGCGAGGGATCGAAGAATAACTCTTCGAGATGGAAATCAATCCAAAGAAAGAGAAGAAAGCTTCAAGAACGATAGAAGGCACTATGTCCGAGGAAGAGGCCGAGGACGAGGTAGGGTCGTGGTCATGGACGAGGCTGGAATTTCAACAACAAAAACTCCTTCAATAATGAAAGAGGAGAAAGCTCAAACAGAGGGCGAGGAAGAAACAATCCACGATCGAGGTATGAAAAATCTCAAGTCGCGATGCTATAATTGTCAAAATTTGGGCATTATGCTTGAATCGCGAATTCCAAGCAACATAGTAGATGAGAAAGTAAATTATATTGAAGAGAAGAATGATGGAGATGGCACACTTTTACTAGCACGTAATGACAACAATGGAGGTCAAGAAAATACTTGGTATCTTGACACGAGTGCTAGCAATCACATGAGCGGAAACGAAGCATGTTTGTGGAGATGAATGAATCGATGAATGGTAGCGTCGCTTTGGAGATGATTCAAAAGTACCGGTGAAGGGAAAAGGTAACATCCTTTTCGCATAAAAGATGGTAGCCACCAACTAATTTCAAATGTTTACTATGTGCCTAATATGAAAAGCAACATTCTAAGTTTAGGTCAACTTTTAGAAAAAGGCTATGATATTCATCTTAAAGATTATAGTCTTTTTTTAAGAGATGACAAAGGAAACTTAATTACAAAAGTGAAAATGTCGAAGAATAGAATGTTTCCTTTAAATATTTAGAATGATGTTGCAAAGTGTCTCAAGGCTTGTCATAAAGATCCAACCTGGATTTGGCATCTTTGATATGGACATCTCAACTTTGGTGGACTAGAGCTACTATCAAGAAAGAACATGGTGAAAAGTCTACCTTCAATCAATCATCCCAATCAAGTTTGTGAAGGATGTTTACTTGGCAAGCAATTTAGAAAGAGTTTTCCAAAGGAGTCAAACTCAAGAGCTCGGAAGCCACTCGAGCTTATTCATACTGATGTGTGCGGTCCATTCAAGCCAACCTCTCTTGGTAAAAGTAACTACTTCCTTCTTTTCATAGATGATTTTTCAAGGAAAACTTGGGTATATTTTTTAAAACAGAAATCAAAAGTTTTTGAAGTTTTCAAGAAGTTCAAAGCTGCAGTGGAGAAAGAAAGTGGACACCAAATCAAGGCCATGAGATCTGATCGAGGTGGAGAGTTCACTTCCAAAGAATTTGTGAAGTTTTGTGACGAAAATGGAATACGACGCCCTTTGACAGTTCCGAGATCCCCCCAACAAAATGGTGTTGCAGAAAGAAAGAACAGAACTATCCTCGATATGGCGAGAAGTATGCTCAAGAGCAAAAGACTACCCAAAGAATTTTGAGTCAAGTCATTGCTTGTGCAATCTATTTATCCAACCGATCTCCAACAAGAAGTGTGTGGGGCAAGACACCGCAAGAAGCATGGAGTGGAAGAAAGCCTGGCATAACCCATCTGAGAGTTTTTGGAAGCATTGCCCATGTACATGTACCAGACGAGAGAAGAGCCAAGCTGGATGATAAAAGTGAGAAGTTCATCTTCATCGGCTATGACATCAATTCTAAAGGATACAAGTTGTACAATCCGGACAACGGAAAGATCGTGATTAGCCGAGATATAATCTTTGAGGAAGAAGGAGAATGGGATTTTGGCTCTCATGTGGATGACTTCAATTTTTTCCTTTTGAAGAAAATGAACAAACAATGAAGGAGCAAGTAGTAGAAGAACAACAAGTGCTTAGGTTAGTCCACCTATCTCACCGATGATCAACCACACATGGAGATTCAACACCATCTTTCTTAAATGAAAGAACCGAAGAACGCATACGAGGGTCTTCAAGATCTCTATGAGGTAACTGAGAGACATGATAATCTCACTCTATTTTGCCTCTTTGCTGATTGTGAGCCAGTTTACTTTGAAGAGCTGTACAAGATGAAAAATGGAGAATCGCAATGGATGAAGAAATCAAAGCCATAGTGAAGAATGACACTTGGGAACTTACTACACTTCCCAAAGGTCACAAAGCCATCGGTGTCAAATGGGTTTACAAGACGAAGAGAAATGTCAAGGGTGAGATTGAAAGGCACAAGGTGAGGTTAGTTGCAAAAGGCTATAGTCAAAAAACTGGCATCGACTATGATGAGGTATTTGCTCCTGTAGCCCGAATGGAAACTATAAGACTAATCATTTCTTTAGCAGCCCAAAAACAGTGGAAGATTCATCAAATGGATGTAAAGTCCGCTTTCTTAAATGGATTTCTCAAAGAAGAAGTCTACATCAAACAGCCATTGGGCTATGTGGTGGAAGGATATGAAGATAAAGTTTTGAGATTGAAGAAGGCACTTTATGGGTTAAAGCAAGCACTAAGGGCATGGAATTGTAGAATCGACAAATATTTCAAAGAGAATGGCTTCACCAAATGCCCACATGAACATGCTCTCTACGTCAAAGTCAAAGATGGAGACATCTTGATTGTATGCCTGTACGTGGATGATCTCATTTTCACTGAAGCAATCCAAAGTTATTTGAAGAGTTTATGAGAGTGATGGTGAAAGAGTTCGAGATGATCGACATTGGACTAATGGCATACTACACGGGCATTGAAGTCAAGCAAAAGGAAGAAGGCATATTCATTTCCCAAGAATGCTATGCAAGGGAAATACTCAAGAAGTTCAAGATGCATGATTGCAAGCCCATAAGTACGCCTAATGGAATGCGAGTCAAATTGTCCAAACATGACGAAGAAGAAAGAGTTGATCCAACTTTTTCAAGAGCCTTGTTGGAAGTTTCGTTACTTGACATGTACGAGGCCGGACATTCTCTATGCTCGTTGGGCTCGTTAGTCGCTATATGGAGAATCCAAAATCACCCATTTTAAAGTCGCAAAAGAATTATTCGCTATATAAAAGGTACAATTGATTTTGGCTTATTATACTCATTCTCCGATGATTACAAGCTTGTTGGATATAGCGATAGCGATTGGAGTGGAGATTTAGATGATCGAAAGAGTACCTCGGATTTGTATTCTTCATGGGAAACACTCGCTTTCACGTGGATGTCAAAGAAGCGACCAATTGTCACACTTTCCACCGTGAAGTCGAGTATGTAAGCTGCTACTTCGTGTGTTTGCCATGCAATTTAGCTAAGAAATTTGTTGAAGGAGTTGGGTTTGTTCCAAATAGATCCAATCGAGATCTTTGTTGACAACAAGTCCGCAATTGCCCTATCAAAGAATCCAGTCTTCCATGATCGAGTAAGCATATTGACACTCGCTACCATTTCATAAGGAGTGTATTGAAAGAAATGATGTACAAATAAAGTATGTCAAATCTCAAGATCAAGCAGTGATATATTTACTAAGCCATTGAAACAAGAAGATTTTATCGATTGAGAAATTCATTGGGTTTTATGAAACAATTGGTCGTGGAAATCAAAGAAATGAGCAGCGAAAGTGAAGGAGAACAAGTACAAGTACGAAAAGAAGATTAAATGCATATTCCTACAGGGCATTGTTCAATCAAAATAAGAAGAATAAAGCCAAAGAACAAGTTGGTGATAATTTCACTAAACTCCTCGAGCAAGAAGTCTTAGAGTCACGTAAACAAGTTTAAGGGGAGTGTTGAAAAATAATAAACTTGTTTACAAAATAATAATGTGTTGAGTTGTACATGGCCCTCCATCATCATGCTCCATCATCATGCTTCATCATCATGGGTCTACAATGTTGAGTGGAGGCTAGCTTTACACATTTGATGCCATTAAATGATTCCTTTAGAGCATGTTAGGTGAGTGGAATATGTTTGGTGTTATGATAAAAGGTTAGTGGAATGTGCTAGGTGATGTGTATTGTTATGATTATGTTTGTGTTGTATTCACTATAAATACCTATGCTATTGTGTTGTGAGATATAAGTCTAAGAGCAAGAAAGAATAAGAAGCATAACAAAGCTCTTGAGAGGAATTTGTAAGAGTGTGTGAATTGTTCTTGTAATGTTCTTGAGCTTTCTCTAATAAGCTTTGTGTTTAATCCTTCAAATTCTCCAACATAAATTACATATAAAATTAGTAAATAAAAAGTAAAATTAGTAAGTTCATATAAGAATATTAATTATTTAAAAAGTTAATATGGTTTCCACTGAATTTTACTAAAATTTTACTCATTAATTAAAAAAATTACACTGAAAATAAGTGCAATAAGGTTTATTAAATGAGTAATACTACACATTACAAATTTTTTATCACAAATAACCATCTCAAATAATGTGACATTCATCAATTGATTAGTAAGATAATATAATTAATTAACTTTAATTTTACTAATCAATTGATGAGTGCCACACCATTTGAGATGGCTATTAAATTAGTTTAATCATTTATATTTATTCTATGACATTTATATATTTCCTTTCTCATTTTCTATAATAATATTTATTTATTACACAAGTCAACTAAGCACAATTATTTATCTTGATGTAAATCAAGCCAAAACATAAAAAAAATAAATAAATTCTTATAGCACTAGACACATATATAATATGTCGATAAAATTATATTTAATTTTGAGTCTTATGCATACTTTATGTAGTTTTAAGTTTCTTACTTATACTTAAATTTCATTTGGAGTTATTGTTAAGGAAGTGTAGAAAGATGCAAAATAACCTCATCTTACAACAACTTTGAAAGATATTAAAGTACTTTTTTTTAAATCTAATTTTTGAGAATAAGTTTCATCCTTAATAAAATATCTCATGTATTGCATAAATGTAAAACTAGCATTATCCAATTTAAATAAAAAAATAAATATAAAAGGTAATAAATATTATAATGAGCTTTTATTTTACAATTGTAATTTTTTGTAGTAAATCCTATATTAATTTATTTGTTTTACCATCTATTCATAAGTTTTAGTCATAATCAACAAATTTTATTTTTATTTTATACTTAATATTGATTTACTAGTTTTATGTTATATTTGTAAGTTTTCATTTTATTTACATATAATACATCAATTTTTCAATCTTATAGTAATTTACTTGTTTTACCTTTCTTTTACAAGTTTTATGTTTCATTTCTAAAATTTATATTTTATTTTACAGTTAGTGTTGATTTACTAGTTTTATGTTATATTTGTAAATTTTTGTTTTGTTTACTAGTAATACATCAATTTACTAATTTTATATTAATTTATTTACCTTCCATTTGCAAGTCTTATATTCTATTTTCAAATTTATTTTTCATTCTGCACTTAATGTTGATTTATTAGTTTATAATATATTTGTAATTTTTTATTTTATTAATCAGTAATACATCAATTTATCAATTTTGTTGTAATTTACTTGTTTTACCTTCCATTTACAAGTCTTTTGTTTTATTTCAAAAATTTATGTTTTATTTTACAATTAATGTTAATTTACTAGTTTTAAGTTATATTTGTAATTTTTTATTTTATTTACTAATAATATATCAATTTATCAGTTTTATATTAATTTACTTTTTTTATCTTTCATTTACAAGTTTTATGTTTATTTTCTAAAATTTATGTTTTATTTTGCGCAGAATGTTGAATTACAAGATTCTTGTTAAATTTATAAGTTTTATATTTTATTTACAAAATTTATGGTTAATTATGACGTTGATGCCATCACAACATTATAGAATGACTAGGGATGACAAAAAAGTTCAGTCTGAATTTTAGCCCGATTAGCCCGGCCCGATTTTTTCATACTTTAGCCTGAATTTAAAAGTTAAAATTCGGGCTCGGGCTTTAATTTTTAGACTCGATTAAATTTGGGTTCGGGCTCGGACCTTATGTGACCCGGCCTGATCATTTAATAAATTAAAAAAAAATTACACTAACAAGACACGCACACATGACACATCACAGATTGAATGAGTGTTTTTATTTGTATAAAGCATGAGTGTTGGTTTTTTTTTTTTTATGCTGAGTTGTGGAATTATGTGTTTTTATTTGTACAAGATATAAGTTTTTTTTTTTTTTAATGTTGGGTTATGGACTTGTGTAGTTTTATTTGTATTATGATTTTTTTTTTCAAATAACACGAGTGTAAATTAAATTTTGAATATAAGTTGTGAAATTATGTATTTTTATTTAAGTATTAAATACATAACTGAGACACTGAGTGAACAAATCAAATAATTTAAATAAAATAAAGCTGAGCCACTGTGCTGGACCGGCCCTGTCCGACCCGATCTTGGCTTAAATCAAGCCCAGCTGAGCTGATCCAAAATAAAAATTATCAAACTTTTCATCGGACCAGACTTTCAATTTGAGTACAAAGTCCGAGCCCGACCCGACAAATTACCAATACTAAGAATGACCCAAACTTTTTTCTATTTGGAGAATGAATTAGTACCGCTTTAAATTGATGTTTTAAATATAACTAGAATCTTTTTTAGAGACAAGAAAGGACATCAAATTTAGCGTCTCGCTTTCCTACACGTTGATAAAAAATACTGAGATATTTTCTCACAATAAAACTTATGTACTCCTCATAGTAAAACGAAAAAAAGAAAAAACAATTCATCTTAATTTTGCTGCAGCTACTAGGTTATATTATATGTTACTCACGACAAATCAAAAGTAATCATTCAATTTGATTACTTTTGAAATAAACGATAGATTATAAATAACTACATTTAAATTTGTTGTAAGTTACATTATATGTTTTGTCAAGCACGAAATGTTTTCCATAATAACCAATCATTCTCTAAATTTGAATCATTTGAAAAAAAAAAAAAATTGCATGATTCAATCGGTACAATAAAAATTTATTATAATTAAAGACCAATACCTAGAGACACTGAGTAATAGGCAGTTTTACCAAGATCGAGGTGTTAGATTTTTGTATTACCGAATGCGCGAGTGAGTGCGTGAGTTTAAAAAATAAAAAATTAAAAACTTATTATTAAGCATCAATTAAGTCTCAAAAGGACATCATAAAATTTTATCCACACACACACTGTTAAAGAACAAAGCGTTTAACTGGAAAAGTATAATAAATAAGTACCGGTTTATTTTTTTCTTGAAGTAACTGAGTACATTGCACATCATAAATGCGAGCACAATTGCTCTTACTGTTGCATATTGACGGAAAGTCATTTTTTCTCTTAATGAGTTAGTACAACTACATGTCAGGGTAGGTCAATGGAACCAAGTGTCAAAAAAGAAATTTGGAGGATTTGTTTGTTTGTTTTTTTTTAATTTAATTTGTAGTCTAACTTTGAGCAGTGCCTCAAAGAAATCCCCGTAAAGGTCAACTATATCAATCATAAATGCTGATGGGTAAATCATAGATGCCAGATAGGGTTCTACACACGTGGTAGTTGAAGAAGCAGCAGCTATGGCCCAGAAAAATTTATAAGCAGAAGCTAAAGAAGCAGTATGATGGGAAAACTAACTTTGAAGTACATTGTATGCAATGAATATGTCAATGAAATTTATTGGTCGGAGAGAGACAGAGCAATTGAGCAACCACCCCCCTGCAAAAATTTTAAATGCTTAATTTTGTTTGTTTGCATGCATCTGAAATTATAAATGGAAATTATAAATGGACTCACTCCTTCACTCCATGTTTGGTGTTAGTTATTGGATAGTGACTTCTGATAGATTTTAGTAAAAAGTGTGAATATTGATGCCAAAATATTGAAAATATAAGATTCTTTTTCTAACACAATTTTTTTTGTAATTTTTAGGGACTGGCCTTCATATTTACCGCGTTGACAGTTTGGAAGAAAGTATGAACGTATTATTAGATACCTCCCTTACCATTTGTATTCCATTTGGTATCTTGTTAATGTTAATGTATGAGGGTAATTTCATAAAAAGATACTTAAGGAACAAAAAAAAAAAAAAAAAAAAGCAAACTCAAGAAGTACTTCATTATGAACTCGTTCTAGGAATGCATTGGACATATCTTCTCTTTCATCAAACAAACCTAATTAGCAATCAATTTAAACAGCCAAACAAACAAAGATTCTCCTCTTTATGCTTCTAATCTCGCCAAACGACTGAAAAAAGTTTGAAAGAAGAGTGACGAACAATAAAGTGACGGCGGCCGGAAAATGGTGCCGTCAAGTGACCATCGCCGGGGACTGGCGAGGAACGTGACAGTGATTGAACCTCGTAGAAGGTGAAAATTCCAAATAACCCAATGCATGTTAAAGTTAGAGCCCTTCGGTTAATTTGAGTTGTGTTTGAAATTGGATTTAGTGACGTGTTTGATTTGTTGAAGAAGCTGCTGCATGTTTTTACTGTGATTCGCACTAGTGATGAGCTAAATAAACAATTGCATATTAGAAATTAGTTGTTATCATGTGATTTATATGTTAAACAAAAATGGGTTTTTTTTCTTTTGTAATCGCTAATAAAATTCTAAACTTTTATAATAAAATTGAAATGGAAAAAAAAATTGAGAGTCTTTTAAACCATATTAACTTTTGGGATTGTATTTCTGATTACAATTTAAGATTTAGGTGCGTTTAATCGTAAATACGATTTAAATGGCGTTTAAATATTATTTTGTGTGTGTGTGTAAGGTTTCACCATGTATATTTACCTGTAACTTGTTCACTAGTTGTGAATATCCAGGTACTGGAACTCTTTATCCGTAAACTCATATTTAATCTAAATTTCATAGTATGAGTATGAGTGTGTTTTCTCATTTAATTAAACACTAGTGATTATAGTTCTTTCCTAGTAACTGCTTAGGATTTTGCTCTGCTATGAAATGATTAAAAATGAAATGCAGGCTTTGTTATGATATATTTAATCAAATATAGAGACAACTTTATGGAGCTCTTGATCATCCTTTCCTCAAATGCATTACTTATTTATGTGTTAGTGCAGATTTAACTCTCTTGTTTTGCCCATAATATAAGTTCAATTTCAATTGCTTATTTGACTGAAAAAAAATTTCCCACAACCACAAGTCCTTTAGGTTTTGGCATTTTAGTGCGCTCTCCGTTAATTAATCTCACATATCTAATGAATAATAGATTCGTCTTCAGAGTATTCATTAATTGGCAGGAATAATTAGAGAGGAAGAAGGCAGAATATGCTTTGAAAAAAAAAAAAAAGATGTCTTACTTAACAAAGAAGCAGACGAGAAAAGGGCAATGATTGAAGCTAGAGATGGACAAGAAATTCTCAAGGCAAAGGAGATGGCTGCAACATATCGTACAATTGAGAGCACTACACTCCAAAGAAGCAAAGAAACTCCTCGATTGCTTCTGAAATTTTATTTTAACTTTAACTATAAATCTATATATTTTCTTCTCGAATGTTCTGTTATTTTGTAATTCTTAATGGAACTAAAAGCAAAATTGCTAAGAATGGGGTGTTGTTTGTAAATGCCATTTTTATTTTTGATCTGCCTGAAACAAATATGATTTTCTTAATTGAAGTTTAGAAATTGTTAAATTATTTAGAATTTGTTATAGAAATACCATCTTTTTTTAATTAATGAGTATGCAATATCAAATATTTGGTTATCAAGGTTATTTTTATTTTAACAGTATATTGAGAGCAAAATATATTTTATTCTATTAACGAACAGCACGCTATGATAATTTTTTTTCCTTTAGGGGTATTTTAGTAATTTCATCAATCTAAATATTGAAAATTAAAATGGTGGGGAAGATATCTAATAATATGCTCTTATTTTCTCTCAAATTGTTAATACGGTGGACCTTAAGGGAGCTAGTTTCATAATTGCATAAAAGGAATCAAAGTAGTGGCTGCGGCGCGTCGAGGCACTTCTTCGACGGTCCCCTACGCCCGAATGAGACAAAATGGGCGGGCACTACTAACCAAGCCAACCTTAGTTCTCGCCGATAGGTGCTGGTAGCTTGCTTGCAAGCCTTGCCTTATCTTATGTCAAAGTTGGGCACCGTCACTACCCTTCTAGATGGGCGGTGCCCAACTATCAAACACGACAACGGTGCCGTGTTTGAAAAGAAAAGAAAATATAAAATAATAATAAATAAATAATGCATAGTAGTCAAAATGTGGCTATAAATTGAGCGCTTCTTTCTTCATTTCAATCATCCCAGAAAATTTATTTCCTCTTGTATTAGAGAGAATTTTGAGATTTAAATAAGTACTCTTAGTATTGGGTGTAATTGGGGTATTGGAAAATGAGAATATTTTTCTCCTAGTTATAGAAAGAAGTTATTATTTTTCCAGTATAATAAAATTATTTCCTTCTGTCTTTGCCCGTAGATGTAGGTTATAAGCCGAACCACGTAATTTCTGGTGTCCAAATTTGTACTTGCTCTTTATTTTTTCTTTTAATATTATTTAGCTGTGGTTCTACTTCACCCATAAATTTCTTAACATCTTATAGTTTCGTTGTGGCCATGGCCCGAAGGAGCCTTACGCACTTGTACAATGCTCAGGCTCTGGGCAACGAGTAGGATGGAGACATCTTTATTAAAATTAAAAATGAGTGAGTACTCTAGTAAGAAGATGTCATATTGAGCCTTACCCTCAGTAAATGTAAATAACTAAATAAACTAAATTCCTAAAAGAATAAATTAAAAATTAAAATGCATATGATGATTCAAAACAATTAATCTTAGTAAGACATTGAAAATCCTTTGATTCTCGTCCCTTTATAGTATCATGCAATAAATTAGGAAGTCATTCATTTGAATTATAACTTAATTTTTATTTTATATCATCAAGGAATTTTTTCAGTCATTTTTTTCATCTTTGTTAATCGAAATATTCAAATTGAAGTATTCTATCTTCAATTCTTTGAATTTGTGCATAGCCAATTCTTGCATTTTGGATTAAAAAACCCTCAATTTCAAGGATTTATCTTCATTCCCAATCTTTTTTATTTTTAATATCATTTTCCTCTATGGTGGCACAAGTGGAGGTGTAAGGAGATTTATGGGTGAAACAGAAACACAGCTAAATGAGATTGGAAGAAAAATAAAGAGCAAGCACAAATCTGAACACCAGAAATTACGTGGTTCGGCTTATAGCCTACATTCACAGGCACAGACAGAAGGAAATAATTTTATTATACTGGAAAAATAATAACTTCTCTCTAATAATAGAGAAGAATAATTATACTCTCTCTATAACTAGGAGAAAACTATTCTCACTTCCCAATACCCCAATTACACCCAATAACTCTCAAAATTCTCTCTAATACAAGAAGAAATGAATTTTCTTATAATATCATTTTCTTTCTTTTTTTTTTATTCAACACGGCACACAGTGCCGTGTTGAATGGGGTACCGCCCTTCTGGATGGGCGGTGCCCACTTCCTTGACATTCTCCCACTTCGAGATTTGATTAAGAACCAATCAATCTTCACACTATCCTTTCTGCTTCACCATTGACATGTTGCTTACATTTCTGCTAAGCCACACGAGGATCTACTCCATATAAACTTGTCAGTAATGATTGGCTTAGTCATAACATCTGCTAGGTTCTCATTGGTATGGATTTTCTGTAAATCTACACTTCCATCTTCCACTATTTCTCGAACGAAGTGATACTGTACCCCTATATGTTTTGTCCTGAAATGAAAGGCTGGATTCTTTGCAATATGCAAAGCACTCTGACTGTCACAAAACACAGGAATTTTCTCTTGTTTGTGCCCGAGCTCTTTAAGTAGCATTTGTATCCAAATAGCTTCCTTGCATGCTTGTGTAGCTGCCATGTAATCTGCCTCTTTCGTAGATAAAACCACAACAGTCTGCAGTTTGAAACCCAGCTTACAGCTCCTCCTGTAAGTGTAAACACATAGCCAGTAGTGGATTTTCTTTTATCAAGGTCACCTGCGAAATCTGAATCCACGTAGCCTCTGACAGTAAATTCTGATCCTCCATAACATAATGCAACATCTGAGGTTCCTCTGATGTATCTTAGAATCCTCTTCACTGTTTGCCAATGTTCTCCACCAGGATTCGCCATGTATCGACTAACTGCTCCCACTGCTTGTGCAATGTCTGGTCTTGTACAGATCATAACGAACATCAAACTTCCCACTGCTGATACATATGGTACTCGAGACATCTCCTTCCTCTCTGCTTCATTGCTAGGACACATACTTGAGGATAACTTGAAATTAATAGGAAGTGGGGTAGAAATTGGCTTACAATCTTGCATGTTGAAGCGTCGCAAGATTTTCTTCAAGTAATTCTTCTGTGAAAGCCAAATCTTCTTGTTATTTCTATCTCGGTGAATTTGCATCCCTAGAATCTTGTTTGCTAGTCCCAAGTCCTTCATTTCAAACTCCCTAGCCAACTGTGCCTTTAATTCTTGGACTTGATCTTTGTTGGGGCCTGCGACCAACATGCCGTCCACATACAACAGCAAAATGATAAAATCATTATCCTCAAATCTCTTGTAATAAGCACAATGGTTTGAACTGAGTCTGTTGTATCCAAGGCTCATGATGAAGGAATCAAATCTCTTATATCAACACCTCGGCGCCTGTCTGAGATCGTATAGAGATTTGTTTAATCTGCAAACCAAGCTCTCCTTGCCTGTTTAAGCAAAACCTTCTGGTTGGAGCATATAAATTTCTTCTTCAAGTTCTCCATTAAGAAATGCAGTTTTCACATCTAATTGTTCTAGATGTAAGTCGAATGTAGCACACATTGCCAAGACTACTCTGATTGTCGTGAGTCTAACTACTGGAGAAAAGATCTAATTGAAGTCAATACCTTCTTTCTGAGCATATCCTTTTACCACCAATCTTGCACGATACCGCTCCACTTGATTATTGCCATCACGTTTGATTTTATAGATCCATTTGTTTCCAATGAATTTTCTTCTATGTGGCAGTGACACAAGTTCCCATGTCTTGTTTTTATGTAGAGCTTCAATTTCTTCCTGCATTGCTGCCGTCCACAAAGTAACATCTGAGCTGTTTAAAGTTTCATGGAAAGTTGATGGCTTTCCATCCTCTGTTAAAAGACAATATGCAACATTGATCTCTGTAACATACTCGAAGTGCCAAGTTGGTGGTCGCTCTCTCGAGTTGACCGACGAACTTCAGAGCCTTAGACTCAACCGGTTCTTGTTCCTCGTGCTCAGTGCCGCTCGTGAGGACTACGAATCTTCCCGACTATTTTCTACATATACCGGTGTAGTCTCCGACTTTTCTTTCACAAGATCTATCATCCTCATCTTTCTTTTGCAGTTGATCTTCTACAAAGACAACATCTCGACTGATGACAATCTTGTAGGCGGTGGGATCTCACAGACGATACCCTTGACATCATCGACGATACCCCAAAAGATACACCTCCTAGATTTTGGATCTAGCTTTGTTCTTTCTTGGGCATTATACATTACATATCTGAGGACTTTCAAATGCATGTAAATGAGAGTAATCAGCTGGCTTACTCGTCCACATCTCCATCGAGTCTT
Source organism: Murraya koenigii (assembly GCA_025617385.1). NCBI lineage: Eukaryota > Viridiplantae > Streptophyta > Magnoliopsida > Sapindales > Rutaceae > Murraya > Murraya koenigii. The sequence continues at coordinate 4,879,697 of CM046818.1, read as the reverse complement.
CAACTCAATGGTTGTTGATGGAGACCGATTTATCACATAATGAGCGGTTTGGTCGCTTCACTCAAAAGAGTTAGGTAGACCAGCGAGTCTTCAACATAGCTCTTATCCTCTCTATAAGATTTCGTTCATCCGCTCCGCCACTCCATTTTGTTGAGGAGTGTATGTCATCGTAAATCGCCTCTGAATACCTTCGCTTACGATGATGCAATAAATGCACCATCCGTATACTCTCCACCATTATCCGTTCTTAAGCACTTGATCTTTTTCCAGATTCAAGTTCAACCCGCACTTTGAATTCCTTGAATCATCGAAAACACATCGACTTTTCTTAATTGGATACACCCAACATCTCCTGGAGTAATCATCAATAAAAGTAACGAAGTACTTTGCACCTCCTTGAATTAAACTCTGGTGATTCCCAAACATCAGAATGAACTAAGTCGAGAATGCATTTACTTCTAGCATGAGATCTGCTAAATTTCAATCTATGCTGCTTACTTATAACACAATGCTCACAAAAAGGTAGACTTACCAATTTGAGTCCCGGAAGCAGCTGTCGCTGAGAGAGAATCTTCAAACCTTGTTCTGACATGTGGCCAAGTCTGAGATGCCACATCAACGTTGACTCTTCTCCATTTGACGCGACACACGCATCAGCTTCCTGTAGTGTTTCTCCTTGAAGCATGAATAGATTTGTATTGATTTTTCTACCTTCATTAACACAAGCGCTCCTCTGACAATTTTTATTATCTCATTTTCAATATGGACTTTGCACCCAAGACTATCTATTTGTCCTAAAGACAATAGATTTTTCATCAGGCCTTTGACATATCGTACCTCCTAAATTGTGCGAACTGTACCATCATACATTTTATTTTGATGAGTACTCAATACCAGCAATCTCGAGGCATGGTCATCGCCCATGTACACGAGATCCTCCCGAGATTGGTTCGTATGTGTGGAACCATTCTCTCGAGAGGTCATATGCCATGTTGCTCCCGAGTCTATAAGCGGACGTCGCCTAACCGCTTCTACCTGTACATATCGCTGCCTTGCTATAGAGAATTTCGCCATCATCCGAAGAACTAGCCACACAACCCTGAGCATTTGATGACTCAGGTGCTTTATTCTATCTACTCTTCTGATTGCTCCAACACTCTTTCTAACTTCTGGATTTTGATCTACCATGATTGTAACTCCCACTGGGGCCACGTTCTGTTGATCTCCCTCTCATCACCAATAGCGCTCCTGCTTGTTGCGAACTTGCATGTCTATCTTCCTTGGTCTTGCGCCTGCTTTCCTCGTTTAAGATGGAGGCTGCAACATCATCGAAAACTAGACTGTCCATCGGGTTGTTGTTCGTCAGATTGATGATGAGTTGATCATACGAATCTGGTAGACTTTGAAGTAGAAGCTCCGCACGTTCATTTTTCTCTATTTTGTGACCCAACGTTGTGAGTTACGAAAATAAAGTCTTCAAGGTGTTGATATGATCGGTTACTGATGTAGATTCCGCCAGGCAAAGAGTATAGAGTCCCCTCTTTAAAAAGATCTTGTTGTGCAGCGACTTAGCCTCGTACAACTTTGTGAGAGTATCTCATATTTCTTTTGCTGTCTTTTTCTCTGCCACACTGGATAACACCTCATCTGCAAGTGCTAAGTGTAGATTAGCAATTGCATTACCGTCTATCTCGTTCCACTTAGCATCATCAATTACCTCTATAAGTCTTTCTCCAATTGCTGCCAAGCAATTATTTTTCCTCAGAATAGCTTTAATCTTCATTTTCCACAACGAGAAATTGTTCCCATTGAACTTCTCAATCTCGTATTTTGCCGCCATTGCTTTCACCACTAACTAACTTAGTTAGGATTGACTCTCACTGTTTCACGTGAACAGTGACCGTATACGTAAACAGTGATCCCGATTCCAAAAAAATGTAACATCGCTCTGATACCACTGTAAGGAGATTTATGGGTGAAACAGAAACACAGCTAAATGAGATTGGAAGAAAAATAAAGAGTAAGCACAAATCTGAACACCAAAAATTACGTGGTTCGGCTTATAGCCTACATCCACGGGCAAAGACAGAAGGAAATAATTTTATTATACTGGAAAAATAATAACTTCTCTCTAATAATAGAGGAGAATAATTATACTCTCTCTATAACTAGGAGAAAACTATTCTCACTTCCCAATACCCCAATTACACCAATAACTCTCAAAATTCTCTAATACAAGAAGAAATGAATTTTCCGGGATGATGGAAATGAGGAATGGTACTCAATTTATAAACTGCATTTTGGTTACTTATGCATTATTATTTTATTTTTTTCTTTCTTTTTTATTCAACACGGCATTGTATGTCAGTGTTGAATGAGGCACCGCCCTTCTGGATGGGCGGTGCCCACTTCCTTGACAAGAGGTTGACGGCTGTTGATTTTTTTTTTTAAAGAGAATATATTAAAAAAAATGGATTTTAACCTCCAAAAACCCCATCATCGATATATATATCTATATATACAGTAATCAATTTCCACAGGTTTAAGGACTCTCAACAAATATCCGTGAGGGGATGATATATAAGTAAAGGATCATGTTAGGATCCTAAAGATGTCAGATATTGAAGTTTCTCAATGAGGATCATGGTGATTGATGTTCCCTTTAAGTTATTTTCTTTTCAAAATTAGTCTTTGAGCCGTTTTGAATAACAAGAAGAGTGAAGTTGACATTTTCTTATAATTAATATTGTTTTAGAATTACCCAGTGCCGATCACAATTTGATCAACCGATCAACATGATACTCGTAGACCACTCAAGGAGGAGTTCTTAGAAATTTAAAATGCTACATGCATTCTACTAATTTATCATAAATTGTTGCTATTAAATTAAACCGCAATAGAGATATACCACTTCTCTAAGACAGCGTCGGTATTACAACAAAACCATAAATAAATATATAGTAACTAAATGGCATAAACTTCCCCAGCGTCCAGCCACTAAAAATCAATTGGCATAACTTTTGGCACATGAACTGGAAAGTTATCAATTTCATCCATCCAGGGATTCTTCTCAGGAGCAGGATTGATAGTCCTCAATGCACGCCACACAGCACTGTTGCACTTGAATCCTGATCCAAATGCTATCTGCCAAGTCCTGTCACCTTTCCGAATTCTTCCCTTGGCCTCAAAGTAAGCCAATTCATACCACAAACAACTGCTTGAAGTGTTCCCAAATCTGTAAAGAGTCATTCTTGAAGGCTCCATAAGCCACTCATTGAGTTCGAGATGCTTCTCTACTTCATCCAGCACAGCTCTCCCTCCAGCATGGATGCAAAAATGCTCGAAAGCCAACTTGAAATCGGGAATATAGGGCTTGATTTTCATTTTAAAGATCTTTCTTGCAACTAAAGTTGCGGTAAACAAGAGCTGCTCGGACATTGGTAGAACTAACGGTCCGAGTGTGGTAATATTAGTTTTAAGGGCTTCTCCAGCAACGGCCATTAGGTCTTTTGAGATTTTGACTCCAATTCTTTTGGACTCATCTTCTTGTTGTGAGACACAATTGTAGCTTCTGTCATCGGCGCCCTTGTGCGTTCGGAGGGTGTGAAGTAGCTCATACTTTGAACGGCGGCGATCGGATGATCGATTGGAGAGAAGGATGGCAGCTCCACCCAATCTAAATAAGCAGTTTGTGAGAAGCATGGATCTTTCATTGCCAGCGTACCAATTCATAGTGATGTTCTCTGTGCTCACCACTAGAGCATACGAGTTGGGTTGCAACTGGACAATGAACATTAATTAATTAGTGGATCCTTGTGGTTTCAAAATTAATAAAAATTTCCCCAATAAAAAAAATAATTGGCATTAATTCCGGTCATTTAAAATTATATTATTTTTCCTTTTTCTTTTTTTTTTTCTGTAAAAAAATTTCTTATAGGAAAGTTAATTCACTCTAAAAATAACTAAAAATTAATCAACGAAAATTTCTTGTCCTTCACATATATAGGAATGAAGGAGACTTTACGTTTGCCATACAAAGTACCAGCATAGCATTGAACTGTATGTGAAAAAGACCGGAAGATCTATAAATTCATATACTGAGACAGAAATAAGAATTCTCTCATATTTTTAACTGTTATTATTTTTGAATAATTAATTAAGTGTGTAATAATTAAATCAATTATTTTAATGACTATACACACTTAACCAATAATTAAAAAACAAAAAGAACTAGAAGGAAAAAAATTAAGAGATGATCTTAATTCTTGAAATATTTATTTTAGATCAATCAATTGTTCTGATGAAAGACGTGATTTCATTAGTTCTAAATAGCAGTGTGAGGAGATAAATTAATGCATACTATAGCCCACCAAAAATATTTCGTCGCACTTCTCAATTTTTACGTTACATTAATTAACTATCATAAACTCTGAGAGACTAGAGAAATGTAAATAACAGAAATAATGAAGACGAACCTGCAAAAGCTGTTTGGCGAGGTCTATAGAAATAAGGCCAGCGCTGCAACCCATACCACCAAGATTATAGCTCAAAATGTTGCCTCTAAGCTTGTAGTGATTCACAACCATTGCTGACAAAGATGGCGTTGGATTAAACAAGCTGCTATTCACCACAAGAATCCCAATATCTCTAGGCTTTACCCCCGTTTTGGCCAAGAGCTCATCGATTGCTCCAACCATTACAGCCTCAGTCTCCTTCCTTGCCTCCGCCATATTTCTCTTATCTGCCGGGTTGTCCAACATGACTTTCGGGCCGTATCCCATATTCCCAATCCCGGATCTCTCTAGAATTTTCTTTTGAAAGGATAAAGTTTCCTCTGAAAATATCCCAGTTTGTCTTGCTATTTGCATGAAAAGTTTTCCGCTACACATTTGAGATGGATCGTCAGGCTTGTAACAAGCAAAGTTCACTAAGTAAACTTTTCTCGGGCGACTCATTAGGTAAATGGTCGATGTAAACACAAGTGAAACCAAGCATAAAATCAGCGTCCCAAAGTTGAATCTGAGCTCGTTCCAAAGCTGAAAGAAATCATCAACTGTTAAAGTTGAGAGATGAGTTAAAACAATGCAAAGGAGTGGAACAAGCAAGAGATATAAGGCATTGGAGATCAGATAGTGATAACCAAGCTTTACATATTTCAGCTTAATGGATAGGAAGAAATTGGGAAGATTGTTCTTCTTTTCTTGATCAGTGGCCATTATTTGATAGCCACAAACAAACCAAAAAGCCACGAAGAAAATCACCTAGATGTACACATATCTATATGTCTAAAAGTTCGGAAATTAACTTAAAGAGTATGGATATCTAACTTTTGACAGTGCTTTTAATATGTCTAATAAATAAATATATGAGAAATATAGGATGAAGGGTAAATGCTAGCTAGCTAGGGTTTTAAGTGCTAATAAAAGTAGCAGGGGCTGATGAAAATATAAAAGCGGAAGCTAGAGTATATGAATGGAAGCCGACAAATGAAAGACGAAGTGTAAGCAAAAGCAATGGCTTGCAGTTTTCAGAAGTGAATAGAATTTATAGGGCGGAGAGAGAGAGCAACTACCTCTGTCGTATTCTTTAATGAGGTATACATAAGAATTTTCTCTTAATTTTTTTTCCTCTCTTAATATTCTTTATTTTTTAATAATTGGTCAAGTGTGTAATACTTAAATTAATTTTTTAATGAATATACACTCTCAACCAATTATTGAAAAATAAAGAAAGTTAAAAAAAAAAAAGGATTCTACTCCATATGACGAACGTTAATACGCTTAAATATATGAGCACTACTATTCGAACAGCAGCAAAATAATGGAAAGGCAAAAATATGAGCACTGTTCATACTATAATAACATGATAGCATACAAAATGACAGCACTATTTATACTACAATATCGTCATTTCTGTCTTTTTATTGTCTTGCTGTTGTTTAAATTAGAAATGGCAACTCAACCCGGACTCGGCCTAGACCCAGACAAACCCGGATTTTCTATGCCGGATTAAATCCGCACTGGATTAATATTTTTCAAGAATTCAGATGTAAAAATAGAAACACATATATTTATGGGTCCAGGTCCAGGTTTGGGTGGTTTCAGAAATTCTAAACCCGAACCCGGATATGTTTACTTATATATTAATTTATTTAAAGTATTTAATATAAATATAAATAGTTTTTTTTATTTTAGTCAAAAAAATTATTTTTTAAATTTAAATAATTATTTTTTATTTAATTTAAATAATTTTTAAGAAATTCGATTTAAAACCCAGAATCCAAAAACTTGAATTTCTTCCTGAGTTAAATCTGGCCCAGACCCAAATTGAAAAAAATCAGATTTTAATCCGTGTCCAATATAAAAAATTAATGTCCAGATCCAAAATTGAAAAATCCAAACTCAAACTCAGATTCGGACCTGAAAATTAGTATCCTTAGTTCAAATAACATTTTCCTAAATGTATATATACATTCAGTTTCATTGTACTTATGAATCAGATAAGGATGTCTTTTAGTATAATAGCTATTGATTAGGAATAATGATAGAGAGCCCACTCGACCGATATAACGAAAAAACTTCCTTAAAAATCGATCTTGGTAGGGTTGATGTGGATTGTTTGGTTCATGCTTAATAGGTGAAAGCATTAATGCAATTCAAAATTTAAAAGGTGATTCTCTTTTAGGTGATAACTCACTCTCTATCATTAATAGGTAGTACATATTTTCTGCAGAGTTAGATATGTGTTACAATATTGATGAGTATAAAATTAAATTATCATATTAAAAAAAAAAAAAACTTGTACTGTTAATCATCACTAAATTTTTTGTTTTCATTAAGGCATTGTTTTATAAAATTCACATGAAGAACCGTGTCACTTAAGAATTTCTCCAAATGCAAAAATTAAGAACATAAGATAACTCCCCTTTTTCCAAACCTAGAGTTGCTGCATGTGCAAGTATATATTCATGAGTAATGTTACACATTCTAAATTTTTTATTATAAATGATATGATATTCGTTAATTGATTGATAAAATTAAAGTAAATTAATTATATTATATTATCAATCAATGGATAAACGTCGCATCATTTAAGATAGTTATTTGAAATAAAAAATTTAGAATGAATAACATTATTGTATATTCATAGCCAATAATACGTAAGTCGTCTTGTATTAATTAGAAAAACTTTACTCACACCGATGAAATTAATAACACATATTATATCATTCACATTAATTCACTTTGTGAAAAATTCCTCTCAAAGTGGTGGCAGCATATTGATGAATCTCAATAATATGGGGACATTATTTAATTTATTAGTATAAATTCACATGGCAAGAACCGTGTCATTTAGGAATTTCTCTGTATGCAACCGACATAACATAACTCTCCTCAATTTACAAAATTTCTTCTCACAATTTTTTTTTTTATTTTAGTTAACCTTTGCAAAACGAAGGATTATATTTTTATTGATCAAGTTGGTCGGGTAAAAAAAAAAAATTCAAGTCAAACCAGTCAAAGAAACATAGTTATGAGTTTAAAAAAATTTTAAAAAAATTGAGAGAGAAATAAATTATTTTACTAGATTCTGGTGTGATTTTAATTTTGAATTAAAGGCCTAGAGAAGTAGAGTCAACGTCAACTTTAAAGGCAAGTTGAAAAGACCTTTCTTCTAGAAGACTGGAGCTATTGGCACCCCTCAAAACATTTTATAAAACCCCTCCTTCATATTTACCATTTTAATCATAATTAAAAGTGCATAAAAGAACAACAATCATCTCTTTATTGCTGACTATAATTTTGCAGGATTCAAGAATATATAATAACTCACTATAAAATCAACAACTTTAATTATTTCAATACTTAGTTCTTAGTTAATTGATTAATAATTTTCTTATAACTACTCACTTTTTATCATTTTAAAAATTACTCATCAAAATTTCATAAAATAATTGTTTTAAAGAAAAAATTATATGGGTTTAAATTGTGAAAAATATACATAGAAAAAATATAAATAATAATGCAGGTTTTATTTTGAAATTTTAATGAATATTTTTAATAAATAAAATTGTAAAAAAGAAAGGCCGTATTTTAATATTGCACCCTTGTGCCACGAAACTATGAAATTTGATTAGAAAAAAAGATGGAATTAAGGGTATTTAAGGAATAAAAATAGATGTAAACTAAAAGTATAATCTATTGTAAGAGTAATGTTATATAACCCTTTAAGTTATCTCAAAAACCCTCACTTTTAATATAAATAATTTTATTTCCAAAATTACCCTTATTGTCAAGCATCACCATTACAAAATATCATTACCACTACCACCCACTTATTTTCTTTAATCGTTGCCATCAAATCCATCCTCACCATCACTTTATCACTTTTGCAGATTATAAAAAATATTAATCTCGAAGAGCTGCGAGAATTGGATTCAGGAGCCTTCAGTACCATGTATTATGTGAAGTGGAGGGCACTAGTGTGGTAATTAAACGAATTAAAGATAGAAGCTTAGCTGCAAAACCTTCAAAAGAAGAACACATGGTTTGCGTCCTTTTATTCAATCTTAAAATCATATTTTTATATTACTTCCAATGTATGATATTGCTTGCTAATGTTTATATTCATTAAATCAAATAGATGACTTCTGGAGTGAATCCATTAAGCTCATGGATTTTGCACCATCCAAGTATTTTCATTCCATGGTGTTAGGCATGATGGTCTAAGCTTATGTGGCAACAATTGAAAGCGAGTGCATGTGACAAAGAAAAAAAAAGTAAGACTATTTATTTTTGTTTCTGTAAGGATAACCTTAGAAATATAATGAATTAATTAAAAATGAGGATTAAAAAGATAAATGGTATGAGTCAAATATCACTATTTTTATTTTAATTATTTAATAAAATGTTAATTTTAATTATTTAATAGAATGTTAATAGGAAAGGAGTTTCAAGAGGTTTTAGTGAGGTGCCACAGAGCTCAACTCCTTTTACATAAGAATAATGAGAAAGTCTAAATTACATTTCACATAACTTACGATCTTAATTAAAAAATATCAAATATCACCCTAAAATAATTGACTAATTATAAAAATCATATTAATAGAGCTAAAAGAAATATTATTAAGCCTAAAAGAAGAAATAAAAAAATTAAAACAAGAAGTAGAAAAATTAAAAATAGAAATAACTCTCATGTAAGTAAGTAAGAAAAAAAGTAAAAAAATTAGAGAGATATAAAATAATAAAATCTGATTTATTTAAAAAATCTTAAATAGACCTTTCACAGAAACCACAACCAGGAAGTTTTGATAAACGGTTTATAAATAATAAATATCTAAAAATAATAAAAGATACTGAAAATTTAAAAAAAAGAATTTGAAGAAAAAAATAGATAAATATAAAGAAAAAATAGAATTCAATAAAGAAAGTAGTTCTGAATAATAGATAAAGAAATAGAAGAGCTTACGGAAATCTTCTCTGAAATAAATTTAAGTGATTTAGAATATTTTGAAAAAGAATATAAAATAAAAATGAATGCTAACGGTGAACCAGAAATAAAACTAAATATACCAGAACCTAGTACTTCTTATAAACAAAGTAATAAAAGAAGAAGAGATAAAGTTTTTTATGAATATATACCTCCAAATAAGAATCAACCATGGAATTCATACTATAGCGCTAAAGATAGTGAATTATCACAAATAAATAATATAGGAGCATTTTTAGATTTAGATTGTATAAAAGATCCACAAAAAACTATAGTAAATTGGGGAATACAAATGAGGTTATTTTTTTTTATGTATAATGGACATAAAGATGATTGGAATGTAGAAACAGAAGACAAAAAAATAAGTATATTTACCGAAATACTAATAACAAGTTTTGTAGGAAATCTTTTTAGTTTGTGGTAAGGATTATCCCTTAATGTAAAAGAATTAATAATAAATACAACTAAATCAAGATTTTTAAGGAGTAAAGAACAAGGAATAGAAATAATTATCGAATATATTTCTAATGAATTTTTAGGAGAAATATGGACAGAAAATAGAAAACAAGAATTAAAGGACGAAAACTTAGGAAATAGGTTAAAATTAATAAATCTAAATATATGCATCATGTGCTATGTGAAAGAATATACTTGTGAATTTAGTAAATATTATTATGCCCAATATTATAGCAATGAAGATCAAAATATATATCTTAATTTATATTATTCAAAATTACCACCTCCTTAGAATACATATTGTGTAAATGAATATGAAAAATATAAAGCAATAAATCTTATGTCTGAAACATTAGGAGCAAGAATTAGATTTTTAAATCAAAGACTAAGTGAAATATATATGTAGAGAAATATAATTAAAAGAAGTAGAGCAATTGGAGACATATGCTGTCATAAGACAGAGATGCCAACACAATGAGAATATCAAATCTCATATAAAAAATATAAAAGATATAATAAGTTAAAAGGAAAAAAAATATAAAAAATATACTAAGCCTTATAGAAAATTCTACAAACGAAAATATAAAAAAAAAAGAAATAATTTGATAAAAATAAATGTAAATACTAGAATTGCGGGGAAATATGATATTTAAGTACATAATGTACAAAAAACAAAGTTAAAATTTTAGAAAAAGAATTTAATAATATAAAAGATTAATTAGAACTAATAAGTGATTTATCCGAATACGAAGGGAAAGAAGTATACATGTTAAAAGACAATATAACTAATGAATCAGATAAATCATTATAAAGAAAAAGAAGTTAATAATACAGTTAGTACTACAGTAGAAGAAAATGAAGAAATATATGAAATAAAAAAAAAGAAGAGAATATTAATGGATATAGTTTAGTCGCAACATTTGATAAAAATAGGTACAATAAATTCTTAAAAGCAAAATTAGAAAAGTCAGACTATAGAGTTTTACATAAATTAAAAGATATATTTAAAAGAAAAAAAATAATATTACATGAATACTATGAACATGAAAAAGCAATAACAATAACTCAAGCTAAAAGAAATATAAGATTAAATTTAATAAATAAAATGACAATTGATTGAGCCCTTAGAAAAATAAAGAATGAATCAATTAAGAAAAAGATACAGTATGTTTACTTAGCAGAAATTCAAATCTTAGTAAAATCTTTGTTCAAAGAAGGAATAGATAGTCTAATAATATTATTGTTAAGTGATCAAAGATTTAATGATCCAATGGTAGGACATTTGAGAACTATAGAAGGAAGTTTATGTTATACTAAATTATTATTTACATGTCATCCAAAATATTGTATTCATATAAAAGATAAAAATTAGATGAAACATTAAGCCTTCATTTTAAGTTATTAAAAGACAATTTAATGAAATAAGGAAATAAGTTAATGACAATCCATTATTCATCTCTATATAGCTTTTGCAACTCAAACTATAGAAAAATATATAGTGATAAACCATTAATAGAAATTAATCAAGAATGTGAAGACATAACTACATTGATTGAACCAATGATACAGGATATTAGAATACCTATAAATTATAACTTAAGCATTGATGATAAAAAAGAAATAATAAATACAAAAAACAAATAATCATCAATTATCCCTATAAGCTTTAAAGGCAAAACATTAGTAAGAGGAAGTTCATCAAACCAAAATTATCCATATACAAAATGTAAATAGTTAATCAACACTCCGATGACAGGAATGATGAAAATATCAGGACAATATTTTAATGGATTAAAATATGTACAAGGCTCATATATTATAATAGATACTGGAGCTAATAATAATCACATGAACCACAATAAAAATAATGGATTAATAATTAAAGAAATAGATATACCCTATGAATATATGGATTTCAATGGAATCAATTATATATGTAAAAAATAAGTAAAAGTACCAATAATAATCGAAGGAATAAGAATAATAGTAACATATTTTTTAGATTTAAATATATATATATAACGAAAATCATATATTATTAGGTAATAGTTTTTTAGAAGATTTAGAATATTATAAAATTGAAAAACACAGTATAACATTATCCTTAAAAAGGGAATGAAATCTTTTGTAAAAAATGGTAAATAAAGCATATTTTAAATATCCTATATCAGTATATATTCAAGTTCATACAATTGAAAAAGATATACATATTTGTGTACTAATCGATACAGGTAGTGAAATAACTATAATGAAAACATTTCTCTCCAATAAATGGAAACCAGATGGTCAAATCAAGATAACTTAAATTACTGGTGATAAACAACAAGTAAATAACACTGTTAAAAAATATGAAATAATTTTAGGATGTAAAAATATATCTATTTCTCAAATATATAAATATGATCATATGAATTGTGATATACTCATCGTGAATGACTTTTTACAACAGTTTCAATATTATCAACAAACATTATTTTTAATTACTCTAAAAACCCCTTATAACCATATTCTTTGCATCCCTCGAGAATTTTGATCATTCAGAATTCAGCCAGGTTATCGTGGTGAAAAATTTGAAAAATATTATTTAATACAAAAAGACAAATATATAACATAAACTTAGAAACTATTAAATAACAACTAAAACAAGTCTATGGTAAAACCAATTATGTATATAATAGAAGACAAAGAAGAATTCAAAATCCAGATAAAAAAATTATTAAATTTAAACTTAATACAATACAGTAACAATCCATATAATAGTCCTGCTTTTATGATAATGAAAAGAGCCGAACAGTTAAGAGAAAAATCTAGAATGGTAATAAATTACAAAGAACTAAATAAATACACTAAATTCGATGAATATTTTCTACCAAATAAAGAAGTATTAATAAATTTAGTAAAAAAAAAAAAACTATTACTCTAAGTTTGATTGTAAATTAGGATTTTGGTAGATAAAAATTAAAAAAAAAAAAGTATAGATTATACTACTTTTAGTACACCACAAAGATATTATGAATTGTTAATAATGTCTTTATGTTTAAAAAATGCCCCACAAATATTCTAAAGGAAAATGGATAAAATATTCAAAGGAAATAATCATATTGTAATCTATGTATATGACATTTTAATAGCATCAAACTCATTAGAAGAGTATAGAATACATTTAAAAGATTTTGTAAATAAGTGTATAAAAGAAGGAATATTATTATCAGAGAAAAAAACATCAATATAACATTAAAAAGTAGAATTTTTAGGTATGATTCTAGATAAAAGTAGAATAAAATTATAAAGTCATATTGCAAGAAAAATAGAAGATTTTCCTAATAGATTAGAAAATAAACAACAAATCCAAAAATTTTTAGGATGTCTAAATTATTCAGAATGGTTCATATAAAGTTTGTCAAAGAAAAAAAATATCCTCTAAAAATTATTAAGAAAAAATTATACAAAAGGATGGAGTGAAGAATATATACAAGCAGTAAAAGAACTTAAGGAACATTGTAAAAACTTACCAGAATTAAGATTGCCAGATGAAAAATATAATTTAATTTTACAAACTGATACCTCTGATTTATATGGAGAGCAATACTTAAAACTGATTTAAATGAAATTTGTAGATATACTAGTGGAACCTTTAATAAAGCCTAAATAAATTATCCAGTCCATGAAAATGAGCTATTAGTAATCTATAAGGGAATAAAAAAATTCTCATTATTTTTATTACAGAAGAAATGCATTGTAGAAACTGATAATACCTAAGTTAATTCTTTAATATAAAAAAATTTGTCAAATAACCCAAAATATAGAATGTTGCACAGGTGGCTAGCATATTTGTCTTATTACAATTTTAAAATTATAAATATAAAATGTGCTAACAATTTTTTAGGTGATTTTCTCAGTAAAAACGTAAATTTTGCTCAGTAAGCATGGAGAAAAGAATAACAGATCTGGAGACAGATCTTATAGATCTTGAAGAAGTTGTAAGCATTCTTAGCAATTTTGTAAACAATCTCAAACTCTCTAAAAGAACTTAAGAGAAGAGTTTGAAGAAAGTAAAAAAGTAAATCCCTTAATTGGGCAATCAGTAAATCCTGTTGTAAATTCTCCAAGTGGAAGCAATGGTGGACTTCACCAACATGGAAAAGCTATTTGTAATGAGGATTATGTACAAATCCATCAAGTAAAAAAGTAATAGCAGTAAATCCCAGTAAACCTCCAGTAAAAGACCGTACTGTTGCAGCTGTAAAAAAAATAAATTTGGGAGGAATTGAAAAAGTAAATTTCCTACCAAAAGAAAAAGAATATAGGAGTTTTTCTACATATATCTATAGTAAAATAGAGTATTCAGAAAGTTGCTTCAGAAGCAATGGCAAATCCATATATCCAAGAGCTGTATGTATAAAAGGATCAGATCCTGAATTTGTTAAAAAATTAGCAAATTTTGGATATCTTGATTAGGTATATCTATGTGTAAACTTGAATAAATTATTTTGTTTTGATCCGATGCTTGTAAGCAAAATAAGTCCGTATGCTCAGAAGAAAAATGTATACTTGAAGTTTTATACTATAAGTCTAAAGTACGATGATGATGAAGAGTATAAAGTCATCCATTTTATCAGCCTCAATATCGTAACCAATAGTTTCAATTTGGAAGTAGGCCAGAGTAGAAGCAAAAAATTCATCTTTAGCAGAGAATGAACCAGGTACAGGAGAGCTGCTGGAATAACAGTCATAAGATCCTTAGCTTCAAATTTGTATGATAGAGGGTACAAAGTTCTCATACAACAGGATAATTTTATTCTTTGAACACCAGGTACAGGTATCGGCAGATCAGGAGTGCTAGCTAGCTTCATATCTGACATCAATAACCACCATATCCCGTATATACCCACTACAAGACGTATAGCATATGAAAAGATAGAGCACTTGGCGTGTATTTCATAAAATTATATAAATTTTTCTATTATTCAAAAGCATGTAGGCCTCATGTTAGCTATCATAATGTAAACTTTCCTTAGCAAAAAAGGAAAGGACCTAAGGTTGGGCAAGATAAAGATAAGATATAAGATTTCATCATAAAATCTTATCACTTTAGATTTTCTTTGTACAAAAATATAACACGTGTAAGCCTTATCAAATTGTAAAATCCTTTATAAGGAAATAATAGAGAAGAAGAACTCAGATATCATTCAAAACATTCAAGTTTATTTTCAAACAATGTCCAAATAGAAACTCTCTCTCTCCAAATCATAAAACAAAGATCATAAACATCAAAACCTTTAGAATATAGAAAGAAACCTGAAACCTAAAAATCAACTAAAACTTTAAAGGTCCAAACAAATGCACAATGATCCCGTTTGCAGAGCTTGTTATGCCGGTGTAGCCAGGGTAGCATTTAAGGCAGTTAGAGCATAGCTGTAGGGAAAAGGTGATCAGTCAACAGGACTAAGAAGTTCCAGAAGATCTGGAGGTATAAAGACAATAATTCTGAACCTATATCTATTGGTGGAGATTCTTGTTGATTGAAGTTTTATTGAGGAGGTAAATTATTTTTTATGGAAAAAACTAAAAATATAATATATTCAATTGAAAGTATAAATTTTGAAAACATAAATTAATTAAAACAAATACCAAATGAATTAGACAATAAAATAAAAACACTAAGTTGGAACCTAAACCCAAAAAACATGGATCAAAGATTTGTAAACCAAGTACAATTAATTATGGAAAAAAGAATCTTAAGACAAATAAAAGAAATTGTAAAATTTAATATATATAATTCTGAACTTGTTGAATTGGATAACTGGACAATACGTCTAGGAATCTTGATTGTGAATCTGGCTCGCGCTTCAATTCACCATACCGGCTTCCCCCCCTTAATAATCCCCCCAGGAGGTGAATCAGAGCAAAGCAGAGCCCTCGCCCCAGGGGGGGGACTATATATATATATATATATTGAAAAAAAAATGAAAAATGAAAAGGTTGTCTCATTCAAAACCCCAATTATGAAATTCCTTCTCTCCCACTTTACACCTCGTAACGCACCGTGTTCTTATAGAGAGAAAGGTGCTTTCATATCTTCTTAACCCGAAATGGAAATGGCTGAGGAGAGGAAAGGTTCCTTCCGCCCTTATCTCTGTCTATTTTTGGCATGCTACATTTATCCAGGAAAAATACATCGAACAGGTTTTATCTACCCAATTATTTTTGTCTAGTAATTGGTTATTAAATGTCTTTTATGGAGCATCCCGAAAACGTCCAGGTCGAAATATGGCTTTCAAATTAAGTTCCGAATTAGTGGATGCTGCCAAAGGGAGTGGCGATGCCATACGCAAAAAGGAAGAGACTCATAGAATGGCACAGGCAAATAGAGCTTTTGCACATTTTCGTTAATCCATAACAGGGTCATGACAAATCCCCTTACCTTAAATTTTTAAATTAAATAAATTAAAGGAAAGAAGTGCCTTGGAATTCATAAGGGATATTTTTGTCTATGTATCGTTCCTTTCAATCTTTTAGGTCCTGCTTCACCTCGACGGTTATGCCACGATATACTTAAAGCCTATATGCGATGTATAAAATAAAAGATTCGGGAAAAAATATCCGTTCTCGTGATTTGTATCCAAGAGTCAATTCGAAATTGACAATTTGGATTATGAAATTGCGAAACATAATTATATATATATATATATATATATATATATATATATATATATAATGTTGATTAATTAAATATATCGATGGAAATCAGTAATATAAATTGAATAACTAATTCCGATTGAACAGAAATGCTCTTTGTATCTCTAGTATAGCAATTCACGTACTTGATTTTTTAAAATGGAAGAATATTATGAAAAACTTCTTAAACAAATGGGTATGATAAAGAAAAAATGGTTAAATAAAGAAACAAAAATTATATATAATAATAAACAATTAATGATAGGGTTTAAATGCAAAACATATCAGTATAATAGTATGATGTTAAGAGTAAAAGATTTCATAACAAATTCTGAATTAAAAGCAGTATTCAATATCAATATACCTATAGATTTAAAAAGAAAAATAATACAAAATATAGAATGGGAAAATTTTAAAAGCTTAATAAATGGGAAAAATTTAAAAGCTTAATAATACAAATTTTTGCAGAAAAAGACATAAAAGACTTAATGGAGATATATGAAGATTTTAATATATTTAATATAGATAATTTTATATAAAATATCACATAATTTTTTCATAATCTATTAAAATCTGTTTAAATTTAATTAAAAGGCTAGGCCACCCCCAGAATGGTATCAAAGCCATAACCATGAATTACATACAACAAATAGTAGACTCATTGTATATTTTAAAAACAGAAGATAAAATTGAGATAGAAAATTTAATTAAACAAATTAATGAAAATAAAAATCAGATAAGAAAAGTGGAATTAGACTTAATACATGAAATGAAAGAGAAATTTAAAAATACAAAAAAATAATGTACAAGAAAATTTAAGAATATTATAAATAAAAATAAAATTCATAAATGAATTTATAAATTTTTTAATATTTTGGTACAACAAAAAATTATGAATAATCCACGTTAAGAATTTTTAGCACAACAAGTAGTAGAAGAATACAAGAATTATATTCATGCATAGACCATATATTTTTTGGATGGGAAAATAGAATAGATTTATATATTAATCTGTTAAACCAAAAAATAGAATCCTTAGAATTAGAAAGAAGAACATTAATAAATATAGGGCAACTAGTTTATAGAGAATTTATAAATTTATATGAATTTGATCACTATTTATACTTGTATGAAGAAATACAAAAAATTTTAGATAGAATGAAAAATAGGTGTAGAAATAATGGCAGAAAAAATAATTAATTATAAAATCAAAAGAGATAAAAGACTTTAATGAAATTAACTCTACAAAAAACAAACAAAAGTAAGATATATAAATAGTAACTTAAAGAGGCCCAACGATAAATTGGTTAAAAATAATAGGATTTGATTTTTTTACACTTGACAATTGACACACTAGATTTTCTGTAGAATTTTTATTGCTCTTGGATTGGATTATATAGATTGAGTAATGATATTTAAATATTACCAAGACATTATTTAGACCGAAGATAAGATACTATTCTTATTACAATATTATTATAATATATAAAATAACTAAGTAACCAACACTTTTCACATTACTATCATTTCTATCACAATAATATTTTGTTGATAATTAAATACCATTTTTTATACAAATTCATATTAGTCAATTCAGTCCAATCTAATCATTAATACTTGAGTTTTTGAAAAAAAAAATTGACCCAATTAATTAATTGTGAAAATTAAAACACTCAACTTATTTAAGTTTAATTGAATTGAGAATAGTTGGATCAAATTCATCGATTTGATCCATTATAATTACTTTTATATCCAAATTTAAAATTTGACAAAAACTAGAAGTTTAGCATGTAATTTATTTTCTTATTCATTAAATAGAAAAATTGGTCTTTTATGGGTCAATTAATGGTGACAATGAAAATATATTAAAATGTAAAGTTTTGAAAAAAATATGGTAGTAAAGTGTTTACACAATAATATATTTTTTTACACACATTTATTATTTTACAATTTATAAAAAGACTGTTGAGTATCTGAGTATTAATCACAGAAACTAAATTGCCCAAGAAACAAAACTTTAACTAAGAATCAAGGCTCAGATAAACCAGAAGCAAGATACAATAACACAAATTCTCATAACATAGTATCAAAGTAGCAAGAATGAAAGGAAAAATCCGTTAATCTTTTATTGATCAAAATCACACACACTCGTTAAAAGTTGTACACAAAACTATAAAGAATCAAATGAAAAAGAATCTCATCAAGAATCAAGAATCAAGAGAGATAATCGTGATACATCAGTCACCATTCATCAACCTGCTGCTATAAGCTGATGTTTCTGGAAATTAATAATAGAATCAGTAACGAACTTATGCCACGTCATCTATTATTAGCAAATCAGCCCCTCAACTGAAAGAAACTTTTATCTTTACCCAGAAGCTTTCATTCTTTTTCAACTCAACCAAAAAACAGAATGCATTACTCTTGACAAGGACATATATTTACTCTGGTCATTATAGTTGTTTGAGGAAATTTAATGCTTGATTTACTCTGGTCATTATAGTTGTTTGAGGAAATTTAATGCTTGGGCACATTTTTAATGATCTCTGATATTGTGTGATTGTTGACAGACTTCAATTTAGGGCGGGACTATTTGTAAAATTTTATTTTGAACACTTATTTTAAAATAAAAAATTTTATTACTTAATTGCCTTATAATGAAATTACTTAAATGGACATAATTAAAAAAATGAATAATTTTTTTTAAGGTGTTCAGCACTGATTTTAAATTATAAAATTTAAGATCATATTTTTAATTTTGTTGTCTTGGGATATGGTTTGCAAGGACATCTCTTAAATAAACGTTTGGTTAAAGTTCTATCAGTCTCCTGCGTAAATTCCAAGAATGTTTTATACAATTACTAATTAAAAGCTATATTATGAAAAATGTAGAAGATTTGATTTTTCTTCTCATGCGTTGTTTTTCCGACAATATAGCTGAGAATCTGAACTTTAATAATATAAATATACTTTTTTATTTAGTTTTTACATCGGCAGCAGTTATGAATACTCATTGTTTTATATCTATTACACATATTAACAGTTAAGAACAGTTATACATGATTCAGATTAGGGTAATATTAGAAATGTTAAGAGTGTTGAGAATAAAAATTCAATTCTTTAAATTTGAATAAGGGGTGTTCTCAGAAAATAAGTGTTAATTTTTTGAGTTCAAGTAATCTTACCCTTCAATTTATTAACAAGTGCCTACACAAATCATATTAGTAGAAATTTAATACTTTTGAAGAGAGTAAATACTATAGAATTTTGATAAATAAACTAAATAACTTGGTATCTGAAAAAAATCTCTTAATTTAGTGAATATTAATATATATCGATAAATTAATAATTTATTAACCTATAAAGATAATATCGCGTTTATAATATGAATTTTTTATAAAGAATGGAAGTATAATTAAAAAATAAAGTGATTCGATCAAACTGTATAATATGATTCTTATTTAATTTTGATTGAATGAATCGGTTACTTGATAATTTTTTTTTACTGAATTGCATGGTTGAATCACATTAACATGATAACTTATAACTTATTAAAGAAGATTTTTTTTAGAGACAATATATTAAAGTATTATACAACAATGACTCACGAAATATATAAAGCATTATACCTGTACAATAAATAAAATTTTAGACATATCATACATATTTTTAATTTTATATTAATTAATTAATAATATATGTATTAAATGAGTCCAATAGAAAAATTAGTTTTTTAAAAAATTTATTATTTAATAATTTTTTAAAATTATTAATTTATCAAATATTAATCTAACGAAATTGTAGTAGAAAAAAAAAAAAACATATGCTAAGATAAATGACTCGTCATGTTGTTAAACAATTACAAGACACCCGCACTGGATACAAATTCAAATCTAAATAAGTGGTAATCGTCAAGAAGTGTACAACGATTTAAAATGGGAATATAATAGCTCAAATAAAAACAATATTAATAATCGTCCAAAAATAGACATCTGGGTCGAGCAATTAGTTGAAAAGTGTAATCAACAATACTACCTTCCTTATAATTAATTGGAAAACGTGCAGAAACAATTTTAACAGTAGTTACAGCTTCAAGTTTCTCATTAAATAGAACACAAAGTGATTTTTGAGACTTGACAGCTTAACTTCAGCTAGTATGTACAATAAAACATTAACAGAAGTATAGATGAAGCCAATCAATATACTCTTGCCAGCCCGAGCAAAATATATGAATGGTGCAGAGATTCAGCCACAACCCCAAATGCCACGTGCAGATGCCACTTTGTTGTTTGGTCTAGATGTAAGTTCGTACAATATCCTAGCAAATGTATCAGAATATCTGCCATCTGAGAAAAGTATCTCTGCAAATGCATTCTCGTATGCAAGCAGTAAGACCCTATTCTGAGGCTCGGAGACGAGACTCTCAAGTATCATTGCTGCCTTCCTGCAAACTTCTGGTACTGGATGCGGTGTCTTGATCACTTTCAGTAGCCGATCAATTGCCCTGAGGTTTGAAGGTAGAGAGTAAAATCATTTCAGAGTCAAAATATAAAATAGCAAAATTCTAACTAATATTTCTTTTGCATTGTTATAACGTAGGAAATCACCATCTCTCACTAGCAAGCTTCAATCTGCTGTCCATATTAACTTCTGCAAGGTTATAGAGTGCACCCACAGCAGCAGCTTGTGCATCAAATGCTGGTAAGCTCATAAGATCTACCAAGCGCTTATGTATCTAAATTGTTCATAGGCACTAATTTATTATCAATTTAACTCATATATAATACATAATTTTAAAAAACAAAGAACATTGATATTAACCTGTGGAACAAATGGAAGAAGAAAAGGCTCATTATCAGGATTTATTATCAAACGCCCAAGTAATTCAGCAGCCGCACAATGCCAGGCTTTGAAAGGTGATCCCAGAATTCCCATGATAGCTTCAACTGCTCGTTTCTCTCTGCTTGGTAGAAGGTATTAAAGAACTACAACATAAGTTATACAAATTGGAGTGCCATGTGATAAAGTAAAGATGAAGATAAGTATCTTACGTTATTTTGATGTATGACAGCTTTGATGAGCTAAAAATTCGAAGATCAAGCAATGGAGCCAAATTGACAATTGTCTCAAGGGCGTTTGTTACAAGTTCCTCATCCTCTGCCGACAATATGAAAATTTTCAGACATGCAAAAGTATAACATAGATAGACATACGTATTTTTTCTAGGAACTGTAAAAGTATCTTGTTTTCTAAAAAGAAAAGGAATTAAAATAAAAGATGTAATACCTGGACTTCAGGTACTTATTTTCCTTTCTCTAGTACACAATCCAAACATCCAACTCATGTCAGTTTTTTAGATCTTACCTTTTTGTTCTCTCCATAAATTCTTCACTCTCTGAAGGCATATTTAAATTTCCAGAATGTGATTTAGTGGGTCAAAACTTTGAGGTGATTTATAAAAAGCATTACATTTGGGGAAAAAGTGGGAATATTTATAAGTTAAGAAAAATAATTCATGTTTCTGAAACTCTAGTTAACCGAAAAGATACCATTCTAGTTTTCCAATTTCTTCTACCTTCAGGAAAAAAATTTCAACAGATTAAGGAAGCTTCTGATAACCATAACTTCCTAAGCATGAGCTACTGTATCTTGGTTATCATATTTTTCCATTGATTCTTGACTTCACCCAAATACCATCAATCATGTCAGCCACAGTCCATGATTGTCAAGACACATGGTGAAAACATCCTATATTCATATTGGTTATCCACAGAAATCCACAAAGAACAATTTTGGCAGCATTGCTACTTCTCACCTGCGACATGATCTTCAATGCATTGGAACACCGTTTCCAAGCAATGCCGATGTTGGGCCATAATTACTTCATTATCTGGCATGAATGAGAAGTTCCGAATGATATTTGAGGCACCAACAGCGCACTGCTGCTTCTCTGTTCGCCCCTCATCATCTAGATTAAACAAACCATCTTCATCAAACCACCACTCTGAAGAACGAACTCTAGCGGCATTCTTCTGCACTAATGAGCCTGCAGCAGAAGAACCAGACCCCACTCTACCACACAAAACACATTATTCCCATGTCATTACAAAATCCTTAAACCAAAGACCTTTTTATTCAATACAAAAATGCATCTTATGTAACTTACCCTGATCGAGGGAAAGCATTATTAATCGAGCCCAATGCCTCAAACTCACTCCCAAAACCCGTAACCAAAGAATTCACACCCAATGTTCTAGCCCTAGGTCCCTTAGACAGCTCTTTAGGAAGAGCAATGTCACGCCAATCATCAATCTGTTTTAAAGTAAACCAATGATACAAAAAGAACATCAAGCTCAAAATTCAAGAATTAAAACAAACTCTAAAATTATTTCGTAAATTTCAATAACCTCTCCAAGCATCTTACTCAATAGCAATAAGAACGAGCAAATTTAGAGACACATACAACTTGAAGCAGAGCATCAAGCAGACCAGGTATCTTGGCAAGAGGCGTTGCGTCTTTGCGCATGTCGTCCTTCTCTTTGAAGGAAAGCAGTGTGAGAGTGTTCAATGCCCATGTTAATTCGCTCTTAAGTCCACTTTGAAGCGCAAGAACTATTCTTTTATGATTTTGATCTGAAATTAAAAGCAGGGTTTAAAATTAGACTTTGTTATATTATAAAAATTATTATTATTATTATTTTAATTTTAGAGCTAGGGTTTGAGCAACTGACCTGCGAAGGAACTGTGGACTTGAAGAGATGGACCTAAAAGGGTGGTTGGAGCTGCGGAATCGGCACCAGAGCCGGCGCCTCCTGAGCTACCGCTTGTGCTCCCGAACGGACGGCCTCTCTTAGCCGCCGGAGTGGCGGCTCCGCCAACCGCGCCACCAGACTTGCTCTGTTCCCGCTTTTGCATTTTGGCTTCTTGTCGATTGTTTTGGTTGTACGAGATTTTATTATTTTGCGGGTCTAAATTCGGTGCAGGAGATTTATGACTCGGATCTACAGCATGCAATTGGACTGGGCTTGTAAGCCAGTTGGTCCGAATAAAACGAATTCGGTTTTGGATCCAAGTTGAACTGGGTCAGGGCTTCCGTTGCCCCGAAAAATAAATAAAAAGCATTATGAGCTTGAAAAACCGAGTGATAATTGCTGTAAAATCTCCGATAAATTAATAACTTTAATTTAATAATAAAATTTTTAATCTCGAATAGGTTAATGCATCAAATTAATAATCTTGTTAATAATTTTTCCAAATTCTTTTTTAAGATTCAATTAAAAATATAAATTAATGCTTAGTCAGATACAAAAAATGTTAATAATAAATAACATATAAATTCATTATATTGAGGTTTTTTTTTAAGACAACTTCAATTTTCTCAATTAAACTTTTTTTTAAGATATGTTTCTAATAATTTGAGATTCAAATAAAACTAATGATAAGTTTATGTTCTATGTATGCAAAACGCCTAAAACACTTTATTTGCTAGGATATTAAATTTGTATTGTATTGCCCATCAATTTTTTGTGGATGTAAAATGGACTTTACATCAATCAATTTTATATCCACGTACCATGCACTTACATTCATTTTAGGACTTCTATGTAGAACTTGTTCGTTAAACGTCTTAATTATGAAATTTTAATAATTTAAGATTTTTTAAAAATTTGTTTGTTTATTTTTTGTAACTTATATAGGATTTTCAAACATTTATATCTGAATAAAAAAAGTGAACTTTTGTGACTTTTGTGAATAAGAAAATGTATAAATAAGAAGTAAATATTATATTCCAAAAAAAATATTTCTATTAAATATATTTATTTTCTAAACTATAAAACTTAATTTTTTTGTTTTTATTTATAAGAATATAATTGTCAAATAACTATGTTCAATATTTTTTTTATTTACAAAAATAAACAAGATATCATTTATATTCAAGTATTAAAAAAATAAAATAACATATTATTCATATATTTATATTCAAATCCACTCAAACTTAAAAAAAAAAAATCAAACTTATTCAAATTTTAGACAAAATATAAATAATACCAATATCTTTATAACACTTATTAATATATTTTTTTTATATACATAATAAATTTTGAAATTCACAAATGATTTTGGTCAAAGGAATAGTAAACATACTAAGATGACACAAGTAATTAAAATATAAAACTCTTTGTAAACTAATAAATATTCATTTAATGATAAATTAATAAATTATTTATTAATTGATAAACAAATAAGCTGGCTAAAATAATATTTTTCTTAGTCCCAACAATATCATTTTAAAAAAATACACGTCAAAAACTGCGGCATAGCCTCGCTCTAAGTCTGTCACTCCAACTAAAATGATAATGATTCTTTTGATATTAGGTTTTAAAGGTCTCAATGCAATTTCAAGAATAAGATAACTATAGCATGGTAATTCAGTTATTTTAGCAGAGATTGATTTGGGGACATACAGAGAGAAAATTAAAAAAATTTTCTTAATGTGACATTTCACATCCAGAAGGAATTGCACAATCTGTTTCTACTCTCCAGCTTCTAGCTAGTCCAGAATGAAGACATTTTATTGTTTGTGTTTGATTACTCCGTTGAATATAATGTCCTCCTCCCCCTTAATCAGGGTGGAGGCCAAACTCCAACAATAGTCCCCACCATAAGTTAATACAATGGGATTGATTACTCGCCTAACACTACACCATTAAGTATATTTAAAGATAAAGTATTTTTTTTTCTTCTATATACATGTCAACAGATTCATTAAATTCTCGCCTAAAGCCTCCAACTTTGCGGGCTCAGCTTGCCTTTAATTTCCCTTCGTCGCAGCATGTAATTTACAAGCCCCATTTCCTCTTCTTGCATTTGCAACCAGCTAAAAGCAGTGGCAATGGCCAACGAAAGCATAAGAAACTTGCAAAACGAATCCACTTTGTTTCATTTTTTCCCCGAAAGAATGAAAAATCATCTTCCCAATTTCGTCCTGTCCGTGAAACTCAAACACATTAAACTTGGTCTCCACTATTTTATCTCTAACTCTCTCCATCTCACGCTAATTCCATTCCTTTGCATTGTCGTAACTCATCTTTCAACTTTAACAGCTGATGATTTCTCTCAGCTGTGGAGTGACCTTGTTATCCGATTCAATTCCGTGACACTTGTTTTATCTTCCGTTTCCATTGTTCTTATATCAACCATTTACCAAATGAGTCGGCCAAGAAAAGTTTACCTAGTGAACTTTGCACGTTACAAGCCTGACCCATCTCAAATGTACAGTGGAGTACGTTACCTGCAATCGATGGAACAATCTGAGTTATTTGCAAAAGAAACTTTAACCTTTGTAAAGAAAATACTGGAGAGATCAGGGATTGGGGTAAAGTCGTATGTCCCAAAAGTCTTGTTGTACGACCTTAAGAAAAAGGTATCTACAGGGGAGGCTAGGAAGGAGAAAGAGGGTGCATTAGTTAGATTAATCGAGGAGCTGTTGGCCAAAACAGGGGTGAAGGCTAGAGATATTGGGATTCTTGTAGTCAACGGCAGCGGGTTCAATCCAATACCATCTTTGTCAGCCATGATTGTCAATAGGATCAAGCTCAGAAGCAACATTTTGAGCTTTAATCTTGGTGGTATAGGTTGCAGTGCTGGACCTATTGCTGTAGACCTCGCCAAAAGGCTTTTACAGGTTTACCACTACTTTTTTTTTTTTTTTTGCTCATGTTCCTTAACCTTACTCTTTGAATTTAGATTCAGCGTTGATTTTAATTTTTAAGATTTATATTTTAAAAACTATCTAAAACTTAAAAATTCAAATCTCACATGCAACGGGTGAATAATTTAATAGATTTTAATATTAAGAAGTATACAGCATGAAAAAAAAAAAACAAAAAGGAAAATTTAAAATACAAGTGCTAACTGGATAATATACTCAAAACTCTTGGGACTAAAAGGTGCATTTATCCAGTTTAATCAGTCATTGATCAATATTGTGATGTCATTGTAACAGGTGCAACCTAATTCCTATGCTCTAGTTGTGAGTGCAGAGATCGGGGTCGTAGGCTTTTATACTGGCAACGACAGATCGATGGTTCTCGGAAACTGCTTATTTCGCAAGAGTGATGCTGCAATCCTCCTCTCCAACCGATCATCTGATCGCAGCCGCTCAAAGTATGAGTTAATACACACCCTTCGTACCCACATGACCGCCGACGACAAAAGTTACAATTGTATCATGCAACAAGAGGATGAGTTTCAAAATGTTGGAATAAAACTCACCAAAGACCTTATAGCTGGGCAAGTGCTTAAGACACATATTACCACACTGTTAGGAAATTTATGGATGAAGTAGGGTTAAAGATAAAATGAAATTGAAAGAAAATAAATAAAAAGCACAAATTAGGACACCATAAATTACGTGGTTCAGCTTTTAGCCTACGTCCACGGGTGAAGAGAGAAGAAAAATATTTTACTAGTGATATGAAAATTATAAGTATTGTAATATTTTGGCTCACTTCCCAGAACCTCAATACACCGAATCTCTCACTCATTAATTCCATAAGAGTATTAAACTCTTTAAACTCTCACACATACCCTTTCTCTCTCAAAGAAATAATGAAGATGGAATGCTTGAAGAGTGAAATAAAGCTTCTATTTATAAGCTTCATTTCATCTCCTCGTTATATTAAAATAATAATAATATATTTTTTATTTTATTATTTTTTCAAATTCAATTTGAAATATGGCTTCTAGATCTTTTTCTTCCTCCTTCTTCATTCAAAGATTGCTACTTCTAGATTGCATGGTTCTAGATTGTATGCTTCTAGATTATTCATGCATGTATTTTATTGACATTCTCCCACTTGAAGATTTGATTGAGAACTGATCAATCTTCACACCATCCTTTCTGCTTCACTATTGACATGTTACTTACGTCTCTGCTAGGCCACAAGAGAATCTACTTTATATAAACTTGTTAATAATGATTTGCTTAGTCATAATATCTGCTAGGTTCTCATTGGTATGGATTTTCTATAAATCTACACTTCCATCTTCCACTACTTCTCGAACGAAGAGATATTGAACCCCTATATGTTTTGTCCTGGAATGAAAGGTTGGATTCTTTGCAATGTGCAAAGCACTCTGACTGTCATAAAACACAGAAATTTTCTCTTATTTGTGCCTGAGCTCCTCAAGTAACATTTTTATCTAAATAGCTTCCTTGCAAGCTTGTGTAGCTGCCATGTATTCTGCTTCTGTTGTAGATAAAGCCATAACAGTCTGTAATTTTGAAACCCAGCTTATAGCTCCTCCCGTAAGTGTAAACACATAACAAGTAGTAGATTTTCTTTTATCAAGGTCACCTGCGAAATCTGAATCTACGTAGCCTCTGACAGTAAATTCTGACCCTCTATAACATAATGCAATATCTGAGATTCCTCTGATATATCTTAAAATCCTCTTCACTGTTTTCCAATGTTCTCCACCAGGATTCGCTATGTATCGACTAACTGCTCCCACTACTTGTGCAATGTCTGGTCTTGTACAAATCATAGCGAACATCAAACTTCTCACTGCCGATGCATACAGTACTCGAGACATCTCCTTACTCTATGCTTCATTGCTAGAATACATACTTGAGGATAACTTGAAATTAACAGGAAGTGGGGTAGAAATTGGCTAACAATCTTGCATGTTGAAGCGTCGCAAGATTTTCTTCAAGTAATTCTTCTGTGAAAGCCAAATCTTCCTGTTATTTCTATCTCGGTGAATTTGCATCCCTAGAATCTTGTTTGCTGGTCCCAAGTCCTTCATTTCAAACTCCCTAGCCAATTGTGTCTTTAATTCTTGGACTTGATCTTTGTTGGGGCCTGCGACTAACATATCGTCCACATACGACAGCAAAATGATAAAATCATTATCCTCAAATCTCTTGTAATAAGCATAATGGTCTGAACTGAGTCTGTTGTATCCAAGGCTCATGATGAAGGAATCAAAGCTCTTATACCAACACATTGGCTCCTGTTTGAGACCTTATACAAATTTGTTCAATCAACAAACCAAGTTCTCTTTACCTGTTTCAGCAAAACCTTCTGGTTAGAGCATATAAATCTCTTTTTCAAGTTCTCCATGAAGAAATACAGTTTTCACTCTAATTGTTCTAGATGTAGGTCAAATATAGCACACATTGCCAAGACTATTCTAACTATCGTAAGTAGAACTACTGGAGAAAATATCTCATTGAAGTCAATACCTTCATTTTGAGCATATCTCTTTACCACCAATCTTGCACGATACCGCTCCACTTGATTATTGCTATCACGTTTGATATTGTAAACCTATTTATTTCAAATGGCTTTTCTTCCATGTGGTAGTAGCACAAGTTCCCATGTCTTGTTCTTGTACAGAGGTTCAATTTCTTCTTGTATTGCTGCCATCCACAAAGTAACATCTGAGCTGTTTAAAGCTTCATAGAAAGTTGATAGCTCTCAATCCTCTGTTAAAAGACAATATGCAACATTGATCTCTGTAACGTACTCTGAGTGACAAGTTAGTGGTCATCTCTCACGAGTTGACCGATGAACTTTTAAAGCCTCAGACTCAACTGGTTCTTGTTCTTCATGATCTGGTGCTGCTTCAAAAAACAATGAATCTTCCTGATTATTTTCTATATATACCGGTGTAGTCTCTAACTTTTCTTTTATAGTACTATCATCCCCATCTTTCTTTTGTAGTTGATTTTCTACAAAGACAACATCTCTGCTGATAACAATCATCTGAGCAGTGGGATCCCACAGACAATACCCCTTTACACCATCAGTATACTCCAAAAAAATACACCTCCTAGATTTTGGATCAAGCTTTGTTCTTTCTTGGGCATTATACATTACATAAACAGGACATCCAAATGGATGTAAATGAGAGTAATCAGCTGACTTACCTGTCCACATCTCCATCGGCGTCTTCAACTCAATAGCTGTTGATGGAGACCGATTTACCATATAACATGCAGTTTTGGCTGTTTCAGCCCAAAATGAGTTAGGTAGACCAGCAGTTCTCAACATAGCTCTTATCCTCTCTATAAGAGTTCTGTTCATCCGCTCTGCTACTCTATTTTGTTGAGGAGTGTATGCCACTGTAAACAGCCTCTGAATACCTTCTTGCTGACAGTATACAAGAAATGCACCGTCTATATACTCTTCACTATTATCTATTCTTAAGCACTTGATCCTTTTTCTGGATTCAAGTTCAACCCGCGCTTTGAGTTCCTTGAATACTGGAAATACATCTGACTTTTTCTTGATTTGATACACCCAACATCTCCTGGAGTAATCATCAATAAAAGTAACGAAGTGCTTTACACCTCCTTGGGATAAAATCCGATGATTCTCAAACATCAGAATGAACTAAGTCTAGAATGCATTTACTTCTAGCATGAGATCTGCTAAACTTCAATTTATGCTGCTTACTTGTAACACAATGCTCACAAAATGGTAAACTTACCGATTTGAGTCCCGGAAGTAGCTTTCACTCAAAGAGAATCTTCAAACTTTGTTCTGACATGTGGCCAAGTCTGAGATGCCACATCATCGCTAATTCTTCTTCATTTGTCGCGACATATGCATCAGCTTCCTGTAGTGTTTCTCCTTGAAGTATGAATAGATCTCACACTGATCTTTTCTACCTTCATTAATGCAAGCGCTCCTCTGACAATTTTTATCATCCCATTTTTAATATGTGCTTTGCACCCAAGACTATCTATTTGTCCTAAAGACAATAGATTTTTCTTCAGGCCTTTGACATATTGTACCTTCTAAATTATGCGAATTGTATCATCATACATTTTTATTTTGACAGTACCAACACCAGCGATCTCCAAGGCATGGTCATCGGTCATGTACACAGATCCTCCTGAGATAGGTTCATATGTGTGGAATCATTCTCTCCGAGAGGTCATGTGCCATGTTGCTCCTGAGTCTATAAGCCAGACGTCAGCTAACCGCTTCCTGCCTTCTATAACAGCTGCTGCCTCGCTATAGAGAATTTCGCCATCATCCGAAGTACTAGCCACACAACCCTGAGCATTTGATGACTCAGGTGCTTTACCCTCTATACTCTTCTGATTGCTCTAACACTCTTTCTTCACATGCCCTTTCTTGCCACAATTATAGCATTTCACATTCCTCTTACTTCTGAACTTTAATCTACCATGATTATGACTCCCACTGGGGCTACGTTCCATTGATCTCCCTTTCATCATTGATAGCGCTTCCGCTTGCTGCAAACTTGCTAGTCTGTCTTCCTTGCATTTTCTCCTACTCTCCTCGTTTAAGACAGACTTCAACATCATCAAAAACTAGTCAGGTTGTTGTTCGTCAGATTGATGATGAGTTGATCATACGAATCTGGTAAACTTTAAAGTAGAAGATCCGCACATTCATTTTCCTCTATTTTGTGACCCAACGTTATGAGTTGTGAAAATAGAGTCTTCAAGGTGTTGATATGGTCGGTCTTAGATGTAGATTCCGCCATGCGAAGAGTATAAAGTCTTCTCTAAAAAGATCTTGTTGTGCAGCGACTTAGCCTCGTATAATTTTGTGAGAGTATCTCATATTTCCTTCGCTGTTTTTTTCTCTGCAACACTGGATAATACCTCGTCTACAAGTGCTAAGTGTAAATTAGCAATTGCATTGCCGTCTATCTCGTTCCACTTAGCATCATCAGTTATCTCCATGGATCTTTCTCCAATTACTGTTAAGCAATTATTTTTCCTTAGAATAGCTTTCATCTTCTTTTTCCACAATGAGAAATTATTCTCGTTGCACTTCTCAATCTCGTATTTTGCCGCCATTGTTTCACCACGAACTACCTTTGTTAGGATCAGCTCTCACTCGATTCCAAAAAATTCAACCAAGGCTCTGATACCATTGTTAAGAAATTTATGGGTAAAGTAGGGTCACAGCTAAAATGAAATTGGAAGAAAATAAAGGAGAAGCACAAATTAGGACACCATAAATTACGTGGTTCGGCTTTTAGTCTACGTCCACGGGCGAAGACAGAAGAAAAATATTTTACTAATGATATGAGAATTACAAGTATTTTAATATTTTGGTTCACTTCCCAGAACCTCAATACACCCAATCTCTCACTCACTTCTACAAGAGTATTAAACTCTTTAAACTCTCACACATACCCTTTCTTTCTCAAAGAAATGTTGAAGATGAAATGGTTAGAGAGGGAAATGAAGCCTATAAAGCCTTTATTTATAGGCTTCATTTCCTTTCCTTATTATATTAAAATAATAATAATAATAATAATATATTTTATTTTATTATTTTTTCAAATTCAAATTTGAAAAGTTTGAATTTAGAATTCAAACTTTAAAATATGGCTTCTAAATCTTCTTCTTCTTCCTTTTTTTTTCAAAAATTGTACTTTTATATTGCATGGCTCTAGATTGTATACTTCTAGATTATGCATGCATGTATTTTGTTAACACACACTCAGACTATTAATTCTCCTAATGTCTGAGCAGCTCTTGTTTCTGGCAACTTCAATAGCAAGAACAATCTTTAAAATGAAGATCAAGCTGTATGTTCCTGATTTCAAGTTGGTTTTGAACATTTTTTAGTCCATGTGGGAGGGAAAGCAGTGCTAGATGAAGTGGAGAAGAATCTTCAACTCAGTAAATGGCATATGGAGCCTTCGAGAATGACTCGCTACAGATTTGGGAATACTTCAAGCAGCTCTTTGTGGTATGAACTGGCTTACTCTTAGGATAAAGGAAGAATTCGGAGAGGTGACAGGATTTGGCAGATTGGTTTTGGTTCAGGATTTAAGTGCAACAGTGCCGTGTGGCGTGCTTTGAGGACTATTAAACCTGAACAGGAGAAAAATCCTTGGACGAATGAAATTGATGATTTTCTTGTTCAAGTGTCAAATATTGCACCAATTAACTTCTCTTTTTCATAAGGGACAGTCTGTTACTGCTCTTTTCGATGTTAAATGAGCATGGGATTATGTGGAAGTCCTGTATACAATTAATTCTGAATAAATGGTTATACAAACTTTGAATCTAGTGTTTTGAATATAACAAATTATATTTTCAAAATAATATTAAATTTTTCAAATTAAGGGTTTATATTGTAAACGAGAACAAGCTCAAGAATTTATAGAAATGGTCCAACAACTCAAGATTCAAGCACATGCTTCATTTCGTAACATTTTCTTTTTAATACTGTTGTAAAGTTAGTTTGCATAATAAACAAATGTTATCTCACACGCCCTTCGTGCATTACCTTCATATACTAAACGTCTTAAATATTTCATTACATTCTAGTTTAATGATAGGATCCCTAGCAAAAAAGTAGTTTGAAAAATGCTTAAAGAAAATAGGATTTGAACTTATGTTAAAGCATTAAACATAGAAAATATCTCAAAATGTGAGTACATGGACTATCAATATCTCCAAACTTGAGTACATAAATTTTATGCATATCTTTTTGGAACAGGATGGGCTGAGGATCACATACTTTTGGATCAAAGAACAGATAGAAAAGAGAAGGCTCAAGGCATTGATCTGTCCATTTATGAATCCTCAAAAGTGGTTGGTACACAAGCACCTGCCCAGTCTCTCTTAGTGCAGCGGATTGCAAGGAAAAAATCAATTGAAACCAAAGGTTCTAATTTAGTTTGTTATTTATATCTAAGTACCACCATATTTTCTATTAAATTGACATCTATTAATTAGATTGGGAATTAGCTGCTATTTTAAATACACTGTTATACATCTTCATAATATACAGAATCAGAACCAGCAAGATAGTGATTTGATCAACCCCCAAGACCTAATATTGTTGCTTATGATCCCAAATTATAAAGTAAAAAAACACTAATCCAAGTGCTCTTGAATTGATTAAGCAACAATACTAAGAATCAATCAAAGAAAAAGCAGAAATCAAAGCAAAGAATCAATGCACAGAGATTTAAGTGGTTCGGCTCCATGCGGCCTACATCCATTGTAAAAATAAAAGCAAGCTTTCACTATTAAGAGTTTCTCAAGATACAAATACAAAGAGAATGTGTAACTCAACTGAATTGCCCTCAATAGCCAACTATTAAGTTCTGTCTATGTTTGTTAGCTTAAAATTTCTCCCTCTTAAATGAATGGCTTTAACAGCCTTTTGAATGGGCATGTGACACGTGTGTGGTTCAAAAGAAAAAATGCTGAGTAAAACGGCCAGGGCAGCTGTCGCCTAACATAAGTAATGCATATGCATGATCATATGCTATTATGTATCACTTGTTCCTTCAACCGACCAATGTTCTGTGTCATACAACACCAGCCTTTCAGTTATCTGACGTGTCATATAACCCTAAATTTACAACCAACTTACCATACAACAGTCCAAAATCCAGATTTGAGATCACACATAAACATAGAATAATTCGATGAATCTGTTACTATTTTTTACCTTCTTTGGAGATGAGGCTAGTTCTTTGATGATACATTATTTACATTACTCTTGGTTCTGATAATATGCACCCATTCTATGGCTCTTTTTTTTTCCTATAACTTTTCCCACAATTCATAGATGAGGAAGCATCTTAGTCACTATGTATCAGTCCTGAGAAACAGCTTTCTGATCCTTGTTTGCTAATCTGATTTGAGGGGTGCAAAAAAGCTGAAATGTTAAGGTGGGAGAAGCACTTTTAATTTTCATATAATCTGGTCGATAAGAGCATTTTAGTTGTTCTTTTGCCTGTGGTCCAAAGATTGCTACCTTTACATGCTATTGAAATGGATAAGTCTATTGTGAGAGGTTAATGTACTGGCCCATTTGTGAGAGCTTTAAAGGCTTTAAGGTGCATTGCATTTTTGTTATAGCTTTTCAAAACTTGGGATGGAATGGAGCAAAATACATGCAATGGCCAGTGATGGAACAAAGGCATTGTCTAAGATTAGTTCTGAAATGGTGATTCATTTCATAACATTTTCTTTTTAATATTGTTGTAAAGTTGGTTTGCATATTAAACAAATGTTATCTCACACGTCCTTCATGAAGTACCTTCACATACCAAAGGTCTTAAATTTTTCACTACACTCTAGCTTAGTGCTAGGATCCCTAATGAAAATGTGGTTTGAAAAAATGCTTAAAGAAAATAGGATTTTAGCTTCTGTTAAAGCATATGAACTTAGAAAATAACTCAAAATGTGAGTACATGGATTATCAATATCTCAAAACCTGAGTACATAGATTATCGATAGGTTTTAAGTATATACTTTAATTCTGCACATCACTTAGAATTTCTTAAAATATTACTTTGGGAAGCCCAGCATTACTCTAAAATTGATTTCCAATATACAACGCAGTCCGAATCTTTAGGTATTTAATAGAATTACAAGAATTTAATTAAATTGTCATAAAGGCTCGAAAAAATAACAATAGCATATTGGTCTCTCTAACTACTTATAGAAGTGGCTGTAACCTCACAAGAACCCGAGTTCAGATCTGTTGTAGGATTTCTGATATCAGATAGCGTCATCATCATCTTATCAAACACTTGCCAAACTTTCAAGGTTCGTTTTTTAGATTCAACTTTAAAAGAGTTACTCATTTTGCATCATTTAACTGTGTCTTATAAAATTTATGCATTTCAGTCTTGCCTTAGACGTGTAAATTTTATTAAGGGGCTATTTTATGGTAACTGCAATTCGTGATTTATGTTAGAAACTTTGGTGGGTCGTGTTCATTTTATTAGTTTATGGTGTTTGTAGATACCATTTATGTATGCTCTATTTTGTCATATTGGTTGCTCCTCTATTCTTATAGATTAATAAAGTTTACAGTTTTATCTTTTCATTTTGATAAGAAATCTTTTAGTCGTTGAGAATGAGTGCTCGAACATTTATTTATTTAACTAAATGTTGTTACAAAAATATGGTCGAGTTGGTTAGCAACTAGGTGTCTACACCAACACTTAAATTTGTAATAATTGAAGAGATGGTTTTATGTTGTAACTTCACACTCGAGCAACACCAGTGTACCTGATTTTTAGAAGGATGCCGAAGTTTTTTTTCGATGTAAACCCTCTTATGCTCAGTAAGTTATCTGGGTTTTTTGAAAAAATTTATACCACGAATCACATGGCTTGATTATTATTACTTTATAGCCTTATATTTGCCTTGAAATAATTTTCATAAACAATTATCTGCTCGCCTTATTATGGTCAAGCAAGTGCGTGCAAATTTTGATTTTTATCTCATCTCGATGAGGTTTTGATATTTAAAGCCTTATACTTGCCTTGTAATAATTTTCATAAAAAATCATCTGCTCGTCTTGTCATGGTCGAGCAAGAGCAGTCAATTTTTCACTTTTATCTCACCTCGAGGTGATTTTAAGACTTAAAGCCTTACCCTTACCTTACGATAATTTTCATTAAAAAAAAAAAAAAACATCTACTTACCTTGTCATGTTTGAGCAAGTGTAGGTAAATTTTAACTTTTGTCTTACTTCGAGGAGGTTTTAAGAATTAAAAAGCCTTAGACTTGCCTTAGAATAATTTTCATAAACAATCATTTCCTCACCTTGTCATGGTCAAGCAAATGCAGGCAAATTTTGACTTTTGCCTCATCTTGAGGAGTTTTGAGATTTAGAGCTCTATACTTGCCTTAAAATAATTTTCATAAACAATAATTTGCTCGCCTTGTCATGGTCAAGCAAGAATAGGCAGGTTTAGACTTTTTGTCTCACCTCAAAGAGATTTTGAGACTTAAAGCCTTTTACCTGCCTTGAAAAATTTAACAAAGAGAGAAAGAAGAGCGAATGAATTTTCTTCATAATACATCCATTTTATTTAAAGTCATGGTTTACAACTCTATTAGAAAAATGCTTTAAAGCTCACACAATACATAAACAATATGTTATTTTTTCTTAATCACCTATAAGCATTGTGCCTAAGAACACGATTAAAGTCAGCCACAGGCTAGCACTTGGCCTTAATAATTTGTGCTAACCATTTCATATTTCTAGCACTTTTCAATAGTAATTAGAAATTATGTCATGTGAATTATAACCATTCGTTTCAAGAAAACAATTATAAATATGTCTAATATCTAATATTTTCCTATGCATAAGTAGCAATTTAGCAATAAGTAACTATATATTTATTCATGCTCTTCAATTAATTTTATGCTTTTATTGAATAATTGAAATTGAACCTGAATTTTGGTCCTTGGCCACTGGCCAATGTTCTTTCTTAATTCTCAAGGTGTCTCTAAATATGGTACTGACAACAATTTGGGGTATAGCTGCTAATTTGTTTCAATTTTTTCAATCAATTTGTCAAACATTTTTCATATGTGATTTTGCACGACCAATTTTAAAAATCCTCTCTAAAATCTTGTTTCCAAAATTACAAATTCCACATCTCTTCCTCAAATTAATAATTAAATCCTCATTCTAGATGATTTAATCCTTCATAATACGATGAAACTATGCCATTATCTAATTGTGAAAATGGTTGAGACCTTAGTATCTAAACTTGAGTTTATGCAAAAATTTTATGGCAAGCACATGATCAAGAGTTGACTATAAAGCAACAATCATATGGCCCTTAGTTTCATGCTTTTCCCGGAGGTTTGGAGAAAGCTACAATCAATAGGATTTTCCTAATCCTCTCGTCCCAAAAGGAATAAAATGAAATTATTTTTCCTTTTCCTTTCCGCAAGGACCAAGAAATTAGATCTAGCTGTAAAAAGAATGCTTGGCTAAGTGATACCAAGGCTGTGAGTTATAAAAAAGATCATTCGATGCAATATATCACGCATATAAATAACTAAATTAAAGGTAATTACTGAATTTGATTCTTTTGTGGGAATTCGAACTAAAAGCTTTCTCTAATACGAACATGATAATATTTTATGTTTGCATTGACTAAATGAAAAATTGATATAAACGTTCCATTTCTCACAATTAGTGTCAAACTATTGATGCAGAAATCTGGTCGGTTGGTATGCAGAAATCTAGTCGGTTGGTTTGCGACCAAGCATCTACACCAACACTTAAATTTGTAATAGTTGAGAAGATGGTTTTGTGCTGCAACTTCACACTTGAGCAAGCACCTACGACCACGAGAACTTTGCTAGAACACTTGCACTCACAAAAAATAGTTAAAGGGATGCCAGAGATTTTTCCAATATGAACCTTCTAAAGCTCCAGTTAATTATCTGGATTTTTTAGAAAAACTTATGCCACAACTCACATGGCTTGCTTATTGTTGCTTTAAACAAAAAACTTTAAAAAAATTGAAAAAAGTGAAATTTTGAAAAAAAAAAAAAAGAGAGAAAAAAGAAAGAAATTTTTAAAGTGAGAGTGAAGTGAGTGATCGAGAGAGAAAGAAATTCCTTGTTCTCATTTTTGGGGGTTTTTATAGACGAGAGAATCTTATGCTCCTTGGATTGTTGAGCATCTGTTAATAGATCAGGTTGTGCCTTGATTTTTTTAGAGAAAATAAATGAGGTTTATTTTGATTGAGTTTTACTTCCTGGTGATACAAGTTATCTCCTGGTTGAGGTAATCAAAATTACCTCCTAG
This sequence comes from Murraya koenigii, assembly GCA_025617385.1. Taxonomy (NCBI): domain Eukaryota; kingdom Viridiplantae; phylum Streptophyta; class Magnoliopsida; order Sapindales; family Rutaceae; genus Murraya; species Murraya koenigii. Next base: position 4,841,481 of record CM046818.1, on the reverse strand, counting down.
TCGAGTTAATATGCTCGAGGTCATCAAAATTTTCTTCTACGCAAGGTGATTTGCCCAAGATCACTAGACTTACTTTTTAGTTGAAATGATATGCTCAAGATCATTATAATTACCTCATCATTGAGGTCATCATAATTGTCACCTGGTCAAGGTGATACACTCGATGTCATAAAAAATTAGTCGAGATAATATGCTCAACGTTACCAGAATTATCTTCTAGTCAAGGTTATTTACTCTTTGCTCACTTCTCACTTTGAGGAGAGTGCGATAATATTTGAGCAAATACCTTATCGTCTTCACCATGTTTTATTCCCCAAATACTATATATTTGGTTTATAGGGTTTATAGATACTTTTTAATCTGATCATGTCTTGGTTCATGGAGTTCACTTGAGTTTTATGATAAGTGCACGATTTTCATTGGCTTTAGAGTCTAGACTTTAGCTATTCAATTAGCCTTTTAGAGCGTTATTTATTAAGGGTTACTTTGTTCTTGTACATCAAATTTAGTGAGGAATTTGTTCTGTAAAAGCCCTTTTAAGCAAGTTCATAACACGCTTCACCACAAGTTTCTTTAGATTGTATTAAGAGTAGAAATTTGTGGTTTCAATAGGTGAACTTATTTGTGCTATGCATTGTTGAGAATGTGTTCGTAGATATTCAATTACTCATACTGACTACTTGAGCAAATACCTTATCGTGTTCACCATGTTTTATTCCTCAAATACTATATATTTGGTTTATAGGGTTTATGGATACTTTTTAATCTGATCATGTCTTGGTTCATGGAGTTCACTTGAGTTTTATGATAAGTGCACGATTTTCATTGGCTTTAGAGTCTAGACTTTAGCTATTCAATTAGCCTTTTAGAGCGTTATTTATTAAGGGTTACTTTGTTCTTGTACATCAAATTTAGTGAGGAATTTGTTCTGTAAAAGCCCTTTTAAGCAAGTTCATAACACGCTTCACCACAAGTTTCTTTAGATTGTATTAAGAGTAGAAATTTGTGGTTTCAATAGGTGAACTTATTTATGCTATGCATTGTTGAGAATGTGTTCGTAGATATTCAATTACTCATACTGACTACTTGGTTATGATTACTCGTACTTAATGGATTTGGATGCCACAAAATAGGAACATCATATGGAGAATATACTTATGATAAATGTTGATGCCAAAATCCTGTTGTGTCAGTGTGTGGGCTACCTACCAGATTCTAACACCAATATTTGAATTTTTTTTCGTGGAGAGATGGTTTCCTACTTTTCTCTTACAGACTGAGCAAAAAATGGCGACCATGAACTTAACTCTAGTAGGCACGATTCTACTCTAATGAGCACCTGCAATTAAAAAAAAAGTCAAGGTTGTCAAAAGTTTTTCCAGCATTAACCCCCTGATGCTCAAGTCAGTATCAGAATTTTCATGAATAACCATATGTATAACTTTTGTATAAAGAATAAATCAAAGTAAAGCCAAAAAATGCTTAGTTAGAAGACGGTCTCATTTAAATAAGAAAGAATGATGGTGAGAAAGGAAGATCATAAAAAATAGAAATGATAAGAAATATAAGATTTAAATTTACAAATTCCCTTTTATCTCTTGATTCTTTTTTTTAATTTTATATGAGTTCAAATTTCTCTTCCCGTAGATTTCGGTGAGGCAGTTTTTTTATAAAGTTTCCCTTTTTTTCCTATTTTAATTCTAGAATTGTAGTTTTTTTATAGGTTATCATCTCCCCATATCTCTAGAATCATGACATTATTGGTTTTGTGGGTAGAATTCTATCCCTGCATTTTCGGATGAGGTGGCAAAATGATTTTGACTGAGTTTGCTCCCAGTTTAACAGTCTCATCGACAAGTTCTACTCTGCATCACCCATATGCTATTTAGATAGTGTAGCAATAGAATCAGACTTCCAAGTAAGCTTAATTCTGGTCGTCCTATTTTATCATCCAAATAATAAACCTGAAAGAGAACCCTACTGGCCTTCTGGGAAACTCAGGGTTTCTATTACCGGGGCAAGGGGATTTTTTGCCTCGTACATTACCAAGCGATTGAAGAGTGAGGGATGCTATATTATTACCTCTGACTGGAAGAAGAATAAGCATATGACGGAGGATATGTTCTGTTATGAATTCCATCTTTTTGATCTCAGGGTGATGCAAAACTATCTGAAAGTGACAAGTGGAGTTGATCATGTGTTCAATCTCGCAACGGATATGGTAGGCATAGGCTTCATTCAATCCAGTCACTCAGTTATTATGTATAGCAACATGATGATCGGCTTTAACATGCTTGAGGCTGCAAGAATGAATGGAGAAAAAGGCCTTTTATATTATAATGGTGGAAAAACTTAGGCTCCATATTTATCTCCTTTTTAATCTACTAAATCAAAATAATTGATTTAAATTAAAAAAAAAAAGATAAAAACCTAAAAGTTTTTTGTGTTATACTTGTTATAGTTATAGGAGACCACCTTGTAAAATAACACAAGACCCCTTATACACAATTATATTAATTAGAGCCTCCCACCAAATAATATATTTAGGTTTTTAACCCAAATAACTAGTTACCTTGCTTATTAATCCAGTAGTGGTACAATCAATTAAATGAGCTAACCCCGGGGATCATATAGGTATATAAAATATGGCTATAATAATTAGGCATATAATTAAACTAACGTGATTATTTAATTTCAAATCTACTCTACTATAAGATTGGAACCGACCTCCATAATTGTATGCTATCTATGATAATATTTTCGAATAATAATTTGACTCATGCCACATTGATCTCTTTACTGAACAATCCTTTGTACCACATCGCTAATTAAATTGATATTTTAACTGTCCAATTAATTTAATTACATCTTATTCCTTGATACTTATTGGCTTTTTCTAATGATCAATTTCAACATACTAATTATGTTGACACACTCTGATCAGAGAATTTTATGATTAAGTACCGAAAATCCATCAATAGATATGTTATACAAATTCTATATTTTTAATCTATAATCTCACTACTCATAATTACTCCTACCAAGATACTGGGTAATCTTGACTACAAATGTATGTCGCGCCTACTAGTAACTCAAATTGAACAACAATCATAAATATAAAACTATAATTAACTCAAGATTAAGATTGCAATAAAATCAATGGCTATGAGATTTAATAAGTTTGACAGTTACTCCAAGGTTAATTAAATCTCATATGTGATTCAGTTCAATATAATCAGTAAATTCATACATATTAAGACAAATCATTCAATGAATTTATTACAGTCTAAACATAAATAGAACATTCAACTTTATTTATCAACTGTGAACTTAATTTATTTAATCATAAGATAACTTGTATTTATATTTTTTGTGACTCTATACGATGATCACATAAATATATATAATATGATTAAATGGACCTTATTTAAAATATTTATGCAATTAAGATGTCTAAAAAATATTTTATACGTTTTATTAATCAAATTATATATTTATCATAAATAAATTATATTCTTTAAAGAGCACATAATCCCAAGAGTTTGAATACTAATGTGAGCTTGAAGGAGTCTGATGCCTGGCCTACGGAGGTTTCCACTCTGGACTAGCAGAAATCATTCTATGTGCAAAGCTATTTGTGTTTGTTTCTTCACATGTTTATAAGATCGCTCTGGCTTGCCTTTTAGCCTCAAGATGCTTATGGTTTGGAGAAGCTAGCTACAGAATAGCCATGCAAGCATCATACCAAGGACTTTAAAATCGAGTGTCAAATTGGTCGTTTCCATAACATCTATGGACCCTTCAGAACATGGAAAGGCAAGAATATGTTCATTATTTGTTGGCACTGAGCAGTATACATTTTTTGCAATTTTAGACTCATATTTTGCATTTTGTGCACTTATAAGTGGGAGAGAAAAGGCTCCTGCTACATTCATTAGGGAGGCCATCCGCTAATAAATTTGAGATGTGAGGAGATGGTAAACAAACTCAATCTTTCACATTCATAGATGAATGTGTAGAGGGTGTTCTGAGGTACAGGGTTTTGCTAAATTACAATATCAAAATGCTTTGGACAACAAGCGCAAGAAGATTTTGAGTTGGGTGATTTTTAATAAGCGAAGTGATGCGTGAAAATTTTATGTGAATTGTTGGCTGGTGTTCCTACGAATTTGAATTACGATTTACTTAAGTATAAATATTATTTTAGATTGACAAAATCGAACTTCCGAGAGCCTGTGAATATTGGAAGTGATGAGATGGTTAGCATGAACGACATGGCTGAGATTATTCTCGGCTTTGAGAATAAGAAGCTCCCTATTCATCACATTCCTGGCCCGGAAGCTGTGCGGGGTCGAAACTCAGGTAACACTTTAATAAAAGAGAAGCTTAGTTGGGCCCCTACCATGAAACTGAAGGTATAATGAGAAGCTTCTATTCTAGTAAATTTATTCATGATTATCTGACTCACTAATTTCATGCATATCTTTTTGGAACAGAATGGGCTGAGGATCACATACTTTTGGATCGAAGAACAGATAGAGAAAGAGAAGGCTCAAGGCATTGATTTGTCTATTTATGGATCCTCAAAAGTGGTTGGTACACAAGCACCTGTCCAACTGGGCTCTCTTCGTGCAGCGGATGGCAAAGAATGAATCTATTGAAACCAAAGGTCTCATTTAGTTAGTTATATCCAAGTGCCACCATATTTTCTATTAAATTGACATCTATTGATTAGTCTGTGAACTAGCTGCTATTTTAAATATACTGCTATAAATCTTCATCATATGCAGAATATTTGATGAATCTGTTACTATTTTCTGTCTTCTTTAGAGATAAGGCTAGTTCTTTGATGAAACATTATTTATGTTACTCATGGTTCTGCTCATATGCACACACATTCTATGGCTGTTGTTTTGTCCTATAACTTTTCCCACAATTCATAGATGAGGAAGCATCTTAGTCAATATGTATCAATTCTGATAAACGGTTTTCTGATTCCTTGTTTGCTAATCCGGTTTGAGGGGTGCACAAAAGTTGAAATGTTAAGGTGAGAGACACACTTTGAATTTTAATTTAATGTGGTCCATAAGAGCATTTTAGTTGTTCTTTTACCTGTGGTCCAAAGATTGCTCCCTTGATATGCCCGTTGAAATGGATAAGTCTATTGTGAGAGGTTAGTACTGGCCCATTTGTGAGAGCTTTAAAGGCTTGAAGCTACATTTTTTGTTATAGCTTTTCAAGGCTTTGGATAGAATGGTGCAAAACATATGCAATGGCCAGCGAGGGAACAAAGGCATTGTCTAAGATTAGTTCTGAAAATGGTGACGCTAGTGCTTCATTTTGGAGCTTTGCATGTAACTTCATATTCACCTTGATCAGGATTCGGGACCTCTGCCCCCATAGAGAAGCATGCTTCAAATGATTGGCACATCTGCTTTCTAAAAGACTGACAACCCACGTGGCCATGAACTTTGATGAGTTAAAGCACACTATCAAACAAAAGTTCTGAAGCTGTTTGTCTCACAGGAAAATGTCATTAAGAAGTTTTTACATCCCTTCATAGTTTTAAATCAAAATTTTCATTGAAAACAGCCATTGTGCTGTTCATTTTCTACCCAGCATTTTCTAAGAAATTAAAGTCACATTTAGGTTGCAGTCTTAACCACCTTAATATATCAATTGAATAGTATATTAAGCTGACAAGATACAATCATTAGCTAATCATTCAATTCAATGATACTAAGAAAATTCCTCTGCCACTTGTCATTTTCTTTAATTCTCCTTCTTAATATAATTATTAGTATGGTGGGAAGTTCTAATTGAAAAGATTCTCACAGCTTAAAATTGATATTCATTTTAACAAGTCTATCTGATTTTGATTCCTGAAAATCCAATAGAAACCTGACCTTGGAAGAAAATAATTTGCCAGCAACCACTTCTTCTTTTCCTTTCTTGGTGGGTGGCCACTGTTCAGCAGTCAAGTATTCATTACATTAAACATAAAATTATTTTTGCAGGCTTAAAACCAATCTTCTTTTGATTCCATGAGGAATAAAATACTTCTAATATTTTCCTGGATTCCAAGTTTACTAATTCTCTGTGCAAGAATCCTAAAGAGTCAAAATAATTCATGATAAGATTTAGGTTCAAGATCAAAGTAAACCTGCAAGTTTTCTTCCAATTATAGAAAAAATTGAATTGATGTGAAGGGGAGTTTTTGTGTTCATTTTTAAAACGTTAGAGGCTTGTACATTAGAGCAAACTTTAGGGGACTTGATGTTCTTTTCCAAATAATCTAATGCCTGCAACACATTGATCCTGTGGGACAGATATGGATTAAGAACAAAAAATTAACAATTACATATCAAATCTTCTTTGCTATCGAATTATAAAAAAGGGACATGACCACTTGGAGGATTAGATAAACAATTCAGCCTTTGCTAAGCAAATTACACGTCTATGTTCAATTCAACACATATCTTCTGCAACTTTTTTCCTAGGAGACTTGTTCAAAAATCATAATGGCTGCTGATGTGGGAGTCCAATCTGCATAAAATAACATAAGCTGTTCCTTTGGCATATTCTGTATAGGCGCAAGATATTCCCCATGCAATAATATTACATGACGTGGTAGAAACAAACAGCTGTTGAAGAAACTGGCGAAAACAAAGATTTTCTGGAAATAAATACTTAATCGTTGAAGATATATATCATCTAACAATGTGAAATTTTCACTTAGCTGCATCGTCATTTTTATTTAACTGGGTTTTAAGTCGCTCAGAGTTATAAAATTCATTAATGGTGGCAGTATGATCCATGCTCGTCTCTAGCATTTCTGAAGCTACTACAAGAGTAGCAGAAATCCAAGAATAGAGTAGTAAATGCAGAGCATCTTATATTAATCTCAGTCAGTGGGCAGATGAATGATGATTTTAACTTAATAATGTTCTGAAATTTTCTGAATGTTTTGAGTGGATACATTCCAAGAAAAGATTTGCAAGCTGTCATTGTATCAATGCATTAATAGGGATTTTAGCCATTTTTTTCATAGTTACATTTAAGTGTTATTCACTCAGGACTCGATCTCGCCGCTGGCATTGTATTTTGTACTTCCACATTCATTTGTTCAGTTGAATTTTATGGCTGCCCTGCAAACACATTTGATGCCTAAATGACAAAATCTCTTCGAGAAACGAAAGCTAAGGAGGATTGATCAGTGACCTCAAAATAATTTCTAAAAACTAGAATACAATTTGGACTCTCTCTTTTAATTGGGAAAAAAAAAATTAATTACCCTTTTAAATGATCCACCGAGTGTTAACCCCATTTATTTTTATTAAGGCTCAAATCAGGACTTGACACTGCCCTCACCACTACAAGCTCCACCGCTTGTGCAGGCTCCGTCAATTCCTTAGAATTTCATTATTCTCCTGACCAGATACTTAATGCGTTAGTTACAATATTACACTGGTCAAGTTACAATATTACACGGGTCAATACGTACAGCACCTAATATCTATTTTTTTATAGTTAGGACTATTGAATACGTACAGCACCTAATATCTATTTTTTTATAGTTAGGACTATTGAAATATTTAATTTTATTCTTTTTCTATGTATTTAATTTAAAAAAATATTAAAAAAAAATGAAATAAGTAAAAAGAAATTAAAAAGAAAAGATGAATTTTATATTCATAAAAATAATAAAAATAAAATTAATCTCTTTTTCACTTATTTTCTTTTTTCCCTTATTTCTTTCTATTCCTCTATTCTCTCACTATTTCTTCTTTTTTATATTATTTCTTCCAACTAAATATAAACTTAATTCTCTTCACGGTCTAGTACTGTTAAATTTTCTGATCTTTAATTAATAGGTGTCACAAGAATACGATAGAAGGAGGCGATTAAAAAAATAATAATAACAGAGATGTCAATTCGTGATTGGATTAGAGGATACGTTTTGCTGAACTCGCCCACAGTTTTCTTTATCAATCTGATGGGTGAATGGTACGTTCATGAGCAATCGAGCCTTTTGAAAAATGAAAAAGGCACAAAAATCATAGATCAAAAGAATCTATAGCTGACATGTGAAGGCCCACCAATTTCAACCATGAGGCCTGCTGCTCCCAATAAATCCTAAAAATTCCAATAAATCATGAATAGCGTGGCCTGTGGGAGTGTAGTAGGATTCTGATTTTCTGATTTTCTGATTTCGTGTGGTCTAGGCAAACTCGGTAAAATCAAATAACACCTCACAACACAACACCACGCCACACCACACAACACAAGCAAAGCAATCAAAGAGAAAGAGAAGAGTAGGTGGGGTGTTGCTTTCGTAAAGCTTATTATTATTTTCAAACTTTGCGCTATTTGCTTTTTTTATCTTGCTTTGTTATAGACCCCACTATCAATCTTATCACTCACATTTACAAATGATATTTATTAATTGAAAATTTTTTTAATTAAAATTTTATATTTATATTGTGGTATGCAAGTTGTCGCACATGGCAAAAATTATAATAGATGTTACTTGTTGATGTTACAACGCACATACAACATTTGTATTTACAGGCCGATTTATAATCTATAATAATACAGCCACTATAACATTATTATTTTTTAAATTTTTTGTTACATACAAATTTATAAAGTCTTATTAAATTACATTTCATATAACGTACAGTCATCGTAAAAACAATGAAAACCTCATTTAAATACTACTTATTTGTACATATTTTAAGAATATTATAAACTACATAAAAATATAACTTAACAAAACTCATATTTAGTATTACTTACATATCTAATTATTATGTTACATTACACCTTTTTTTTTTTTTTCCAAAAGTAGAGATGCGTAACGTAAGTTTGAAATTTTTGACAATAGGGTACCCTATGCTATGAGAATTAAGAAATGCGAAAAACAAAAACAAAAGGGAAGGACCCTACATGCCTTTATTGTTTTTAGGGCGTTTAGTAACAGACCCTACCCACTTGGATTGAAGGGTAAACTAGGATTAGACTACATATATAATAGGTATGCATCTTATAAACTGACTTTTAAAGTGGATAATGGAATAGAGATGACCCACAACAATGATTGTGAGGAAATTTTTTTTTTCCAACAATAAATTGTAAAATTAACAACAACAAACAAATGGGAAGGGTTCCGTGCCAAATACCGGCAGCAAGTTGGCCATCTGATAAGAAATACCAAATCTTTATTTGTTTTAGCCATGTTGCATAATGGCTAAAATTTGAGATTCGGGCTTGCCTTATAAGGGCCAAAACACCTAAACTTCACCTCCATAACAATAATACATTCCTTATTTTAGTTACACCATCAACAATTTACAAAAAAGAAAAAAATAAAGATAATAGGTCAGTTGGAAGACAGTCAAATTGTCAAAACTCCTTATCCTTTAAAAGTTTCAACGACTACATTTTTCACACGTGTCAGAGCGAAATCGTTTTGATGATTTCTATTTAGTCAAAACTGCAATTCCACACGCAAAAAACATAAATGTGAAGATCGCTGGTGGACGTGAAGAACATGAAAAACGCACGAGCAGAGTTGAAACAAAAGAGGCAGGGTTATTTATTTATTAGTTTTTATAATGTTATTTTCTCCTTTACTTTTATTAAACCAAAAAAAGCTCAAAAATTAAAAACAGAATATCACGCCAATCTAGTGAATTTTTTTAAAAAAATTTTATTGTATGGCTCTGAGACGCGGCGATCGAGACTCCACGAGCCTCTTCAATCTGCCGTCATCAACAAACTCAATAAATAGTATTAATTAAATTAAATTAAAATAAATAAATTATCTAAAAAGATGCGAAATTAAAAAGTAAAGTTTACATGCTACAATGTTCCCTCTCATATAACAAAACACTCAACGAAATTTGTTTCATCCTCCAGTTGTTTTAGACGATAATGGGCATATATGACTTAAAAAAAGAAAAAAAAAATCTACTAATAACATTTTTGTTTTATTATTATTATTTAAATTACACGGCTTGTAGAGTTACTGCCTCTTCCTACAAATAAAAATGAAAGAGGAAGAAAAAAAACAAAACAAAAAGTAAAGCATTATCCGATGTTATATATTTTTTTTAATATATATTCATATTTTTTATACCTCAAAAATATATTAAAAAAAAGAAAAACAAAATTCGATTTTGTTCAGGGTTTCTCTTTTAACAGAGACGCTAATCCGGTGACCATTTTGGTTCTTTTTTCTTCAGTCTTTGGCTTGACCGCCGGCGGCTTCCACGTCATCACCACCTCAACAGGTTCTTTAACCGGCGACGACGATGACTCCGACGGCGTCGTTTTCTCTCCAAAAATCAACTCTAATTCTCCACAATCATCACTCTCCGCTGCTGCCGGGTTCTCCGATTCAACATTGGTCTGCAAAAAGGCATCGGTTTCGGAGGCTCTGGTGTAGGGAGACAGCCACTTGGCTCGCATGTACTCCGCCTTCCTCCACGGCGGAAAATGCATGCCTTTCCTCTTCAAGCTCAGCTTTGCCGCCTCCGATACGATCGACACAATCTGTCCGATCCTCTCCGGCTTGCCGACGAAAATGAACGGCAGCGATTGCAGGATCGCCTTGTAGGCCCCAGTCGACCTAGCAATCTCAAACTCCGATCTGAAATCAATATCCACCAACAACCTATCCTCCTCCACGATCACATCGATATACTCATATTCACCTGATCAAAATCAACAAATTTAATTCAATTCAATTTCTAAAATTCGTTGAATTTTATTATATTTTAAAAAATTAGTCGAAGAATCTAGACGGCACCGTACCGGCGGGGAAAGAAGGACACTTGTCCCATTTTGATTTGCAGATGGAGCAATCATAGCCGAGAGATGATAATCCTTTGGTTACGATTTTTCTCAAATCGTCTTTGCGTTTGTGATTCTTGCTGTTCTTATCGACAATCACCGCCACGTCAGCCAATAAATTTCTCTCCGTCACACTTGCGCAAGGTATCAAACTCTGTTGCAACAGAACCACAACAAAATTAATTCCTCAAATTTAAGAAAATAAATGAGAAATGAAATAATTAGTGTTTCTTTTACTTTATCTTATTTCTTTCTTGGTTTAATTTTAATTTACCTTGACTATATCCGAGAAATCGCTGAACGAACCGCCGTTGACGGAGTCACCGAGGCCGTTGATCAAATCAAATTCATCATCGGAGCTGTCATTTCCGTTACCGTTAAAGCAATTGCAGCGATTACGGCCGCATTTAGCATTCGATTGCTTCTCGTTGAACTCTTCGATGAAGTTCTGGACCATTTTGTCCAAACAGACCGAGCTGGGCTCGAACTCCAATCCGGTCCCTGCATCTTTAGTAGTGTACTCAACAGCGGGCTGCCTCTCGGCCGATGAAATGCGCAAGACGCTAGGGAACTGGCGGTCGAAGAGCCTTTTGAGCCGGGATTTGAGTACCGGTTTAGTTGACTCCGGTCTGATTGTCGGGTCTTTTAGTGCTTGTGCTTCTGAGTCGACGTCAATTGGTTGGATCTTCATCGGAAAAGGCATAACGGACGAGGGTTGAAAATTCAAAAGGTTCTCGTTTAATCCTCACTAACTGAAGCTTCAAGTACTAGGGCTTGACTATATTTACATACAAAATTTTGTCAAAAATGCAACATTTCTAAAGTGAGCTTTCGTCTCTCACTCGATCGTTTAACTCAATCTAAACTGCAAAGCTGAAAATACCAAAACTACCCAGAACTGAAATAGGCCGAAAGCTGATACCTTTCTGAGGATTCACCGAGGAACTAAAATAAGAAAAATGAAAAGAAAGGAATAAATACAAGACTGTGAAGAAGAAAGCGATCGCTTTTGGTTATGGTTTTTCATGGAATACGTGGCGGCGATGATCGGAGATAGGGACATTGCGTGTAGATAGAGAAGTGAACAATAAGTTGACCGGAACATTCATTTCTCCGGCAATGTTCTCTCCTCGTCGCCGGCTATTGTTATCAGAGAAAAGTAATAGACTTTTATTTTTTTCCTTTTTTGGGTGGTGGTAAGGAGGTTTGAATGTATTTTTGGGTTTTGGTTATACTGGTGTGGAATGGGTTTGGGATTTTTATAGGGGATGTAATGTTGCTGACTAGGATTTATGATCCATCATGGCATATTAAATGGAGCGTATTATCCTGAATAATTATGATGATGTGGTACCGCTTGCCTGTGAAATTACCGAATTGATCCTGTTGCTTCTGTTGAAAGCAGTGAAAGCAGTCCCTGACTCCGCATGATTAAGGGGGTAAATTTGAGAAATTAACGACAGTCGAGGCGATGGAAGGGTGAGATTATTTATAGTGTGTCCCGGTTGGACGTGGTTGAGACTGTGCGCGTAACATCGTGTGACACGTTCTGTGATATTGGCAAGTTTTGATTATCAGGACAGTTATAGACCGTTTGATCATGTAAAATTCTTCTGGATTCTTTCAAAATGTTACAGGTAAAATCGAACGAGCCAACAAATCCAACAGGGTCATCCTAGAGTGCAGAGATGTATCACATAAAGCCTGCTTTTATAACTTGAACAACCGGTAAAATACCGGTTGTTCATTTAATAATTTAAAAAATATTTTTAATGCAAAAAAAATGAAAATAATTGAAAATAAATTAATTAATTAATAAACAATTAACATGAAAATATTTGAGTGAGAAATTTATTTTTAATTTAAATAAAAGTTAAAAAATAAGTAAAATAATTATGTCCCAACTCTTTTAGTTAAATATCAATATATTAAGTGGATGTTCTAAGTTCATTTCACATATCTCTAATTTTGGTTCAACTTTCTCATTAATAATTCATTTATTTCAACTTCTCAATCCACTAGTTTGGTGTTTAATATTCCTATTAAATTCATTAAATATTAATATTATGTGTTAGATTCCTAGTATATTTATTTTTCCTTGGATAAATTCTAAATTTTGGTTATGCTTTATCTCATTCTCGTTTACATGTTTCAACTATTATTCCACTAACTTTGCGTTCGATATTTCAATTCACTTAGTAAGATTTCATTTATTTGGGTTAAATATTAAAATTACTTTTTTTTGTTAAATTAATTCATGATTTTGATTATGGTTTTTCATTTATAGGTTCACATATTTCAACTTACTAGTCCATTATTTTTGTGTTTGATATTCCTACTAAATTTGTTAAATACTAATATTTTGGACTATATTTCAAGTAACTTTCATTTTTCGTTGGATGGATTTCTAATTTTCGTTACATTTTCTACCATATTAGTTCATTTGTTTCAACTAATTATTCCTCCACTTTTGTATTGTATATTTCCATTAACTTTGTAAAATTTCAAGTATTTTGGTTAAGTACCAAATTTATTTTTATAATTTTATTTTCAGTTAGCTAAGTTCCTAATTTTGGTTATACTTTGTCCCCTTTTGGTTCACATGTTTCAACTATAATTCTACTAATTTTGTGTTCAATATTCTCATTCACTTGGTAAGATTTCAATTATTTAGGTTAAATAATAAAACAACTTTTTTTGTTATATTAGTTCCTGATTTTAGTTAAATTTTTTTTCATTTATAGGTTCACATGTTTCAACTTGTTAGTCCACAAGTTTTATATATGATATTTCTACTAAATTCGTTAAATACCAATATTTTAGGTTAAATTCCAAGTAATTTTCATTTCCCGTTATATAAGTTCCTAATTTTTGTTATACTTTCTCTCTTATTGGTTTATATGTTTCAACTAATTATTCATCTAGTTTTGTATTAAATATTTCTATTAACTTGTTAAGATTCTAATTATTTGGGTTAGGTACTAAATTTATTTTTTATAATTTTATTTTTGGTTAGGTAAATTTTTAATTTTGATTATATTTTATCGCATATGCGTTTATATGTTTCAGCTATTATTCTATTAATTTCAAGTTCAATATTTCAATTAACTTGTTAAGATTTCAGTTATTTGGGTTAAATACTATAATTACATTTTTTATTAAATTAGTTTCCAATTTTGATTAACCTTTTTCATATATAGATTTATATGTTTCAATGTATTAGTCACTAATTTTGTGTTTGATATTTCTACTAAATTCGCTAAATACCAATTTTTTGAGTTATATTTGAAATAGCTTTCATTGCTCGTTGGATGCGTTTTTAATTTTCGTTACAGTTTCTTTCCTTTTGGTTCATATGTTTCAAATATTATTCCATTGATTTTGTGTTTAAAATTACAATTCACTTCGTAAGATTTCAGTTATTTGGGTTAGATTAATTCATAATTTTAGTTATGTTTTTTCATATATAGATTTACATGTTTCAACTTATTAATCCATCGCTTTTGTGTTTTATATTCCTACTAAATTTGTTAAACATCAATATTTTGGTTTAGATTCTAAGTAACTTTCATTTTTTATTTGATGAATTCCTAATTTGCGTTATATTTTTTCTCATATTGGTTCATGTGTTTCAACTAATTATTCTTCTATTTTTGTGTTGTATATTCTCATTAACTTAGTAAGATTTCAATTATTTTGGTTAAATATCAAATTTATTTTTATAATTTTATTTTCGGTTAGCTAAGTTCATAATTTTTGTTATATTTTCTCTCCTATTAGTTTACATATTTTAACTATAATTTTACTGGTTTTTTGTTCAATATTCTAATTAACTTGGTAAAATTTTAGTTATTTAGGTTAAATTCCTAATGTAATTGTATTTCGAAAAATAATAATATTAATAAGGTGAATTATGTTTGACCCCTTACTATTTTAGTAAATATCAACTTACCATATAATACTAAAAATCTTTATTACTACCCTTAATCTTTTCCAATATTTTTGGTCCATAATTTAAGTCTTTTTTTTTTTAATCTATTTTCATTAGTTCATGAGATCTCTTGAGCTTTATTCTATATATACTTGAGCATTTAATGTTTATGCATATTTATTCTCATTTTGTCATTTTAGTTGATTATTTTTAGCTATCCTTAAAATAAATTAATGCTTTATTTTTATCTTTCTATTTACTTTCCAAAATAATAGTTTTCAATTTTTGAAAGCTTCAATAGAAAATAACAAATAAAATATAAGAGTGCATGTAATTGCTTTGCTTCTCAAAAAATTATTTTTTAAATTTATGATAGCACAAGTTAAAAAAATATCTAAACTTATAAAAATTAAAGCTTTCTTAATTTATTTGTGTTGAATTATTTGTTTTCCTTTTTTTAGGGAGGGGAGAGGGATCAATTGATTTTATGAGATTTTTTGAATTTGAATTTGTTTATACTTAATTTTTTTTTTATAAACGTTGTGTGTATTTTATCATTCAATTAATTTTATTTATTTATCTTTAAACTAAAATACATCAAGAGTTAAGATTATTGAATTGAAATTAAATTTTTACCACTTTAATTTATTTTCAAATTAGTTTTCTTAATTTTTTATTACTTCAACAAAAAATTATGTTATTAATTATAAATATTATTATATTATACTTATATTATTATCACTATTATTATTTATTTTTACTCTTACCACAATTGTTATTATTATTATCATGCCTCATGAGATTTGTTAATAACATTTTTTTTAATATAATGAGTATCCTTCTTTTTATCTTGATTACTTCATGAGATATTTTGAACTTGATTATAATTATACTTAAGCTTTTAATCTTTATACATATTTATTCTTATTTTATCATTTTAATTAATAGTGTTTAGTTATATTAAAAATAAACTTATGCATTTATTTTCATTTTTCTCTTTACTTTTCAAATAATTACTTTAATTTTTCATAACTTCAACAGTAAAAATTTAAATAACATGTAAGGATGATTACAATTGTTATACTTCTAAAGTTATGACCATATAAGTTAAGTTACGAAAATATTTTAACTTACAAAATTGAATGTTACTTAATCTATTTTTGTTGAAATATCTCCATTTTTTTCTTGTTGGATAGTCCATTATATCATTTTAGTTAATTCTATTTATTTATCTTTAAAATAAATTTAAACAAAAACACTTAATTTGTATAAAATTTTTACCAAGCTTACTTAATCTATTTTTGTTGAAACATCTCCATTTTTTTTTTCTTATTGGATAGTCCATTATATCATTTCAATTAATTCTAAATATGTATCTTTAAAAAAAATCAATAAAAAAAACTTAATTTGTATAAAATTTTTACCACTGTGTTTCTTTTCAAAATAATTTCTTTAATTTCTCATCACTTCAATAAATAATTCATGTTATTATAAGTTGTATTATTATTTTATTTGTACTATTATTACCATTATTATTTATTTTTTATATAACTCAACTATTTATATCATGCCTTATAAGATTTATAATTAAATATAATAAGAATGTATTTATGATGTACGCTATTATTGTACTCTTTTTAGATTACTAAGATGTTATTAATATTTTGATTACACAATTGATTTTTATGAGTTACAAAACTTAAAGTGTTTGAAATATCTAGTAACTTTTTCTATTTAAAATCGTATTTTATCATCGAGCTTTTGACTTTTGTTTATAATTATGCTTATTTACCATTTAAATAATCATAATTAGCTAAAAACATATTTTTTTAGTTTATAATTTGTATCATTCTTGTTTAATTACGTATATCTTCTAAAAAAAACAAAAATAATATGCACATAATTTTCCATTTACAAAATAAGTCTCAATTTTTTCATGAGTTAAATCATTTTTAAAAGCTATGCCATTTATCTTCATAAACTTATTAGACTTCACAAATTTATTCAAAATTTAACAATATAAATAATCAATATTTTCAATTGTTATTATTTATGAATTACAATCACATAGATTGACGTGTTCTTATTTTTCTCTTTAAAAAAATCTAACTTGAAAAAAAATTATATTTCAAATTAAAAAAAAAATCTAAATTAAGGTTTCAAACCAAGAAGAATGAATCGCATTGGTAAAAAAAATTCAATTAACCTAAATCTTCATTGACAAATGCTTGATCACTAATAGAAACGCTAGAATATAATTGAATATTTGGACACAAGAAAATAATATAAAAAATAGAAGTTGAATAATCCACAATCCCTAAGATCAGAGTAAAACTAGAAAGATACTAAATTAAAAATAACAAGAGTTCAATCTCTATTTTTCTATATTTACATTTCTGCTACAAATTATTGATTCATGTCATATTTTCATTTACTCCTGCAAATGAACAAATATACATAAACAATATATAACATTGTAATTAGCACTCACGACTAAGAAAATAAACAAGAAAATTATATAGCCATTTCATGTCATTTTTATGCTTAACCCAAAAAAAAGTAGTCGAACAAATAGAAACATTAATTGAGTTCATAATATAATTTTTCATTAATAATATCACTGGAGTATAACAGAATATATAGAGATACAAAATTAGTTAAAAATAATACAACAATTGGAGTTGAATACTCCCCCAATCCCTAGAGTAATAAATCATGTGGGTAGGTAATAGTTAAAAGTATAAACTATTAATATTACTATTTGCATTATTAAAATAAAATAATGTCATATATAGACCATATACACATTCTAATAATAAACATCTAATATTGATAATAAGAATCATACTAATTAGAAATAAATTTTAATGTTATTAGAGTATTAGTCATGTTACCAATAACAGAAAATAGATAAAAAAAAAAATAACAATACGTATGTATGTGTATATTTTAAGTATTTATAAAATTTGTGTGACTTAAAACAGTTAATAATGTAACCATAGAAATAATATAGTAAAAAAAGAATAAATAAAATAATTAATTTCACATAAATTTGTATGAAAAAATTGAATAAGACATTAAAAATATCAAACATTAGATACATAATATTTATCTACTATACAAATGTATTTTTTAGAAGGTATACATATAACATATTGATACTAGGCCACTACCATTAATCACAATAAGAAAAATAATAATATTTTATGTAATTAAAATATTTGGTACCATCAACAACATAATTGTTTGATAATTATCCAATACTTGGATAAACACTATCCTCATATTAGTAAGTAGAGGTTTGAATCTCTCTAAGTGTGTAGTATAATTATTTTTTTCAATAAATTTAGAAATAAATATGATTTATTATGATTTTGCAAACAGACTGTATTGCACTCTCAAAATGTTAATTAAAATATTTCAATTATTTTTATACAAAATATCATTAAATTTATAATATAGTATTTAAAATAATTCAATTAATTTAGTGGGTAGAGGTTTGAATACTCTATATGTATTGTGGATTGATTTTTTTTCCAAATATTTGAAAATAATACTGATTAATATGAGTCTATATATTCATATTACATTTCTTTATCAAAATACTAATAAAATAATATGATCAAAAGGTTAATAAAATAATATGATAACTTTTTTATTCAAAATATCATTAAATTTATAATTTAATACAAAAATATTTAATAATTTATAATTATATTTATTCACTTATGTTTAAATAATATTCTCATTAGTAGGAAGTTGCATATTTTGAGGGAAAAAAAATCTCATTTTTTAAATATATTTTCATGTAAAGCTGAGGGTGTGTTTGATAGTTTCATAATTTAAATTGATAATATTATTATTTACTTAAAAATAGGGTCGCTGTATGATATTTAACTTTAATATTTTCCACTATAACTCGGTAAAATAAGGGCTAACCGGTGGCCGGTCGTAAAACTAATTAAAAAAATAATTAAAAGCGGCTGTATCTGTATATTAATTATAAGCGAACACAATCCAACAAATGATGTAATATAAAATGAGGGCAAAAGAGTACGGTAGATTTAGAAAATGAATATTTTATTATATAATTATGTAAATACAGTAGAAGAGTTCTCCCACAACTAAAAATTTTAACATAAATTTTCATAACTTACAGTTAATAAGCTTTTGGCAATTGAGACTTCAGGCCAACAAACCTAAAGTAGGAATCCTACTGTAGGACATCAAACTTTCTCGTGATGAATAACGGCCATAACCCATAAAAATTATTATATACAATATAAAATTTTACCATTAGTTTTTTGTGTTTAGAAATCTGTAAGAGCAACTTTGTTTATAAGACAATAAAAGTTATAAGAAGAATTTTTATTTTTATTTTTATTTTTAATTTTTTACTAGAACCAAATTAGAAGAGAAGATATAGTTATTCAATAAATTTGTGGTGAAAATTCGACTAGAAAATTTCTCTGAAGGTTGTTGCTACTTGATATATATGCCCACATAACCCAATTATTGGCTTTTGATAGTGATTGAAGATTATATATATTTATGATGAAAATTAATAAATCAAAAGAAACTTACTAGACTGAAAGAGATAAAATAAATTAAACACAGCCACTTCAGCACTATGAGAACAATATGATTTAGGTGAGGCGTAATGAAATTGTTGTAAATGTTCATCCATGTATCATGACAATGACTGCTTAGTTTTAATTACTTTGCCAGTGGCAGTGTGTAACTAGAACCAAATCCAACTGAAATTAATAATATTCACTGTGTAATATGATTAACACACTTATTAAGGTCATTTGGCACATATATAATGATTTAAGCCTTCATCATGAGGAACAGAGCACGATTTTTAACTGTGATTAATTGTGCTTTATTTCGCACTATTAGAACAAAACCTTTTCTTCATTTCACACTAATAAAACAAAACCAATAATAAATTAAAGCTGAAACCATAGTGATTACTTTGATGATAAAATTTGATTACATTAATTAACCCCCCACTTGATTAGCTCTATTTAAATATTATTTTATGGTCCGATTGAAATTTAGGTGCATTAATTTAAAAATTATATTTATTATAAAAAATATATAATTAAAAAATAAAAATTAATAATATTTAATAAATATAATTTTAATAAAATTATTAAAAATAATAATTTTTTTATTATAAATAAAAAATTACATTAATATAAATTTTAAATTACGTCAATTAATATTTATTATATTTTTTTAATAATTACATTTACTCAACCATAATTTTAAACCAATAATTTTAATCACCTTGATTGTACCTTGTATTTGAAACCATCATTAGTCAACAGTTAAAACCATTGGACCATCGGCTCCACCCAAAACTTTTTTTTTCTTTTTACTTAAAATTTTCTCAGCTTTTCTATTATTTTATTATTATTATTATTATTAGGGTGAAATCGAATTTTTACAGTGAGCATGAGTCTTCGTTCGTACGCATGTCTGGTCATTGTCTTCAATATTTCTAAACAAGGACAAATAAGATATTATATCATTAGGGTGAAATCAAATTTTGACATTATTTTGTGTTTCTACTAGTGGTACTCATTTCTTGTGTGGTGTGAGTAAAAAACAAAAGTGACGAGTCTAGAAATAATCAATATCAGGTCGAGTAAGCAGGGATGATATCCATAAATTTATGGTTTAGGGATGAATTTAGTATTATAAATTAAAATTCACACTGAATTACAAGTAGTTTAATATTAATTAAAAATTATATGGATACTTGCATAGATATTTATCAAATTCACAACTTTTTTAAAAAATATTTAAATATAAAAATAGATAAAATAAATAAATAAAAGTGTAAATATATATGTAAGTTACAACATACCTAAATCTTAATTAAAGTCATAATTTAAATTAATAGAAATATATAATAATACATGAATAATTATATATTTATTATAATTTTGTATGAACTATTATTCTTTAACTTAATGTATAGATTATTTCATTATTATAATTTTGTTCTTCATATTAATATTTAAAAAATATTATTCTTTATAAAATATTAATCTTAATTATTCTTGTAGGAATCGTGTTAGATGAGTACTAATAGAATGAATATCATAACTCTTAAAACTTGTATTTAATGAGAATATAAAATGATAATCATAGTTGGTGTAATAGTATTACTCTTGGATGTTAATTTGTGGTTTTGTTTATTTATGTATTTCATATTTAAATATGAGAATTTGTGATGATTTGTTGTTTAAATTTTTATTATTCATATACATTGATTAAATTTAGAATTTGATATGTTATGTGAAACTTTAATTATTATTATTATAAATTTAAATATTGAATATTTATAATTTTAAAAGTAAAAATGACAAAAAATCTATTAGGTCCCATTATAAATTTGGTAATTTTCAAAAATCACTATGAACGGATTTTGTTAAAAAAATTAAAATCCGTTATAAGTTGCGAGTGGGTATAATAATTTAAATTTTATACAGATATGAGTTTAGTAGTGACAAACCTACTGCAGATAATACCCATTACTATCTCTACAAATAAATCAATGAATCAACGCTAGCTACTACTTTTTTACTAATTCGAATGCTTTTTTTTTTTTTTAAGCTTGAAAATTATCCTCTGATATATATAATATATTGAATCAATTTCCAAAGCTTTATTTTTTAGATTTCATCTAAAAAGTGCTGTATTTATTGATAATTAATGCAATTTATATTTACGAATTGATGATGGTGATTATTCATCTTTATCTCTATATCTCAAAAATCATAGAAAATAAATAATTAATTAATGTTTTACAGGATTACGTATTACTGATTTCTAATTTATTTTCATTCTGCTTTAAACAAGATAAGAAATGATACTCTTTTTAATTTATTACGAAGAACACAAACAATCTAGTAAATAATAACAAAGAATTTACGGTCTTTAATGACCTTTAATAAAATAAAAATACCTATATTTCAAACGATTAATCTCGAATCCACTTTTTAAAACGATAAACAGGGCCAAACAAAACTTTTTTTTCCTCATTTTTCATTTATTTCCCCCTTTATGCTTTAAATGATTAAAGTAAAAACATATGTAATAGAGATTAAAGTTCACTAAATCATGCTTAATCCAATGGAGATTTGTCACTGATCCATTGGGTTTTTTTCCTTTATATGTTGCAACTTTAATGTAGCAAGACAATTGATGCCGCTTTAGTGAACTTCTTTTGATAGTGTCGATTGAAATCATTGTATCTCCTTCAAAACTCATGATTTTTTTCTTTTTACCTTTTTTTGGAACATGGGCTTGTTATTTGCTTTTGGAGAATCATCAAATGCTTTAATTGTGCACAAATTACTTTTTGTGAAATTAGGAAAAGATGCCAACTTTACTGAATGTTAGTTTGGTAAAAGAAGACACAAAGAATTGCATTAGGAGACCCTACACTCATAATTTCAATTTGTTCATCAATTTTAGTAGCTTGAGTGAGACCCTCATCTCAATATTTTTCTGCGCTTACTCAAGTTTATTCCACATAAACTTTAGCCATATGGTCCATAACCTCCTTTTCAACAAAATTTTCTTGACTTTTAATGCCAAACTCATATACCTAAAAATTTGTTTATAACAAATATTGAAGCTTTTGTAAAAAGCATTCTAAGTGTTACGATAAGAGAAATTAATTTGGGAAAAAAAAATTTATATACGAGAGGTAAATCGACCAATAATAAATGACATATGTAATTTTATTTAACGTCACCACTAATTTGTCTAACGTGTTATTATTATGAAATTGTTGTACAACTTACGAGATACTGTAACGAACTTTGAATTTTCTTTTTTTTTTTGTAAAAAAATAATAACCTATAAAGAAAGAGAAAAGCAATTCTGAATTAACTCCATCACTAAACAACTAAATTACTGACACGAAGTAATTAGTGTCAAACTTTGTTTATTTGGATTGTCATTTCCCATCAAAGTCCTTAATTAATTAATATTGATTAAATGCCAAACCCCCTTTTATTTTTTTTAATTTTCTCTTCAAAATTGATAGCATAGCAGGTGAAGAGAAGGGTCCAGTCCATTTGTTGGATACCCCACAATAATGACAACTTTTATACACATAAACTCAATTGCAATCACAATCACATAGAGATTGTTTTATCACCATTTTTGGCACTGCGTTTTATGGAGAGAAGAAACATCAAACATTCGTTGTCTAATTCTTATCAAAAGCATCGTGATATGTTTAACCTTTGTTTGACGATACCACGCGTTAATAAATATTGCGAATAATGAAAGTTATAGTAGACGATGAGATATATATTTGTTGTCAAATAGGACCACAATAAACCGCGTAATTGTAATCATACTATCGATCTACCATAAGCTATGACATTTGTTGGAATCATTGAGCTAGTAGGTACATGCTTGAAATATTGAATGTCTCGAGTATAATCAATTTGTGGGTGCAAAATTAAGTGTATGAGTTTTATGCGTGACTCAAAATCTCGTGCACAAAAGTACGAAGGTTCGAGTCTTCTGTAATAGTAATAATGCTCATTGAATGATCAATTCAATAAGAGATCTAAGACATTTACGAATCAAGATATTTTATTTCTTACTATCAAAAGTAGGGGTATATATTATTCAGTTTAGTTCGGTTCAGGGCCTGAACCAAGCCAAACTGAAACTAAATAGTTTATGGATTTTTTTAACTAAATACGAATTAAATTCTAGAATTAAACTCAGTTTAGTTCAATTTGGTGGTTTGGTTCAATTTTGTTTGATTTGGTTTAGTTTCATCATGTATATTTTTTCAATAAAAAAAATGATATAATAGTAATTTTGAATCTATAAATTCACAAACAATAAAAAACATAATAAAATTTAACAATAATATTAACATAATAAAGTCCAATAATAATCTAGAAATACACAAACAATAAACAATATAATAAAATATAATAATAGTAAATTAACATAATAAAGTCCAATATTAATTTAGAAATCCACTACATATTACAAAAGAAATTTCAATATTCTATTAACAACAACAACTCTTTTAGGCACTACTTCTTCATCCTTTAACGACTACATCCACAATACTTACATTATCTTTCAAAATCAAAGTGTATCATTAACTAAGTCCCAACAATTAAATAATAAATAAAATATATTAAAGTGTATGCTATGACATATATAATCACATCTATTAACTAACAAATAAAAATATAAACTTCATTACCTAAATAATATTATTTTTTAATTTTTTTTTGTTGAACCATTTGGTTCAGTTCAATAAAAAACCAAATGGTTCAGAATTTTTGAACTATTTGATTTTTATACTCCAAACTGAACCAAACCGAACTATCATAATACAATTCGGTTTAGCCTAAATTAATAGTTTGGTTTAGCCTGAATTACACCAAATGCCTAGCCCTAATCAAAAGTGAGGTCACAAACGTGAAATACGTTGATAATATCTTCTCATTTATTTATTTGAGTATCAAGCAAATTTAAGTTTGGAAATTTTCTAAAAAGCTAATCATAAGTTCTTCTCTCTAGCAAAATAATAGGGCTATTGTGCTCGTTATTAAACTTATTGAAGGGATGAAATATAATCAATGTATACTACTTTTATGAGAAATTGAATTGATCATCAGAAGAACAATTATGCCAAAAATTAGGATTCATTATGGGAAAATAAAACTTCGATTGAAGAGAAGCAAATCGGAATGTTGCAGTAAGTTTTTCAATGAATTTTCCAAGTATTGTGTACATTTTTTTAAAGTCTCTTAAATTGAAAAATGGTAATGAAAAACTTAGGAAATACCACAAAAAAAAAATTGGTCTAATTTATTGATAATGTGACTATGAGTTGCACAATAATGATCAGTTAAATAAATGTATTTTCATTTAATAATTTTGAGAGACGCTTCAAAATATTAATAAGCTTTAAAATGGGGTTGAGTGAATAAAGCAATTTATTTTCCTCTCCCACGGTGTTCGGTGATTAAGTGAAAAAAAAAGAAAAAGAAATATGGATTGAGAATTGAATATGGGCTTTTGGCTTTTACTGAGAATGAAAAAAACAATAGAGAGACTATTTAAAAATAATTTTATTATATAAAACTGATAAATTACTTGTATCTATAACTCAAAACTATATCTAATAATTAATAAATTATAAATTAAGTTCTGTAGAGTGAGAAAAATGGCTCATTCAATGTAATAAGTCAACATAAAATGACAAGTCGGGTTTAATGTAAACAAATTGACTAATAAATATATGAGAGACAAAATTGAAAGGAACAAAAAATTATTGGATGCTTTGCTCATTTTCATTTCGCTCATTATATATATGTCTTAATTAATTATAATGATATGCATATACATATGATAAATAATGAATTAATAAGAGGACAAAAACCTTCTCCAATGAAACACAAAGCATTGACTATAATTATTTTTCTTACATAAATTTGATTTATTAATTATTACTCCAATAGATATGCTTGATACAGATTTATCAAAAATAAACACCATTTCAATAATATATATTGTTTGTTGTTCCATAGTTTATTTTTCCTAATGAAGTGACATTTTTCGGTATTTAAAAAAAAAAAATAATAAAGCAAGCAACTTGACCGGCCGAATCCACACAATCTACATGATCCTCCAATAATTGACTAGATTTTTCAAATTTATAATTTTTTATTTTAATATTAGTTCAAAATAAATTTGTTTAATTTTATTTTTTGTTATAAATATCCTTGAATTTCTTTTTAAATTCTAGTTATAATCATAAGTTTAGGCACTGTTGATGATCAGAAAATTAATAAAATCAATAAAATTTGATAATTTAATGGTACCCATGTTATAAAATATATTACACCGTAAATACCGTAGCCACAACTATAAATTAAACATATTATATGTAAATTTATAAAACTATAAATTAAACATATTATATGTAAATTTATAATTTACATCATTTTCACCCTTTATTGTTCACCAGCATAGTATCTCTAAACTCTAATATTGCTATTATAATCTTGGGTGGTGCATCCCTACAAAGAACTAACCTAACCCATTTCTTATCGATTGAACACCTAATAGTAATAGAGATCTTAAAAGAGAAAAACTAAAATTAATTTAGTTACCCTAAATCAGCTACCCTAAACTTAAAATAAGGTCATCTACTATGTAACCACTTAAACTAAAATAAAGGCAAACGTCACAAGTAATGTCACTCTACCCTATCTATATATATAAATCTTCTCTCTCAATGACTCCATTTGTTGGCCTACCAAACCCTCTAAATCTATTCATAAATAGAATCAATAATCATATCTATCTCTATCTTGCTAACCTCAATAATTTTATTAACATAATATTTATCACTACAGTGTATTTTGTCATAAAAATTTCATACTTTTTGGACCCACTTGAAGAATTAAAATTGTTTATTTTGTGTATAGATGATTTATGCTTTGCTTTGCCTTGTCAGTGCCAATATTCTTTGGGCACCTCAACGAAGGCTCAAAAGATAATATGTTTCATTCTTTTTAATCATAAAAAAGTTTTAATTGTGCTTTGTGATTATAAATTAATAGTGACTTAAGCAAAGCTAATTTTATTATGTACCATAAATTTTATGATAATTTATTGGGTTATCCCAGTACACGTTATTTTAAAATTCGACAGCATAATCACCCACAACCAAAAAAAAAAGCATATTCAAATCCTTCTATATTTTGAGCCAATCTTAAGAGGTTAAAATTTTATGGTCAATAAATTAAAATTTGTGTTAAAAATTTTAAGGGAAAAAATATAAATTAAAATAAAGTAACCCAAGGCCAAGAGGTTAAAAAAAATTATGATCAGTAAATTAAAATTTGTGTTAAAATTTTAAAGGAAAAAGGTTAAATTAAATTAAAATAACCCAAGCCGAAGAGATTAATACTCCACAAAGAATTTAAAATATAGATAGAAGTGTGTTAAATTCTAGCTAGTTGGGTTTTGGATTCGGGTTTATCCTGAATTAATCAAGATTAAATCAAATTTATCTTGATGTTTATAAGATCGATTATAAAAATATGTCATGTTTAGATCGATTATATATAAAAATTATACACATCAAAATGTTACAAATATATGTTGACTTGAACATTTCAAATTAAAAGTAACATAAAAAAGAACCTTAATAGTTATCATATCCTTGATTAGGTGCCGTTGCATAATGGAATTTCTTGCTAAACAAAGATAATACGTGTTTGTTCTTATCGATTACAACAAAGTTGGCGTCTTAAAATAAAATTTGTGTAATTTTTTATTTTATTATTATTATGAATGGAGATGATGATTGATGTGGACATAAAGTATTCAAGTTGTTTGATAAAGAAAGAAATTTATATTTGAAATGATGGCTATGTCTTTGTCGCTGGAACACCAGTTCTTCGACTATTCTGTTTGGATT
Source organism: Murraya koenigii (assembly GCA_025617385.1). Lineage (NCBI taxonomy): Eukaryota > Viridiplantae > Streptophyta > Magnoliopsida > Sapindales > Rutaceae > Murraya > Murraya koenigii. The sequence goes on along the minus strand of CM046818.1, from coordinate 4,814,194 downwards.
GTTGCTGTGGATTCTATTCGTTTTCACAACGGAAAGCCAAACATGGCCTTAGTGCCTCTTTTAGAAAAAAAAAAAAATTGTAATTCTTTATCACCGAGGTTTAGGTCGACTGGTTGGACATATATAATTGCATGGTGATTTTAATACATGGGTTTGACGGAGTCCATCTTGATAAAATATTGGGCTAATCGTGGGCTCAAATTTTGGGGCCCATTATGATCAATATCAAATTGATAAAAACTATTAAAGAAATTTGCATCAAACTCAATCCAATATTCACCAAAAAAAAAAAAAATAATAATCCGTTTACGCGTGTCAAGAATCCAATGGTCAATATATTTCTTGATAATGACGTGATTTCACCTGAACCTTGATTGACACCCACCAGGCCGACACCCAACACTAACCAGTAATAAATTTATTGCACGTTTGGTGCGTATAAAATAAATATGTTCTCGAGTCTCTTCGAATTTGATTAAGTTAGCGGATTTACTTGTAACATAGTAAATAAATGAGTTGGATTAATATTTGCTATACCCAATAATACAATTATAATATAAAGTCTTTTAAAACTTTGCTTTTGAAACCCAGGATCAGATAGAATTTATTGTACAAGACGACGATACGTTTGTGTTGTGTCATCAGCTTTCATTTCGGGTCACCTCATACTATTTTGTTCAAAGATGTATTAATTGGCAATTGGCTATCACAGGTGGGTGTGGGACTGTTGGTTAAATAAATTATGAAGCTGATGAATTATCAAGTATGAAGGTCAGTGTGTGGTCACTAATTGCTGGCCACATTTTCAGCCAATCCATATCTCTTTAGGAAAAATGACATACAATTTGCCTCAACGTTTGTCCAAATAATTTTTTTTTTTTAAATCTCTCTCTCTCTCTCTCTCTCTCTCAAAGGGATGCAAATATTGTCATTAATTCTCATTTCTAACCTTTCCATTCCTGCTTTTAATTGACAAAGAAATAAACATTTCATTTCAACCAATTGATAATAGACATTTAGATCAACTGCTAGTCATCACTACATTCCATTGAAGAGTTGGACAAATCATTCTGATAGAGCTCCACCAAAAATACAGTTTAGATCTTTTTAAATGAATTTACATCTAAAGTTTATCTTAATTGCGTTGATCCAATGCCACTTCCAGATGTATATTTAACTGTGAATGATTACGATTTAATTATCTATATATTTTTATCATATAAATACCAACTATAATTTTTAAAAAGTTAGTACAAAAATCTAAATTTTCTTTTAAACACCCCCACTTTTGATTTTAGTTTTACCAACTGTTTTTATAATTACAGCTATCATTGTAGTCATAACTGATGTAATAGTTTATCTATATAATTATCACATTATGTTAATTATTAATGTTAATAATTTTTTGTATATTATACTTTCACGCCTCCCTAATAACGTTAATAAATGGCCAGATGTGACCATTTTAGATAAATTACAATATCACTTCAAATTAAAAACAATCGTTTATATCTCAAGCATTACTCTATTATAATATCTTATCTTGTGACGATAAGAATTATCTAAAGAACATTAAAATTACTAAGTAATGAAAATGGGCTATTAGTATTATGTTTTAACTATAAAATTATTAATTTAAAGTTAAACAAAAAAATATTTGTTTGAGATATGCTATTGAAAAGTTATTGGATTTATATTTAAAATGTGACATCCTCAACCCCACAAACAAACAATGGCTTTTGGACAATTTGTCAAACATTAAACGTCAAACCCTAATAAGAGCTCCACTCTAGAGCCCTTTCTTAAAAAGTTCTGAGCCGGCCCACGGTTCAAGATCATAAAACTTGTCGGGCTAATTGGAATATCAATTGGGCTTATTTTTTACAAAGCCTTTAAAACCTGGTCCAAGATAATAATGAAAAAAAAAACTTTACTTTCTTCACATTTATGAAAATAGAACAGAAAACCAGAGCTGATTGAATAAACAAAATACAACACAGGCCGCGAATACCATTAAACAGATAAAGAGTGAAGAAGGAAAATTAAAGCTCTGCCTACAAGGTAAATTCTGCATGCTAAGCTAAATAAAATAAGAGGTTACAATCTGATCACATAGCAGTTTAAACCACAGAGGCTCAAATGGAATGAACTGCCTCTGCCTGCTCGTTCATTGTCAAAGTAAAATCAGTTGCACCCCCCAACATTCTGCAGTACACATTCAAAACAGGATCGAATTCGTGATTACTCGCTGTTTGCTTTGAAGCAACAATCTCTTTCTAGTATAAGGAACAATATTGCACAAACTCTGGGCCAAGTGTCGAAACAACAATCGGGATCTCACTAAGATTTCAAGGAACATTCATAACTTGAATTGACTGCAACATGTCTGAAACGGCAATGACAAGATCACCTGATTTGATCATTCCCCTGGCCTTGAGCAATGAGAATGTTTTATTAAGGTTGCTTTCCATATCGTCAGAGAAGCTCAAGCGGAAGGGTATTAGACCCCACTGTAGGTTCAGACGCCTCCGCACAGATGTTGTGCTAGTGAAGGCAAAGATTGGGCAGTCAGGTCGGCATCTAGACAAGAGAGATGCCATGTGGCCCGTCTTTGTATATACAAAAAGTGCATCCACCTCTAGATTATTTGCTGCAAAATCATAATATAATCCATATCAAGAGCTGGGACAAAAATAATTTATCAACAACAAAAGGAGCTTCAGATAGTGACACAAGCCAGAAAAGAGAGACTTAAAATTTCCTTAATGCAGCAATAGAATACAAAGGCAGCATATACTTACCCATCTTGGCAGCGGAATTACAAATCTCTTCCGAAATACTGTCTGCAAAAGAAGATCCTACATCTGGGAGTTCCATAGCTTCATGGCGCTTCTCTTCTCTCCACCACCTCTCAATTCTCAGACTGACACTCCTGAGAACAGTCAATGCCTTATCTGGGAACTGGCCCATAGCCGACTCACCAGACAGCATTAAAGCATCTGCTCTCTGTCTAACTGCTTCAGAAACATCAGCTACTTCAGCTCTGGTTGGTGTAGGGTACTCAATCATAGATTCAAGCAACTGTGAGGCAACAATAACCGGCTTATTCAGCTGCCTGCAAAACTGAACAATCTTTTGCTGGGCTGACGGCACCTGTTCCAATGGTATCTGAGCACCCAAATCTCCTCTGGCAACCATAGCTCCATCTGATGCTAGAATGATCTCTTCCAAGTTCTTTAAAGAGTCAATACTCTCAATCTTTGCAATGACAGCGATATCACTGCAACATACGGTAGGAAATCCTTTTTAAGCCAGAGATGCAATTAGGGGTGGACCAAAAAAGAGCATTGCCCCGGAAAAACGTTTGGTTTATACGAGGAAAAAACGAAACCCAAAAAAAAAAAAAAGAAAAGAAATTATGGTTTAAAACAGAAAAACCGAAATAATTCAGTTCGGATTATTATTTCTAAAAGAAAAATCAACGGTTCAATTTGATTCGGAACCGAACTGAATCATTACTCGCCCCTAGATGTAATATAATAATAATATCATGTAATATGCTATAAGATCACTTTGGAAAATTTTCAATATTATGGAAGCTACAGTTATAGACACAAAGAAGCTAAATCAATTTGAGCTGGTCAACTTAAAGTTGCGACAAATGATTACAACAATTTGTTTTTTTTTTCTAAGTGAATTCTAGAGATTGCAGTAATTGACGATATGACCGCAATTGTGTAAAAGATATAACACACATATAGAAAAGATATTGCAATCATGTAGAAGAAATAATGATGCAGCAAGGATATGAAGTAATGGCAATTGTGTAGCAGAAATAACATACATATATGAAGCAATTATTACCTATCACGAGATCGTGCAGCAATATAACTCTTCAGATGATTAATTACTTCAGCAGACTTGACAAATGAAATTGCAATAAAGTCAACACCTTCAGCAATTCCAAAATCGATGTCCAGCCAATCCTGTAGATTAAAAAGTCTGAGCATGAGACCACCAAAAAAAAAGAAAAGAAAAAAAAGGTTTGATTTCGGGGAAGATTACTTCACTAGACAAGCTAAACATCAGAAAACATGCATAGAAAAATATCCATATAAGTGCAGATCAAAAACTTTCTTAAATAGCCATTAACAAATTCTGTAGTTAAAAATAAGTCAATTTCTAAACCTTATTAACCCCATAATTATGAGACAGACCAAAATTTAAATAATCTTACAAGAATTCACAAAGGCAGACAAACTCAAGATGAAATAATGTCTTAAGAATTCACAAAGACAAGTACAAATGATTCTTAAAAGATAACAGATTTGACAAAATATCAATGTCCAACCAAACTTATAGATTAAAGAAGCCCAGGCATGTGATGTTGCTCCCTTTCTCTTTCTCTTTCTCCTTCATTGCTTTTCAACCCAAACAAACAACAAAACAAAAACTTGATCAGAGATGAAACTAATACTATTATTATTATTAAGAATAATAATATTATCATTATTATTGATAATGATGACGTTGTTGTTGTTATTATTTTGAGAGAGGTGGAAGAAAGTTGTTCATTTTGGAGCTTAACACTGGAAAACAAGAAAAACAAGAAAAAGTTATTTTCCTGTTTTCTTTTTTAAAAATGTAGAATGAATTTTACGTTTCCAAAAAAAAAATAATGTTTTCAGAAATGATCTACTGATTATGTATCTAGTGTTTCTTGAATTCAAAAAACCAAAAAAAGGATTTGAAAACAATACCAAATGCACTCTTATAGTTTGGTATTTTTATGGGCAGCTGAGAAAAATATCAAACAAAAAGTCAGTGATTCAGAAAGAGAGAAGAGTTGCAAACTAAAAAGTGAAAAGAAAACATAGGAGAGATAAAGTGATTTGTGGGGCCACATGAAGAGAGAAATTTAATTTCAATAAATCTGAACCATTGATTTAACCTTGATCCAAAGGATATTAAGGGTGTAAAAATAAGAATACTTTTAAAAGGTTCCTGATCCGTTCCATATATATATAGTCTGGCGAAAGATTACTTCCCTAAATCTTAACCATTGATTTGACCTTGATACAAGGGATATTAAGAGATGTAAAAATAAGAGTAGTTTTAGGGGATCGATGATCTGTTCCATATATATATATACTCTGGGAAAAAATTACTTCCCTGGACAGGAGAATAAATCCAAAGCAAATTAACAGATAGGTACGACCAAAAACCTTCTTAAACAGCCTCCAACATTTTCTGCAGTTTAAACTCAATCAATTTACTAAATCTTATTAACACCGTAATTAGACAAACCAATATTTCAATATCTCTTAACAGTTCACAAAGACAGACAAATCAAACAATCCAATAATGTCTTAAGAATTCACCGAAGACAAAACTTCTTAAGAAATGATACTGATAAGTTAACAGGTGTGATGAACTAGCAAATTATTTTCGTCTCAAAGACATGCAACTAGCATGTAAATTGCTTACATGAAAAAACATTACAAGAAACTGAATAAGTTTACTTGGTAGTAAGAAAAGCTTAATACTCCAAGGTTAAGTAATCAGCTATCATTTAAAAACTAGTTGTTGCAGTAACTCTATGCTTTTACCTATAATATTCCTTGAGGCAGCACAAAGTTTTGAGATCTAGAAACCAGTTCAGGTCTTTTGGGACTTGCTAGTCAGTAAAAAATGTCTCCGGCTCTCAAGAAAATATTTACATGGTCAGCTCTTGGTATTATTTCCCTACCCTATCTCATGACATCAGAAATTTAAAGGAAACAACACAACAACAACTACTTTTTAGCACAAGACTCCGGCAGGAAAAGAAAATCCAACCTTAGAAGAAATTGTTGGGAGCATAGCATTACGCTCTCGTACAAGACTCCCATCCCTCCAGAAAGTTAAATTAGCTCGTGGGAGCAACAGTCCAGGATCAGTGCAACGGCATTTGACATCAGGACCAATCTTCTCAATCACCTCAAACCTCACCATTCCACCATCCACAAGAAGTTCATCCCCAACTTTCACATCTGAATCACAATAAATTTCAATTAAAACTAAATTAAGTATTCAACATAACCACCCACATTTGCACAAGAAGAAAAGAAATACGGAGATTATAAAGAAAAGAAATACGGAGATTATCTCTCATAGAACTGAACAACAAATGTAATTACCTTCAGCAAATCCATCATAGTTTACAGTGATGGTGCGTTCCGGGCGAGGTGCGTCAAAAGCTCTCACAGTAAAAGTCCAAATTTCACCATCCTTCACATTAAAATAAACTGATCACTATAAGCCCTGTTTATTGTGAACTGGACCCCCACCAAGTAAAACAAGGCTTGAGCTTTCACCAAACTAAAATTTTTATCAGCCAATTTGATCTTGGTTCCATTTGCTCATTAATCAATGAAGCTCCTACTTGATATATATTTACCCGTTGAGCACTTCTAATGATAGATACTTTGTGATCATAACCTAGATAGTGTGCAATTCCCGCCAGTAGCTTAATGGATCGCTATTTGTTAGAGACATGTAGCTCCATTTACATTAATTGCATTTGGTGAACTTAGTGGAACAATAGTAGAGCAATAGTGGAGCATTTCAATAAGTTAGTGGACCATTTTGTGTTAGGTCACACACATAATCTTCTCTGCATCCACATATTCCAAGGGAGTAGTGCATCGTTTATGCAATCAAAGAAGAAAAGGAATAAGAAGAATTAAGCTTCTAGGAGTTCTCTAGTTTATAGTGCTCTTCTGAGCAATTGTAGTTTGTAATATTCAAGCGTTTGTTTCAATGAGATGCTTGAGTATATTTGAAGGTTCTCTTATTTGAGTGTATATTTGAGAGAAATGGCGTATTGTTGTTCCTTGGAAAGTGAGGTTGAGAGTTATTTTGTATTCTACATTTGTTCAACATATTAGTGGAAACTCGTGATCTCCCTCCCATGGATGTAGGCAATTTGCCAAACCAAGTAAATTTTACGTGTCTTTTTTTCTCTCTCGCTCCTTGTTATTATCTCGCATCGTCACTTGACATGTTTCCAAACAACAATTGGTATCAGAGTGTGGTTCCAACCTTGGCTTGGTTGTTTAACATTCTAAGATCGTAGCTAGCTAGAGTTCTGGCTCACAACTCTTCGACAACCCCAACAGCAATTGCGGATCCATTGGTAGCTACATCATCAGTGTCTAGGTCCACAACGTCAACAAGGACAGTGTTGACAAATGCGAAAGCTGAAGTGGAAAAATTTAATAAAACCTACAACTTCAATATGTGGCTATGTGAGATGATGGATACTCTTTTTAAAAAAAGATGGATATTGCACTTGAAGAAAGTATGCCATTATCGATGGATGATGTTGAATGGAATTGGATTAATCGTAACGCTTGTGCTGCAATCCATTCATATCTCATTAGGGAGCAAAAGTTTATATATATGAGGGAGAATCTGCAAGTAAACTTTGGAAGAGATTTGAGAAGTAGTTCTTATCGAAAAGATGCCATAATCAATTATATTAGAAGAAGTTGTTTCGCTTCTAGTATTAGCCAAGTACAACTATGTACAATCATATTACAAATTTCAATAAGTTGGTAGCTGAGTTGATGAACCTTGAAGAATCCATCAAGGATGAAGATAAAGCTATAATGCTTGTGTCTTCCCTTCTAATTGAATATGATCATCTTATTACTACGATACTTCATGGAAATAATAAAATTACATTTGATGAAATATGTGTTGCATCGTACAATAATGAGATCTGAAACAGGAGAGAGAGGAAAAAAAGACACAAAAATTGACATAGCTCGGCAAATTGCCTATGTTCGCAGGAGCGAGATCACAAGTTTCCAATAATATGGTGAACAAATGTGGAATACAAAATAACTCTCACCTCACTTAAAAAAGAAAACATTTTTTCTCTCAAATACAAACTCCAAAAACTACCTCAACAAAACAAACATTTGAATACTACAGTCTAAAATTGCTCAGCACTACAAACTGGAGAACTCTTAAAAGTATAATTCTTTTTATTTTTCTTTGATTACATAAATCATGCAAATGCATGGCTATATGCTCTCTCGAAATATGTGAATATAGAAAAGACCACGTGTGTGGCTTAACACAAAATGCTCCACTAAATTTACCAAATGCACCGAATAAAAATGGAGCCACATGTCTCCAATAATCTCCACCTTGGCTCAATTATCGAATGGTAAGAAAACAATTGGGTGCAAGTGGGTATTAACAAAGAAGAAAGGATTTCTCGACAAAAACAGTGTACGCTATAAGGTAAGATCGATGACAAAAGGCTACGCTCAGAAGAAAAGAATAGACTATAATAATGTATTTTCTTTAGTTGTGAAAAATTCCTCAATTAGAATTTTGATGGCCTTAGTAGCATAATTGAATTTGGAGCTTGCACAACTCAATGTAAAGACAACTTTCTTACATGACAATTTAGAAGAGAAAATCTATATGACTTTGCTAGAAGGTTTCAAGGTTGTTGATAAAGAAGATTGAGTGTGTAAACTGAACAAATCGTTGTATGAGTTGAAAAAGTCCCCTAAGTAGTGGTACAAGCGATTTGACAAGTTTATACTTGGGGCAAGGATACAACAAAGTTAGTTTGATCATTGTATATATTTTCTTAAGTTACAAGATGGATCTTTATCTATCTTCTCTTGTACGTTGATGACATTCCGATCGCTTCAAAGAATCCAGAAGAAGTTGAAAAGTTGAAAGCTCAGCTCAGAAGAGAATTTGAGATGAAGATCTTCAAGAAGCTAAAAAGATTCTCGGAATGAAAATCAACGGAGATAAAAAGAAGGGCAAACTTTATATAATGCAAAAGTAGTATTTAAAGGAAATACTACAATGTTTTGGCATACTTAGTAGTCAAAACCAGTGAATACACTACTTGCTCCTCATTTCAAGCTTAGCTCTATGATGTCTCCTAATATTGATACAGAACGAGATTACACGTCAAATGTTCCATATGCAAATGATGTCAGTAGCAGAACGAGACACATCAGTATGCGATAGTGTGTATACAGCCTGACATTTCACATGCTGTTAACAATAGTAAGCAGGAATATGCACAACCCTGGAAAATGATTTTGACAAGCCGTGAAATGGATTTTGTGGCATATTCTAAAAACTTTGGATTTGGTTGGTGTTTGAGCAGGATGATTCACTAGGCCATTGTGTAGTTGGATATGTTTATTCTAACTATGCTGGTGATTTTAACAAGTGTCGATCAACTAATGCTATGTATTCACTCTTGCAAAAGCTTCAGTAAGTTGGAAGTTCACCTTACATTCAACTGTCGCTTTATCTACAACAGAGGCAAAGTATATGATAGTTGAAGAGACTGCTAAGGAAGCCATTTGGTTGCAAGGCTTGGTGAATTCAGAGTTGAACAGAAGCACATCACCATGTATTACGATAACTAGAGTACTATTCACTTAGCCAAGAAATTCTTGAAGTATACCATGCACGAACGAAGCATATTGATGTTCGGTATCATTTTTTGCAAGACATTCTTGAAAAATGAAAGATCATGCTTTAGAAGATTAAGATTGCTGATAATCTCGCAGATATATTGACTAAGGTGATATCTACAACAAGTTCAAATATTATTTGAACTTGATTAATATACTACAAATTTACACACATTCGAATGTGTGGCACCATTATGTGCATTTGGAAACATCATTTCTCATTTTAACTTGGAGATGGTGAAATAAGGCCAACGTGAGGATTGTCGAAGACATGTAGCTCTATTTCCATTAAGTGCATTTGGCAAACTTAGTGGAGCAATAGTAGAGCATTTTAATAAGTTAGTAGAACAATTTATGTTAGGCTACACACGTAGTCTTCTCTACATCCATATATTTCAAGGGAGAATTACTATACATAGCTATGCATTTTATGTAATAGAAGAAGAAGAGAAATAAAAAGAATTAAGCTTCTAGGAATTCTCTAGTTTGTAATGCTCTTCTGAGAAATTGTAGTTTGTAGTATTCAAGCATTTGTTTTGGCGAGATGCTTAAGTATATTTGAAGGTTCTCTTCTTTGTGTGTGTATTTGAAAGAAATGACGTATTGTTTTTATTTGGAAAGTAAGGTTTACCATATTAGTAGAAACTTGTGATCTCCCTCTCGTGAACGTAGGCAATTTTCCAAATCACGTAAATTTTGTGTCTTTTCTCTCTCTATATTTATATTCAACTTCAAGTTCAAATGCACTATATCTTATCAAGTCAATCTTATTCAAAATTGAGACTTTCTCAAATCCTTTTCAAGCTTAGACTAGCTTAAACTTCAAAGCTTAATTCACCATGTGCTCGACTCATTTCCACCCTTGTCATTGCAAACTCATTCACCCCCGACAAAATTTTCAATTTTACACAAACTATAAACCTCCTTTCTTATTAGGCATTATAATTTATAACATAATCCATATAATATGCCTAGAAAACCAGAATCTCAGAGAAAGCATAGCATTAGTTTTAAAATCCAAAGAAATTACCACACTTGGAAAATTATCCATTATGAATATAAACTGAAAATTAAGATTTTACCTCAGCTTTGGCGGACGGAGCGCCACCGAGATCGCCCATGTGAATCTCACTACCTTCAGTATCCATCATAATGGCAACGGCAAATCCTTTCTCGTCATTCAACCTCCTGACGCGCTCGATCACTCGTCTATGCCACTCGCGCGTACCGTGACACATGTTAATCCTCGCCACATTCATTCCCCCAACAGCCAACGCCTCCAGCTGCTCAAACCCGCACGTGGCAGGGCCGATCGTGCACACGAGCTTCGTTCTTCTCGTGCTCCTGAATCCATTCTCCTTCAACTCCACTTCCGTCACGGAATCCACCTCAATCGACGACGAATCCGTAGAACTCGCCGGCGTCTGCGACACTTGAGATAGAATCTCTGCCGTTCCGTTATCGGTGGTTAGGACTTTCGGATCTGAAGACGATGACGACGCGTTCGATTTGATTGTAAAAAAGCGTTGTTTGGTTGTGACCGGGAACCGGAGACTGGAGGTTGCAAGGGAGCGAGTGAATAGAGAGGAGTGGTGTTTGGGGGGAGTAATGTTAGAGGAAGGAGTGAAGAAGTGAAGAGATTGCGACATAATGACCGGCGTTTTCCGGTAATTCTTAAGCGTCAAGATTGTCAAATGAGAGAAATGAAATGAAGAATTGCAGGCTTTTATAATTTATATGAGATTTTAAATAGGAAGGTGAGCGGAGGTTGCGAAGGAGGCGAAGTTTTTGTTTAGCTTCGAGAATGTCGCCACTCGCCAAGTGAGCAGAGAAAAGACACACACACTTCGTAGCCGCTAAACGGCTAATAGTGGCAAAGAAAATATGCATGATTGGACGTTCGCGACTCTAGTTATTTTGATACGTGGCAGCATTTTATTGGTTTTTGTACGAAATGTGTGAATATACTTTGCCGTGTTCGGTTGGCAGTAGAGAAGGCTAGAGAGTAGAGGATTTCGAATTCCTACTCGTACCCACTGACCACTGTTGGGTCGGCAAAATTTGACCGAAAATGAATGCGAAAACCTGGATTCCACTGTTTAAATTCTGTCTTTTCTCCAATTTTCGTGAGTTGAGGAATTCCCCTTCCTCTGTAATGCGACGTGGAAATTTAGGATCGTTTGGTATTATTTTTAAATTAATATTTTTAAAAGAAAAATAAAAATAAATTAATATTGTATAATTATTATATTTTTAATTTTTATATATATTTGATATTTTTTTGTATATTATGTTTTAAAATTAAAAATAATAAAAAAAGTTTGATAGTATTATTTTTAAAAATAATTTTTATTAAACATTTAAGTCATAATTATAATTAAAAATAATTATTTAATTAATAAATACATAAATATATCATAAATAATTTAGTATTAGCATTAATAAAAGAATCTTTACTAAACAAATTATTCAACTATTAATGTATAATTAACACAATTATTAACATTACGATAAAAAATGTATTTAATAAAATATAGTTATCAATATAATTGATAAAAAAATTATCAAACTTCCACGATGGACACACGAGATTTGGCTTGGCAAAAAAATCCCGTTCAGATCAGATCCGACTCATACACAAGCAATCTGATTTGGATAAAACCTGGACGGCATTTAAAAGAAAGGGTCTGGATATTAAAATTCAAAACCTAGCGTTTCTGGGCACGAGTCCTGGCAAGGGGCTAAAAACTCGGAACCCGAACTATGTCGGGTTTCTTTATATGTAAAAAATATATATATATAAAATCAAAAGATCGAAACAAACATTTATAATTTTCTTAACCCTAAATCGTATTGAAACTGTGAAACATCTCAAACAAAACACCACTAGCAGACAGCAGTCTAGTATAGCAGCGCTCCGCAATGCCATTCTCCAACTCCAACTCCAACTCTAAGCACAACGGCTGCAGCCGGCACTCTAGGCTCGAAGCTACAACTCTCCATTTTACTGCAGCACTCCAAGTGCAATCCAACTCCAATCACAACCGCAGGCTGTAGCCGGCACCTTCAAGCTCCAACTCTTTGCTACAACACTTCAAGTGCAATCCTCAGCTGCACCTCCACGATCACAAAGCAGTAAGCACGAACTACCTTAATAGTCACCCCACGGTCAGTTACTTAGCTCAGCTCTTCTTGCTTTCGCAAATCACAGTCATCAACAAGCACAAACACTCCTCCACCATGAAGCATGCACAAAGATTGGCAGCTCTACCATCACAGCCTGATAGGAACAAGGTAATGAATTTTTCTAGTTTTTTGAAAAAAAAAAAGATGAAATTATTATTATTATTATTATTATTATTATTATTATGTGTTATGTATATGCTTTATGTAATTCTTGTTGAGTCTTAAAGAGTATATATTTATAAAGGATAAAATCATCATTTTACACTCCAAAATCTCACTAACATCTCCACCTTTATGTATTTTAAATCTCTTGATATTTAATTGTCTATGTTTATGTGTATTTTTAATACTTTATGTATTTTAGGGATATTTTAATCATTTCTCAATAAATGAGAAGTCGGACAGCGAAACAGACAGTATTTTTAAACTCAGAATAGCTGAAAACCTTAATAAAGATATAAAGGGCAAAATTATAATTTTAACATTTTAGTGGGCTCCGCTCAAGTGGCATTGACTGCTGACGTGGCATTGACTGCTGACATGTCGTTGACCGATGATGTGCCATTGACGGATGATGTAGCAGAAGTCTATTGAACTTAAAAATGAGCTTACAATACATGCAATGCACTGGATCGTATTTGTTGACTTTCACATTGACCGATGACGTGGCAGAATATTAGTGGACCGAAAATCGCACGTACGGTTCATGCATATACACAGAATGATAGCCCTGTGATTTGTTCCAACTAATCAGAGAGTGCCACGTGGCGCAATCTTGGGCGTCCGAATTGTTTTCATCCGATGGCCATGATTACTCGTTGTATTTATAAATAGGGGGCTCACCCTCTAATTTGATTCCCCTGAATCTATTTTTTGGCTCTATTTTCTGTAATTCATTCTCCATCTTGTATTTTCTATGTATTTTAATAAAATTTCCATTTTAACCCTAATTATAAAATGAGTAGCTAATTTATTTTCAAGTTTGGGTTAAAGGTGAAGACTCAACATAATCTATGGACTTAATTTGATAAGTTTATTTTTACTTTTTCTAATTTATTTAAATTTTTTTGACTTATCATAGACAAATATAATCTTGTCTAGATATTGCATTGGTATACCGGCTTCTTAGTACAAGATTATTACTATTTGGCACGGTGAGCACTTTACACTAGATTTATTAGAGAAAAACCGTCTTCTAATTTATGTGGTAGGTCTTGACTTATTGGTGACATAAAATTCATTTAGGTTAATTAATAGATAGTCTTGCTACCTTGTCGACAGTTATACTATTATTACCTGGCACAACGTATTTTTGATACCACATTTAATATAAAATTATTCTTCTTGGCACAATGAGCACTTGATGTCATATTTATTAGAATTAAGTTTAGGAGGAATGGAAATACCCCCCTTAAATTAATTGGAACTAAAAAAGGAATATTAGCCCATGGTGAAATGTTGAGTGTGAATTCTAAGAGCCAAACACTTTATTCCATTGATCCAGTCCTAAATTATTCCTAATATTTTAATTTCAATCTTAAGATAAAATAAATTAATAAATTTCACAACAAGCATATTAAAAAAATAAAGAATAATAATAATTCTACATAATTAAAATTCACCTCCTCGTGGGATCAACACTCGTCACCATTAATCTATACTTCAATAGATTTTTGCGCTTGCGAGTTTAATAAAATTTATACAATAAGTTTTTGGCATCGTTGCCGGGAAGGTAAGTCATTTCAATTTGTAGAATTAATTTTCTTGTGTAAATATCTTTTTATTTTTATTTTCTTTTTATATGGTTGGTTTAACCGCTTAGTAATTTATTTTAATTTTAGTTGATTTATTCTAAGTTAATTTATTTTCTTTTAATTTTTGTAATTTAATTCTCATTTTATTTTTCTTTGTAACTTTACATTGATCTTGTTAATCTATATGGCCGGTTTAACCGCCTAGTAATTTATTTTAATTTCAGTTTATTTCAATTTTAATTAATTTATTTTATTTTACTTTTTGTTCTTCTTATTCCACATTCATAGCATTTGAGTGTATTTTCATGACAAAGTTGTAACAAGCGTGATAAGGTTAGTACCATAATTTCTCTTCTCTTTATTTTCAATTTTACGTTTGTACGTGTTCTTTGCATGCATGGTCGAAGGTCACTATCACATAATTTAGAACCCATAAACCTCAAGCTAGAAAGAGCACGTCGCACACGTAAACACATTGCATCACAAGTAGAAATTGTGGATAAAATTGAAATGGATTTACAACAACAACTACAAGCACCACAGGAGAGGCCATTTAAGGACTACTTTAGTCCCTTAGCTAATTTGAGCACATCATGCATAAAATACACAAATGTAACTACTAGAAGTTTCGAGTTAAAACCTAGTGTGCTAAATTGTCTCTCATCATTCTATGGCCTAAAAAATGAAGATCTATACAATCATTTGAATGATTTTCATGCTATTTTTCAAACTTTTAAATATGAGAATTTTTCAGATGATGATGTTAAGCTTAGGTTGTTTCCATTTTCTTTAAAAGATAGAGCTCGTTCTTGGTTCAATACATTGCCTGCTAATAGTATTACATCATAGGAACAAATAGTTACTAAAGTTTTAAATAAATACTTCCCAATGCATAAAACCAATACTATTCGCAGGAAAATCTCATAGTTTACCCAAAAAGAAGACGAGCAATTTTTTGAATCATGGGAACTATTCAATTGGCTACTATTGAAGTGTCCACATCATGGGTACGAGAAATGTCATCAATGCCAATACTTTTTGGAGGGACTATTGCCACATGTGCAGGAATGGATAATGGCGACAAGTGGAGGAGAGTTGATGTCGAAAAGTGCATCAGAGATTTGGGATTTCTTTCAGCGACAAGCAGATAATTCCCAAGAGCGAAGCAGATCATTCAGAAACGTGAGAAAAATCAAAGGATTAAATGAAGTTCATGTTGGTGAGTCAAGATCAGAAATCAAGGAAGTCAAAGAAATAGTTGAAGAACTTTCTCACCAAATAGCATCTTTGACAGCTGCAAAATCAACAGAGCCACATGCCTATAATCAACTTGATCACGACTCATACCCAGATCAAGCCAATGCAATTCGTGTAATGGGAAAGCAGCCAAACTACAATCCTTACTCCAATACTTATAACCAGCTCTATCAATGCAACCAGCTCCTCAGGCTCCTCAAGTCTCTCAACAACCATTCAGACCATACAATTAGAACTAGAACTACTCGCAACCTAAACCATGGGAGGAAGCATTCCAAAATTTTAAAAATTGGACTCACTCCGCAATAGATCAATAAAATCGCACCATTGATGAACTGCGGAATGAGATGAGAGCAGGCTTCAATTCACAAGCCCAGTCGATTTCAAACTTAGAAACGATGGTAGGCCAACTAGCTTCTTCAGTTCAAAACTTAACAATGACTGTTGAAAATGGTAAATTCCCAAGTCAGCCAGTTCCAAATCCTAAAGGAGTACATGAAGTAAGTACTAACTCAGCCTAGCCATATGAAGAGGTCAAAGCTGTGATGACCTTACGAAAAGGCAAATAAGTTGACAACAAGGTAGAGATGTCAGTGACAAAGACAAATCAAGTTGTGCCTGTAGATTTTAAGGATTCATCAAAGGAGAAAGAAGAAAGTTGTTCACGAGAATATGTCCCTAAAGCTCTATTCCCTCATAGGTTAGTTAAAATAAAAAAGAAAAATTCCACAGGTAAGATTATGGAGATATTTAAATAGGTAAGTGTTAACATTCCCTTACTTGATGCTATAAAGCAAGTGCCATTTCTTAAAGACCTCTGCATTAAAAAAAGAAGCATTGATATTCAAAAGAATGCATTTTTAATTGAAAACATTAGTTCTATACTCCAACAAAAAATTCCTCTAAAATTTAAAGACCCAGGATCTCCTACTATCTCATGTAGTATTGGGAGCCACACATTTGAGAATGCTTTGTTGGACTTGGAAGCTAGTGTAAATCTTTTGCCTTATTTTGTATTTATGAAACTTGGATTAGGAGAATTAGACCCAACTCTAATTGTGTTATAAATTACAGATCGGTCTATGAAAATACCTCGTGGTATTGTGGAGGACGTGCTTATTCAGGTCGACAAGTTTTATTTTCCTATTGATTTTATTGTAATTGATACTCAACCAATGCAGGATTCAAAGAAGCACATCCCCATTATTCTAGGCCAACTTTTCTTGGCAACAGCTGATTTTCACATTCAATGCAGGACATGAAATATGAAGTTGTCCTTTAGCAATATGATTATGGAGCTTAATATCTTCAACATTGCCAAACAACCTCATGATGAGAACGATGAAATTGTTGATATGAATTTTATTGAAGAATTAGTGGATCATAATATTTCTTCTAACCTTAGTGACGACCCTTTACAAGAATGGTTAACTCACTTTAGTATGATTTTTGACCAGATTAATGCCTCACTGGATTCATCACTATTCATGGATACTAATAATTAGAAGTTAAAAGAAGAGCAAATGGCACCATTTGGGGAAAATCTCATCCCATCAGAATCATTAATAAAACTCGAGCTTAAACCATCACCCAACACTTTGGAGTATACATCCGTGGGAGAAGAAAACACATTGCAAGAAATCACCTCATCATTCATTGACAATAAACAACTAAATGAAAGTATCATTTACCCCTGCCATAGTTCAAAAAGGAGGTTCCAACTGGCAGAATTTAAGGATATTTACAGCGATGAAAAGGCTAAAGATTACAAAAAGAGAATAAATGTCTTTCATGACAAGCATATCATGAGAAAATATTTTACACCATGTCAGAAAGTACTTTTATTCAATTATCACGTGCACCCATGCCCAGGTGAGTTACACTCTCGATGGTCTGAACCCTTTATTGTTCATACTGTTTTTCCATATGGAGCAATTGAAATTAAGGATCCAATGAACGGTGTCATTTTCAAAGTTAATAGTCAAAGATTAAAGCCATATCTAGAGTACCAACCACATGACGAAGACATCGAAATCAATTTGAGTGACCCACCAAATTTGAATTGAGATCTTTCCATTTCTTTTTGGTGATTTAATTTCTTTTTATCATTTTATTTTACTACTCTTTTGTTCAAAATTATTTATTTTCTGTTAAAGTGTGTTTGATTACCAGTCATATTTTCTTTCGTTACTTATCATGAATACCTCAATCAGACAGATCCTCTTCGTCTAACTTAAGCGACTTCTACGTGTGAAGCGTCATCTAAACGGCTTGCTCTAAGTTCGTTAATCACATCCTGTTTGGGACCTTCGACTACCAGCATTAGTATCCCACTTTGAAGACTTAGAAAGACAACTCAAGGAAATCGAAGGTGGTATCTATGAAATCCAATTAGAGCTTGAGGTAAATTTAATAAGAGGACGTTTGTAAGTAGTTGTTCGCTTATACGCATTTTTTTTTCTTTCCATTGTGTGTTTTTATTTTGTTTGCTTTCACGTGTTATTTGATTTTGCAAGCTTTATTTTATTTAAGTGTGTTTTAATTTGTTACCCTGGTTAAATGGCGGATAATGATACTTCTTGACAATCAAAGTCAGTTACTTCATTTTCCCATAATAACTGATATTCTGAGGAGACGAAATAGATAAAAACACAATTTTGGAAAAGCTTCACAAACAATTTCCTTCAATTCCTCAGAATGCTCTCCTTACAATCTATAAAGCTCGGTCCGAATGCATGCGATTACTTATGAGAAATAACATCCCTTTTTATATCCGATGGTTAATTGAAGCCAAAATACGATTGGCAGGTGAGTTACCCCCTAAATTTATTGCATATATGCCTGGTTGTGGTAAAGGAAACGACTCAAGAAAACGAAAAGCTCGACGATTTCCACTTACTTGTCATAAGTGTGCTAAAATGGAATGCAATAAAGAGAAGTGTATTTTAGAAATGATGTCTGATAACAGGGAAGACAAGATTCAATTCATTAAGGATGGCTTGAATAAAGAGTCATTGGATAATATCCTTTTGTCTCTTGAAACGCATTCTAGTGGATACGTGTAGAGAGCAATTCTCCAGTTATGGCCATTATTCTAGAAAGAACATGCAAGATATAGTCTCGGGAATCTGACTATAAACAACCATGTTTTCCAGTTTATAAGAAAATTGGATGGGAAGCCTATCCTCAACCCATAGAGGACGTTCAAGCCGTTTTTTGACGTAAAACCAGAGGAAGATGTGAGCCACAATTACAATTACCAATACATATCCTTTTTATTTACTTTTCTTTTATTATTTGCATTATTGTGTTATCTTTTCCTGTTGTTCACTTTTTGCTTTTGACTTTAAAGCCACGAACTTTACGATCTCATTTAAAAAATGCACCATTTCCTTTACAGTTGTGTATCATTATGGTTGTTACCAAGATCTTTAAATATGAGCTTATTTTGTTAAACATTCACAAGTTACTTTTTTTATGATTGCCTCAATGGCAGCACCTTCAAGTAGATAATTTAAGACTATTTGTGTAGTTTCTGGGTTTTACTATGGAAAGTATAAAGAGTTTGTAGAGGCAACTATAGATCTTGGTCGAGTTCTAACAGAGAGAAAAATACCCTTAGTATATCGAAGAGGTGATCAAGGGTTGTCAAAGCATATTGCAAAAGCTGCTTACAATAGAGGAAGCCAGGTGCTAGGCATCATTCCGAAAGCCTTAAAACCTCTTGTAAGCATGCTCGGCCCACCAATTAGAGAGGAGTTAGTTGTCTCCACCATACAAGAAAAACTATCAGAAATGCTACAACATGCTGAAGCTTTCATTTTCTTGCTAGGAGATCTTACAACTTTGGAGGTATTATTTACATTTGCATTTTGGGTCAATCTGAACATTCATAAAACACCCATCGGTTTGCTAAATGTTAATAACTTTTTTGATGGCTTACTTGCATTTCTTAACTATACAATAAAAAATCATTTCATTTCTTTCATAATAAAAAAATTTTTATTTGTGCCCCTACTGCTAACGAGTTACTTGATCTTTTACAAGCTTATAGACCAGAGCCAGATCCTAGTACCTCGTCATTGGATTGGTCGACTAATGATGGTAGCAGCAGCAGTAAGAAGCATAAATTAGATTTAACTTTCCATCTATAAATATTTTCTTTCATTTTATGTTGCAGCACTCAGGTGATGTTTTCTAAACCTACTTCTTTCCTTTAAAACATTGAGGACAATGTTTCATTCTAGTTTGGGGGAGGGAATAGTTGATGATTGTGGAATGTCTTAATCTTGGAGAAGTTTTTACTAATTTTTTTTTTTTGTAGGAACTAGCTTTAGCTTAATTTTTAAGTCGAAGATGGCTGAATATGAAGTGTAGTGACTCTAGAAATACATCTTCTTAGTCTTGGAGTTAAAAAAAAACAAAAACAAAATAATAATAATAATAATAAATAAATAAATAAAAAATAAAAGGGCATTTTATGTAATCTTTTGATATTGAATGATATGATGACTTTTAAATTCTTGTATTTGTATTATCTTTGACCTTGAGTTATGTTACATCATATTTGCTACTCTGCATACTGATGTTGGCGACAAATGTGAATTGAGCGAGCTGACTACTGAAATTGGTTAAGTTACTTGAAAGAATGCACATGTTTTAATAAATTTCAAATGAGTTTTTGAGCCTATCATTTTCTTAGAAAGTAACCTTTTTTGCGCATTTTTCATACAATTTACTATACATGATCTCTATATTTTCCTTTGAGTCAAACATAAAAAAAAAAAAAAAATTGTGTGACTACATCTAAAAGTCCATTGAGCTAGTAAAAACAGAAGACTTTAGAGCCCTAAAAGATTATGAAAATGCCATCTTTAACTCGTTTGAGCCTTTTTCAACCATCCCTTTTGTAAAATATTTATAGTTAGCCCTTTTGAGCCTAGATAAAAAAAAAAAAATTATGTTTTCTTTATTAACTCATCGTCCTGCTCTACTCCAATTTAGAGTAGTACCCTACGTTTTATGTATTCCATAACACACTCATGTTTGATAAAATTTTAGATGATTATTTAAAAAAAATTGTGCAATATATATATATATATATATAGAAAAAAAATGTGTAGTTGAAGAAAAAAAAGAAAATAATAATAATAATAAATGAATTGCACCTTATAATTTTCAAAAGATCTCTATTTTATTTTCTCAAACAATACTTTGTTTTTCTTATTGTTCCTTCTTTATTAGTCATATTTTTAACCTACATTACATCATAATAAAAGTCCTTCTTGATTTTAGGAAACTATAGTCTAAAGAAGAAGTTAGTAATATGGACTAAAATGATGTTATGATACATATATATATATATATATATAAAGAGTTGGTTTGACTATCATTTCATTTTATTTGGTGTCATACTATATGCTAAGTTGTGGGCATTATTCTTGGTGAGAGTGTGTGATATTGCCATTCATTAATTTCTCTCAATTATCGTTTTTAGAGTGATTGTTTTTCCTGAGTTTATTTTTTTTTTAGAGTGTCACTCTAATCTGTGAGATTTTAGGGTTGACATGTCACACTTAAAAATTGCTTAATTAATGTAGCTCTGAGAACCGATCAGTTTGCATGTGTTTGCTTGACTGACTCATGTGGATGGTTGATGTGGGAGTGATATCTCTTTAGGCTGGAGATAATGCTTATACTTTTATTTGATTATTGTCATTAATCTAATTGAAGAAGTAAACATAATTGCCTTTTAAAAAAATGGTTGAATTTTGTTATCGCTTAATTTGCTAGAGACTAGCAATAAGCTGGTTGGGGGGTGTATTGAGTCCTAGAGAGTGTATATTTATAAAGGATAAAATCATCATTTTACACTCTAAAGTCTCAGTAACATCTAAACCTTTATGTATTTTAAATCCCTTGATATTTAATTGTCTATGTTTATGGGTATTTTTAATACTTTATGTATTTTAGGGGTATTTAAGTCATTTTTCAATAAACGAGAAGTCGGACAGTAAAACAGACAGTATTTTTGAACTCAGAACAGCTGAAAAACCTTAGTAAAAACATAAAGGACAAAATCATAATTTTAACATTTTAGTGGGCTCCGTTGACGTGGCGTTGACTGCTGACATGTCGTTGACCGATGATGTGACATTGACGGATGATGTAGCAGAAGTCTATTGAACCGAAAAATGAGCTTACAATACATGCAATGCACTGGATCGTATTTGTTGACTTTCACATTGACCGATGAC
Organism: Murraya koenigii; assembly: GCA_025617385.1. Lineage (NCBI taxonomy): Eukaryota > Viridiplantae > Streptophyta > Magnoliopsida > Sapindales > Rutaceae > Murraya > Murraya koenigii. The sequence goes on along the minus strand of CM046818.1, from coordinate 4,792,234 downwards.
GTGGCAGAATATTAGTGGACCGAAAATCGCGCTTACGGTACATGCATATACACAGAATGATAGCCCTGTGATGTGTTCCAACTAATCAGAGTGCCACGTGGCGCAATCCTGGGCGTCTGAATTATTTTCATCCGATGGCCATGATTTACTCGTTGTATCTATAAATAGGGGGTTCCCCCCCTAATTTGACACCCCTAAATCTATTTTTGGGTTCTATTTTCTGTAATTCATTCTCCATATTATATTTTCTATGTATTTTAATAAAATTCTCATTTTACCCCTAGTTATAAAATGAGTAGTTAATTTATTTTCAAGCTTGGGTTAAAGGTGAAGACTCAACATAATCTATGAGCTTAATTTGGTAAGTTTATTTTTACTTTCTCTAATTTATTTAAATTATTTTGATTTATCGTAGACAGATAGTAATAATCTTGTCTAGATATTGCACTGGTATACCGACTCCCTAGTGCAAGATTATTACTATTCGACACGGTGAGCGTTTTACACTAGATTTATTAGAGAAAAATCTCCCTCTAATTTATGTGGTAGGTCTTGACTCATTGTTGATATAAAATTCATCTAGGTTAATTAATGGATAGTCTTGCCACCTTGTCGACAGTTACATTATTATTACCTAGCACAACGTATTTTTGATACCACATTTAACATAAGATTATTCTTCTTGGCACAATGAGCGTTTGATGTCATATTTATTATAATTAGGTTTATGAGAAGTAGAAATGCCCCCCATAAATTAATTGGAACTAAAAAATGAATATTAAACCCATGGTGAAATGTTGAGTGTGAATCTTAAGACCCAAGCACTTTATTCCATTGATCAACTCCTAAATTATTCCCAGCATTTTAATTTCAATCTTAAGAAATTAAGAAATTTCACAACAAGCATATTAAAAAAATAAAGAATAATAATAATTCTACATAATTAAAATTCACCTCCTCGTGGGATTAACACTCGTCACCATTAATCTATACTTCAATAGATTCGTGCCCTTGCAAATTTAATAAAATTTTCACAACAATTCTCGTATGATTATTTTTTATTAATATGAGCTGAATTTTTCTTGGATGTTATTTTTGTATGATTATGTTTGATTAATTTTTCTTGGATGCTTTATATAATTCATATATGATTACTTTTTATTAGTATGAGCTGAATTTTTCTTGGATGCTATTTTTTTATGATTATGTTTGATTAATTTTTCTTAAATGCTTTATGTAATTCATGTATGATATTTTTATTAATAGGAACTGAATTTTTCTTGGATACTATTCTTGTATGATTATGTTTGATTAATTTTTCTTGGATGCTTTATATAATTCAAGTATGATTATTTTTTATTAATAACCAAAATTTAATTTAGCATTTAGGTTATTTTTAAGTTAATTTTTTACATAATATTTATAATTATGTAATTTGCATGATTATTTTTTATCAATAGGAGCTGAATTTAGCATTTAGGTTGCTTTTAAGCTAATTTTGTTACATAATATTTAAATTATGTAATTTTTGTGATTATTTATAATTATTTATTGTTGTTTTTGTAATAAACAGCAGTACGATATCTGACAATGTAGAAATCAATTCATCAAATGCTCCAAATTTATCCCATAATGTTGAGAATAATGAGGTTGAGGTTGAGAAAATTTCGTTGTCAACTGCGAATGATAAAAAGGGATAGATAGAGGTGACAAGCAGTTAAAATAAGAAGAAAGTTTCTAAAGCTTAGGAGTACTTTGCAAAATAAAAAGTTAATGGCAAACAAAAGGCTAAGTGTATGTACTGTAATGTAATTTTAGAGACCAAATACTAATCGGGGACTATGAGTTTGAATAAATACGTGGAATCTTATTTCAAAAAACATCAACCGAAAATAGATGAAGCACTAAAGAGAAGTCTTAAAATAATTAAAAGAGAAGATGGAACTTGTGACATTGGCTATGACAGCTTCGATCAAAATGTTCTGCAGAGTTTGATTGCAGGAATGGTGATAACACATGAGCTTCCACTTAGATTTGTGGAATATAAAGACTTTAGAGAGATGATGGCACATGCCAACCTTATGGTTAAGCCAATGAGCAGAAACACTTTGAACAATGAGATTTTAAATTTGTTTCAAAATGAGAAAGTTAAGATCTTGCATTTATTGGAGAAAAATTATGGTTGAGTGGCTATTATTACGGATTTATGGACAGCTAGTAACCAGAAAAATGAATATATGGTTGTCACAGCACACTTTATTGACAAATCCTGAAAATTACATAGTCAAATTTTAAAGTAATTTGTCTATAACTTTTTATCTGCTTAATATCTTTTTTAACTTTTTTATTACTTATATTTAATTTTTTAAAAGTTTGAACTGTTATAATATTTTAAGTTTGTATATTTAATACTGACACTTGAATACTTAATAGGTTTATCTATGTTCCGAGCCTCTATACTGCTAATGCCCTTCTAATGAGTTAGTTCAATGTTTGCTCGATTGGAATGTGGATAGAAAGCTATCTTCAATGACATTGAATAATTGTACCACTAATGATGCGATTGTGGAGAGATTGCTGTTAAGGTTTGATAATGGAAATTTTTTTCATATGAGATGTATTGCTCATATATTGAACTTGGTTATGTGGGAAGGGTTGAAAGTTATGGAAAATGGGGTTGGAAAGATTAGGAAGAGCGTGAGTTTCTAGACACAAACACTAAAAAGAATTGAAACTTTTGAGCTAGCTGTTAGACAATTGTAAATTAATTATAAAAAAAATTGAAGTTAGATTGTCCAACTCATTAGAACTCTACTTATGCCATGTTTGAAGTAGCATTGATGTATAGAAGTGTTTTTTTCTCGATTGCAACAACGTGAGCCTCAATATAAGAACTTGCCAAGTGATAGTAAGTGGGATTTGGCAGCCACAATAGTTGAGCATTTGAAATCATTTTACATGTTAACAGAGATGTTTTCAGGTGCAAAATACCACATTACTAATTTCTTCTTTCTGTTGATATGTAAAATGAAAATGTAAATTAATGGGTAGCGCACTTTTAATAATCTTGATATTAGCATAATGGCTGATAAAATGGGTGAAAATTTTGAAAAATATTAGAATGAAATTCATCCAATATTAGTTGTGCCTGTTATATTTGATCCAAGATATAAGATGTTGTTAATTAATTTTTATTTCCCAAATATTTATTGTGATACAACAGATGAGCATATTGAGTGTGTACGTAAGCTTTGTTATGACTTACTGAAGGAATGTGAATTGAAGGCTATAATTTTGAGTGGTGGGCAGGATGTTGGCTCGGAAATTGTTCATTTAGAATCTTCTTCGAATCCGAATAAGTTGTGGGATGTAGATGAGTTTGAAACATTTCGAAGTCAAAATAAGTATGTTAAGATGACTAAGTTGGAGATAGATAGACATTTAGATAAAGAATTGTTAGATATTACTCTGAACTTTGATATTTTAGTTTTTTAGAAGATGCACACAAGCCAATATCCTATTTTAGGTGAGTTGGCCAAGGATATCTTATTCATTCTTATATCCAGTGTCGCCTCTAAGTCGGCTTTTAGTACTGGAGATAGATTTTTGGGTCCACATCGTAGCAAACTTTATCTTAACACTTTGGAATCCTTAATATGTGCTCAAAATTAAATTTTGGCTTCTATTTTTTGAGGTATAAAGTAATTTAAATTATATTATAGTAGTATTTGTTTAGTTAAAATGCTTTTGAATTTTAATGAGTTATTTTTGTTGTTAGGTGGAGTTTTGGATGATGAGATTTTTATTAGAGAGAAGGTAATTTCAAATAATGATGATGTGGCACAATCATCTAATAGCATGATATGGAGTTGTTATTTACTTATTTTACATTATAGTATTTTAGATTCTTTTATGAATTCTTATTTTTGTTATATATTTTGGGATTTTCATATGTTATGTTGGTAATTAGTATTGTAGTTATGAACTTATGATATATTGGTAATTTGTATTGTAGTTATGAACTTATGATATGTTGAATGTTACATTTATTTAAATTTATTTGATGATTATTGTGTTGTTGTATATAGATTAAATGAATTTAGGTAGTAAATAATATATTAAAATAATTTTTATGTGTTAGTTAATTAAAATTTGCTAAGTTGATTGAAATAATTTAGTTGAGATGTTGAAATAATATGTCATATGAATTTTTATTCTTTTAATTCAAAATTTTCAGATTGTATATATGATAATCATATTCAAGTTAAAGTAATTAGTATCTAAAAATAAAATAAATATATGTTATTAATTTTTTAGTAAACACTTAACTTGAGTTAGTTATTTTAGAGGAGTCGAGGCCTAGATAAAAAAATTATTATATTTAATTTTAGAATCTTACATACCCATGCAGACCGAAAAGCTTAGATTAAAACTTCGAGTCAGAGAGGTGTCAGGCTTAGCCTGGCCTGCATATATAAAATTCAAACTTCAATCCAAATTCGGACAATAATTTTATTAATCCAGATTGATCCGGGCCGACCCAAACCCAGACTTTTCTCAAGCTTAAGTAAAGAATTTATGAAGGTCCAAATACCCAATACTGCTTCTCCTTTAAGTCCAATAGCAAAGCAACAAGTGCAGCAACACCAGTAGATATAGAACTTCTGAAATTGACTCCCACCTGTTACCAGAGACATGAAACTTCTTTCTTATTCATTTTCCTAGGAGAAAGGGGAAAAAATATACTTTGTTTATTATGTTTTGGAATGTGTCAAATATTGATTTTAAAATTATTTTATGGTTTGCTTTTAAGAATAGAGGAAACGTGTATAACCTGTTTCGCTCTTTATTGCTGTCAGTTGAACTTCGGTTTGCGTGTTTTATAATTTATTTGCAGAGTCAGCTCACCGAACATTTACTACACTTGTATTTTAGAAACAAAAATGAAAATAGGCACCACAAAATAATGCTGAACAGGCCCTTAGATTCCACTAAATCTTTAATTTTATCCTCCAAAAAGTTTAATCTTCATTCTCCTTTCGGTTTTTTAACTGTTAGAATGTCAAAATCTTGTAATTGATAATAATCTTTTCAATTTGATTTAATAATAAATATTTGAAATTTAACATATGGTAAAATTTATTCACGTAAAAAAAATTCAATTCTTTTCTACTAAGAATTTAATATCCAATCAAACATAGAAAATTAAATTCCTCTCTCTTTTTTTCTTGTTTTCCTTTTTCTTCTCTTCTTTTCTTTCTTACAACTGAACACAATATAAAAAATAATATTTAACAAGATAAATTCACAAGCAGTAGGATAATTAATTTTTTTCTTTTATTTTGAAAACTAGATAAATGAATCTATTGTTGTTTTCTTTTCATCATAGAAGTTCGATATTTTATAATACTTACATTGTATAACTACGATGAATTAATTAATTTTTAAATTTAAATTAAGCTTCTTTATTCTCATCGTTGACATTATTTTTATTTTTTTAGAAAATTAACAAAAATTATAAAATCCATAATTCTTTGTCAAAATAATACATACATATATATATATATATATATATATATATATATATATATATATATATGTATGTGTATATGTATATGTATTAAAAATCAGGAATCTCTAATTAGAATATTTATATTAATTTCAAACATTAGAATGTGTGATCGAAGTAGCTTTTTAACTTAAACTACGAGACCTATTTATTAATTGAGTAAAAAAACAAAAAAAATTATTAGTATTAGTTATTTGCTGAAAAACAAAAATAAAGAAAATCGTTTTATCTAAAATCCGAGGTGGCGCTAGGTCCACGTAAGCTGCCAGCATGGCACAGACCACAATGCATTATATTTATACGTCATCTTCCTTTCCTCCCTGAAAGGACGATGCTCTTTTTCCCTTCCCCAGTCTCATTCAACGAAACCCAAACACACAAATAAAAACTTAGAGAACTGTCTCAAATCTCAATCTCAATCTCAATCATCTCCACAGAAAACAGATCCCTCCATCGCAATTCGCAAAATCAGAGTTTTCAATCTCCTGCATCGCAAATCACTCCTTTCATCATCAGCTCCCATCCATCACCGCCGTCCATTTCATCATATCCCAATCTCTTCGTCCAGGTTCGATGTCTATTCACTCTCACGTCGATCCTTCGCAAAATCGGATTTTTTTTTTTTAGTTGGATGTTTTTATTTTAGGCCATAATTTATAAAACTTGATAGAGATTTGGAATTAATTTTTTTTAATCATATTTAATTGATAATTTTTTTTAGGGATTTAAAGAGGGAAAGGTATGGGGGCATTGGTATCGAAGTTTTGGTTCATGTTGTTTCCTGGAAAGGATTATAAAATTATAATTGTGGGGTTGGATAATGCTGGCAAAACGACGACGCTTTACAAGTTGCACTTGGGAGAGGTGGTCACTACTCACCCTACTGTTGGCAGCAACGTTGAAGAGCTTGTTTACAAGAACATTCGATTCGAGGTACGATATCATTAAAAAAATTCATCCTTTAGCGTTTTTAATGATTTCTATTAGTTTACTATGTGTTTAATAACTGTTAATTTTGCTGTGCCTAGGCATGTTGCGTTTATAACTTGTTTTGGTTGTTGAGGATTGATTTTGGTATAGGAATTTCACAATAGTATGATGTAAAAATAAAATAAAGCGTATTTTTCTTTTCATTTTGGGTGAGTGTTTGAGAATTTAGACTGGAATTTTCTGGGCCTTTGAAATGATTCCTCAAAGTTAAGTGTGATAACTTAACAGATGCTAGAGGTAGTTGACATCAGGTTTAATTGTTTTTAAATGTGATGTATGGACACTGGGTGTTTCTTTGTCGGGTTATTGAATTTTTTGGGATTTGAGTGTGGGGTTAAGGGAGACATAATTTGCAGGCTTTTGGGATAATTTACCATTTGATGCCTGTGAATGGTGGGTTAATTGGAAAATAAGGATGGTGCTACAAGAATATAATTGCGAGCATAGATACATGCATTTCTCTCTTTCCAGGAAGTTGTTCTTAAAGACAGCAGCAGATTGTAGGAGAAGATAGTGCATATTTAGCTTTATATACAAGTGGCAGTTTGACTCTGTGATTGTGACATGTCTCGTATGAGCTTTTATGTTTACTTAACTTGTTTGTATCATGTATCAATTCACCATTATATAAACTAATGATATACAACCGAGTATCAATGCATGTTGGTCTTTAGCTTCAGAAACTAAATTATGGCTTTAATAGCCACAGCAGAGTAGCATATACTAATGGTCCTCCATGTTTGTTGAAGTGGCAGAAGGAATACATCATGAAAATATGTTTGTCGAGATTCAATTCATTTCTTTGGTTTTATACGATAATCTTCAAACAGATGATAATTTGTGGGCCATTGGTTCTACAAGAACCTTGGCTGTAGACTGGCTACGGCCCAGTGCTTCTGATGATTTGAGCCTTTTAGATTTGTGATAATGTGCTAAATCTTGGAATCGGTATTAACTATGCTGCTGTGGACCAATTCGTATGTCAAATTTATATTCAGAAGGCCACAAGTTGATCTTCCGAGGTGGTACTATTGGGCTTTACCCATAGCTGTGGGGGAGTTTTTCCTCCGGTGAACTCTTCTTTATATATTGTGACTAATTCTTCCTCCTTTCTTTTCCTTTCTCCTGGACGTTCTTTTTACTAACCCAATAAAGTTTTCTTTTGTTAATTGCACTAGAATATAGAGGCACGTGGATGATTGACTTGGTAATGCTGCATTCAGTGACTTCAGTATATTTTGTGGTCTAATATTTGATGTGAAACCGTGTTCATTTGATTTTGTTGTTTGTATCAGGCCTGGGATGTTGGTGGACAAGAAAGGCTGCGGACATCATGGGCAACTTATTATCGTGGAACTCATGCTGTTATTGTGGTTATAGACAGTACTGATAGAGCCAGGATTTCCATTATGAAGGACGAGCTATTCAGGCTTCTTGGCCATGAGGACCTACAACACTCTGTTGTACTTATCTTCGCAAATAAACAAGATCTCAAAGATGCCATGACCCCAGCTGAAATCACTGATGCCCTTTCTCTTCACAGCATCAAGAATCATGATTGGCACATTCAAGCCTGCAGTGCGCTTACTGGAGATGGGCTGTTTGATGGTCTAGAGTGGATTAGCCAGCGAGTTACAGGAAAAGCTCCAAGTTGAAGAAGCTGAATGGTTCATCATCCGCATACAGGGATCTGAGGATGAGTAAGAAGTTTGTTTTCTGTACCATGTAACTCTATCAGAGCCATTCTTGATAAATCTGCAGATTGTTGTCATGTTTTGATTTGTCCCAAATTTTCTTATGGTTTTACACAATGAAGCATTTCATTACTCACACGTACTCGGTCTTTAAGGATGTGCAAAGAGAAGTATCTTCTGTAAACTTCTTGTAAGACTCATTGTTCAAATTTGTACCGAGATATGATTATGAGTTATTAAATAGTAAAATGAATAGAAATTCATAATTTGAAGGAATGTTCCTAAGAGTCCCAATCTTAATTGGAGTTAACGAATCCTTTTGAATTGAAATTAATTGTTTTATCACATTGTGATATTTTACATAATTTAATTGACTCATTCGAAAATAATTAAATGATTGACAAATTTATCAAAGATTGGTATTCTTTATTTTTACTTGACAACATACGAATTGTTTTTTGATTTTGTCTAAACAATTGTTCAACCCCTATTTTACCAAAAACGGATTGCTATTGATGCAAGCTCAACCATTATTAGAAATTAATCCTAAATCTAACGGATGATCTTTTTTCTGATATACGAAATATTAGATTTCACTAAGTTGATTCTTAAGAAATCTCGAATCAGACCATTTGTACGTACTTCAACAAAAGAAGCACAAACCTCTTCGACAAAAGAACTTTTGTTGTCTTGGTCCCAATTACGTCTAAACTAATTGAATACTTGTATCAGAAATTCCCCCAACAGTTTTGCCCTTCCCATAAAGGACATAATTGACAACTCGAAATTGCATGTACATTCCTCAATATGATATGACCGACAAAATTATCATGTTCACAGAACGAGCTTCTACAAAGCATCATTTTCTACACAATGAAGCATTTTATTGAGCTACCAGTGGAGAAGGAGCTTGTAGAAAATTGTAGTGTAATATAAATAGCGAAATATAAAACTGTAACATGTAATTTGAAGTGTCGGTGTATGAAAAATGATGGAAGTAATCGCTTGCAAACTGGAACCGTCACAGAATCCAGCATCTGCATCCTTGTGACTCTTTAGGTCTTTCAAACCACCGATCCCATAATGGATTCAAAGGACCGTTTGTTCTGTCAAGGCAAAATTAAACAGAATTTCAGAAATAGTTAAATTAGCTACAGGAAAATAATATAAGAATGCCAGGAATTACATTGGCAGTAGAGGATCCGGTATAGCTTCAACATTACTAAGTGTTCTGGCACATTGAAACAAAAATTAGATTCTGAAATGTAGTCTGTAAGTTTTAGATGAACGATTAAACACATAATCCAAAATTCCAAAAGATGCAAGTATAGCCGTCCTTACTCGTTGCATGCAGCTGAGGCCTTCTCTATCTTATCAAGTTGTTCCAACTCCTCCTGCGTAATACAGTGTCAATCAAATTAAACTGCTAGTTCATATAAGGTGTGTTTAGAACATAGGATGCATAATATTATAAAACAGTTCACATTAACTTATTAACATTAATTCACCGCTGACCTATGTTTGGCAATTTTAGAAGCTGCAATGCACCACAATGCGCCAACTTTTTGCTTCGTAAATTATATTTTAATGTTATTGTAATAAATAAAATATAAAATAAATAATGTTATAATATTATTTTATTTAATAATTCTATATTATATTATTATATAATATTTATATATTAGTAACTAATATAAAAACAACTATTTAATATATAATTTTATACAATTAATAATAAAATATTAATAAATTTAAATAATTTCAATTTATTAATAATATGAAATTAGTACAATAAAAATCAAAAGCTCTACAAAATTATTATAATAAAATATTAATATAATATAATATAATATAATATATATGTATTAAATAATGCAATATGGTGTGCTAAACGCACCCATAGAGATTTAAGTAGGTGAATCAATGAAGCAGGATCTCAGCTGATAACATGAAAGGATTTGTTTAGAGTTAATATTAATATTAAAGGACAAATGAACAAATAACTGACAGGAATCCATAAATTGAACAGCACCAAGAAACCACCGCATGCCATGCTCCAAATCAATGGAGAGTTTCATACTTTACAACTTTCGGGCTACATATTCCATTATTTACCAAAATTATTATCACCGGTCAAATTCAGCGATCTTGGATGCCCCACCCCAGATCTACAACCAAAATAGAACCTGATCCAGGAGGTCGAAGGACAGATGTACTCTAATAACCTAACCAGGAAAATAACAAAATGTTCATGAAATTTTCCAGCGATTGGAGAGACTCTAGACACTAATTAACTTTTAGGAAATTAATTTTGTTGCTCAGACAGTCCCCATATTCTCAAAAGCCTCAGAAGCACTGGACAACCCATTTGTTGTCAATAGTAAAATCATCAAACCTGTTTTTTTAAAAAAATTCACCAGGATGGAGGGTTTGAGTTACAAGCCTGAAGTGCCATCCAGAGAGATAAATGAACCTAAGGCAGAGGACATCAGTCTGAATATTTACAAAATTTGTATTGCAATATTAAAGAGGTAAACCTCAATCCATATATGAATTTGACCAGAGACCATCTATGGCTTAATACTAGTTGAAAGGAATAGTCTCATGAGTGACACAAAGGTGATGATGACCCAGGCCACTCATGAAACACACTGCAGCGACCTTTAAGAGTATGGATTTGGCTATTATTCAACCAATTACTGTTTGATACTGTTCAACCAATTACTGTAAAAATCCATACAAAAGAGTAAATGAATGAGATTAGAAAGAAAAGGGAAGGCATCCATTCTTCTAAAAGTATAGGCTTGTAATAAAAACTATCAGCAAATTACCAAGCTCATAAAAATGTAAACCTCCTCTTCTGAATCATTTCTTAGATAATCTGAAAGGTGAAAGAGGGTCAGTATACATTTCAGGTTGTTAACTGGGTGCAGAAACATTTGTAAACATTACTCAGAAATACACAGGCCTGAAACTAAGCTATATATCCAGATGAAAACTGCTGTTTTTCCATTCCGCCTAATTCATTGGGTGTCTTCAGCCTCCTATCACAGGCCTGAGACTAAGTCCCCACTATTCTTGCCCAACTATGGCCATTAATCAGTAAAATTGTGACCTCCAAATTCATAGGTCTCCTCCGAGGAAAACTAACTACCTATTTCATCTTATGCAGAACGATCTAGATGAAGGAAAATTTTCCAGTTGGGTTCAATTGTGCACGGCATTTAATCCATCCAAAAACGTAATTACTCTAATATTTCTTTACCCCACCTCAAACTCATCAAGATACCAAACTTGGTTAGAGCCGGTCTTGGACCTCTTTTACAACAAGAAGAAGATACCCAATCAGCTCGAACTCAAGAAAAGACAACAACATTATTAATTCCACTAACAGCCAGCACAAGTTCCTCTGGCTACAAGACACCACGCCCTGAACTTCCTCACATTAAAAAGAAACAGCTGCGACTGAATAACTAACTGTAGGTTTACACCTTCCTTATAGAGCCATGTAACACAAAAATAGAAGCAAACTAATACCGACACAATTCATAGAAACTTCAAACAAGTCAATACAGGGAGAAAAAAGCAAGGTTTAAAATTTATTCAGAGGCTATATTTATTATAGACTGAAATTTGTGAACCTACAAAACCCCTTAACTTTTGAGAGTAATCCACCAAAAGCGACTGGCTCACAACAAAAATTGCGAGCCCTAACCATAATAAAGCGACCCCCTCAAGATTCCACATTTTCTTGCAAAAAAACATTATATAAAAAAACTGAATCAAGTGATCTATCAAAAAAGAGCAAAATCTGACAATTTGCATAGCTCTAGGGAGCAATAAAGTGTTACAAACAGTTGAAAACTCTCCATATTCTTCAACCAATTCACCAGAGTAGTCATCTGCGATAAACAATTGAAACGTGATCCCAATTTCTCTCATCAAGCAAATTGATATCCAAGCCCCCACGATTTCAACTTCAAAATTAAAATTCCAGAAAAAAAAAAAAGTAAACTCATTCTTCTCCTCCCAACATAAACAATGCAGAAGATTGATACCACACAATTATCCTTTTGAGATTACCCTTTTCAATCAATAATCATGAGCACACACAAAACAGAAAATAAATAACCAAAATAACCTTAAAAATAATAAAAACCGAAAAAAAAAAAAAACTAACCTCTAAGAACCTAGTTTCTTGCTCGAGCCTTTTAAGTTCAGCTTGTAATCTGTGCTTGCCTCTAGTGTCACTACTAGCAGTCAAAGTCTGAGTTCTTTGAGTAATTAAAACCCCAGAATCACACCTATCCGATTGCATCTCTCAATTCGCAAATTAAATACAACAAAAAGAACAATAAAAACCCAAGCTTTATTAAGAGCAAAAAAACAGCCTGGTACAAAACAAAACTTGTATGTACATATATATCACCAAAAAGAAGCCATTAGAGACGAAACCAAGGATGACCCAGATGAAATCTCGATGGACCCCATGAAACTAACAACAACAACTACTACTACAACGCCGTCGTTTCAAATTACGAAGATGGATCTATGTTACTGTTTAAAAGTACACAGCAACATAGAGATGGAAAAAATGAAAAGACAAGACAGAGGTTTTTCTTTTGGCTTTTGTGAAAATATAAAAGTGTGTATGACTGAAAGTTTTAAAAGGGAGACCTTTTATTCTTTGATACGTTTCTTGTCAAATGTTTATTTTACGCTTTGTTTTGTATTGTTGTGTTTGTACGTTGCATCAAAGCCAGTACTCTTTTCCTTCCCCTCGACTCTCATTTTCTGTGCTTTTTTTTTTTTTTTGTCTCTTTTTGGTTCGTTCGTTCGCTCGCTCGAAACGATGCTGTTCTTTTTTCCAAAGCCTTTTACTTTGTGCTCGCACCCAAACAGCGCGTGTTCCGATACACCATTACCAAAGGGATAATATCATCTGGGTCTTTCAGTTTTATTAAAATAACAAATAAAGATAATGCTTATTCTCAAGTAGAAAATTTTTATTTTATATATGTGCAAATGAAGTGATAACAATTCAAAGATAAGATATAAATTTCTCTCGTCGAAAAACAAAGATCAAGAGGGCAGAGCTCTTGTGCCCTGAGTTTGTCGTACCTTCGCGTAAGTTCTTGACTTAATTAATGTCGTAATTATTTTAACTAACTAATATAGGACTTTGATTATACCATATATGATTCTAATCATTAACATGGTATAGTGAATTATGATAGGGACCTAAGAGGTAGTCGATCCACAAGGATAAATTTGGAATCTATAAATTAGATTAGGCACATACGACCCTATTGATGCCTATATTATCCATATTATAGTGGCCTCTTGATCAGATGCATTGATTTGAGTCGTTTTTGTGTTTGACAGTTTAATCTTTATTGATTGTGCCATGTACTATGACGAACTACTATTGATTTTAGGAGAGTGCTCGAAGGAAACTTGATGTTCAAAAAACATTCATATAAGCTCATAACTACTTATTCAACTAATATAATTAGTAAGAGGAGTGCTAAGGACAATCACCTGCCTCCACGATTGTCTCAATCAATATGTTCTATGTGTAACATGCATTTATATTACTTCTGATTACTTACCATTTTACTTGGAGAAAATAATGAAATTCTTTTGTTATCTAAATGCAAATCTATAATTATCTGTTTTCTTGAATTTTTCATTTGAAGCTACGTGCGACTTTTAAGATTTAGTTTTATGTCTAATTCATTTAAACAAAAACTATCTACAATAATTTACGATAATTTTTTTTATCTTCTTCAATGTTTGTATCACCAAAAATTAGGCCTTATTTCGAGTTTTTGAACATCTAAATTGTTGAAATAATTGGATGAATTTTTGCATTCAAAAGCAATTGATGAGCCATTGCCTTTTACCACCAAATCTTATATTTCAACCACTAGTATATTCAAGATTAGTTTTTATGGAATTGGGCATTTCTCTTTTCTTTTGGATGAGTTGATAACATCGAGTAAATTTTAATTTTGTTTTTCTTTTGTTCGGTTAAAAATCAAAATGGTAAAAAAATTTATGATGGTGGATGGTGGAGTGGGTTTTGAAGGAGAATTTTTTTGGGAAAATTTTTTATGAAATAAAAAATAAAAAATGGTCCGAATGAAGACTTGTGCTGGTGAAACTGAGAAAGGTGAGCGATAAGAAATAGAATTATGGTTTGTGTTGTCTCCCGGCTCCAAAGGATAATTTTATAATTTTAAAAGGAGATAATTTGTCTGTGAACTTTACAAAATAAAGGAACTCAGATATTACTTTGGGTTAATTTCGAGGGTGGTGATATTTCCGTTTCCCCGCCCGTATAAAATCACCCCACTTATTAAATTTTTTGAAATTACAATATTATCTTTAGGTGGAGTAACTAAAATAGGTAAATAATAATTATCAATTAAATTATTGTTTATTATAATTTTTAAGTTAAATTGTTATGCCGTATAAACTTAGGAGTTTTTGTGTTCTTAAACTCTTTCCTAACAACTCAAATAAAAAAGAAGTCAATATTGCAATGGCATAGGAAAAACAATTGCAAAGAGAAGAATCTGGAAAAGGCAAAGTAGTTAATAATGCTTTGATGGAAGAAGAAGACATTCGAAGGGAAGAATCCCAAAGGGAATTAGTAAGTTTAAGTTTTGTTTTATAAAAATAATTTTTAATTGAAAAGTTATTCATTCACGTTAATTAATTTATAGTTTTATTTAGGGTCATGTGATTTTTTTACGGTTTTGTTTATAATTTTATGTTGGGAATTAATTTATCTTTTTAATTAGCTGAATCAAAAATTTTCAAAGCATATATGTTGACTATTTGAGTAATTGGCTGCTAGCTTTTTCATGTGCATGATTTTCTTTCTTTGATATATTGAATTTATTTAAATTATGTTATTTAATTTATAATTCATTCTTATTTTGGGATGAAAGATCAATTCATAATTTTAATGTTTCAAATGAATTAGTGGTTGTTGACAACATTGATATATTTACGACTGAAATAGTATGTATTAATCAATTTCTTCTTTTGTTTCGAGTCTCACACATAATATACAATATTGAGTTAGGTAAGTTATATTTTCTTTTGTTTACAGATTTTATCAAGTAGAGAAGCACTAATTGAATGAGCACGAGATATTGGAAAGAGAAATGGACTTGTTATTGTGATTGAAAAATCTAATGTAATCGTAGTCCATGTTTTTGTTTATGATATTATATTAGAAAATTAATTATTTATTCTAAAAAAAATCAATTTCTAGGTGCTAGTGAGTTTAAATGACATAACATTTCTAAATGAAAAAAAAATAATTAATATTTGAACTCTATGTACATATTTAGACACCGAAAGAGAATTCAGTATCATAAAATAATATAGATGAGAATATTATAGGAATTACAAAGTGGAGTGATTAAAGCAATGTCGTAATTTATCTAATTTTCTATTTCAAATATTATAAAATATTATAAATATTAAACATATGGGGGTATTTTTGGAATTTGTAGGGTGAATTTACAAAATATATTCATTTTTTTTTATGGGGTGGGTTAATCAATAGGGTGGTTTTATAAAAAAATAAGGAGGGAAAATATCATTGCCTTTTGGCCTACCTCTTGTAGAGTGATAATCTTCAAATTATTTTTAAAAAAATATAAAAACTTCAATTTACTCCTTAAAAATTATTACCTATTTGTTATTTCTAACAGTCAAAAAAGTTAAATAATATTTGTACATTTTATAATCGACTAATTTTTATGAGCCCAAATCTTTCTAAGTTTTGTAAAACACAAATAAATATTTCAAATATTTATAGTACACTCCCTAATACTTTAAAATATTTTTTATTTTATCCATATATGACTATTTTTTTTAACGAATTAAATTTTACCTTTTTATGTAAAAAATTTATTTTTAAAATTAATTAAAAGCCACAAAATATTTTACCTTTTTTATATTTATTATACTTGTCATTATTATTCTTTTTTATTTTGCAAAGGTATTTTTAAAAAATTTAGATATAAAAAAATTAAATTAATTTTTAATTATATTTTAATTTGTAAATCAAATATAATAATAACAAATTTTATTTACAATATCACCACTAGGAAAATCAAAAAAATTATTCTTTACCCTTATCTTGAATTTAAATATTTTATGAATATAAACCATTAATTAATTATTTGACTTTTACCATCTAAAGTATCTAAAAGATAAATTAACTCATAAAATTTATGTACATTCCATTACTAATATAATTGAATGGATTAAGAATTGGAAAATATATAAAATTTAGCGAAATTCAAAAACCAAAGTCTTAACCCCTAATTGTAATCCCATATTTTTGCCGGTTTCATTTTTATTAAAATCATTTTTTATAAATTTATTGATACCATTTTCTCTCCATTAAAACATATCGGTTAATTTTCACAAAATCCAAATATTTCAACAAATTTTAACAAACACTCAAATATTTTAATAAAAATCACTTTGCACTCAAATTGATAATTTCTGTTTTTTAATTAGTTAATTTTTTAACTGTAGAGGCATTAAAAACATACTTCTTATTAAGAAATTTTTTTTTCCTTTTTTTTTTCATTTTCTGAAAATTTTCATCTTCTTCCATTTATTTTTTCCACTTCCTGCATTTTTCTTCATCATTTTTCTTTATCTGCTCTATGCTTCATCTTCTTCAAGCATCATAGAGTCATGGCAGCCATAGCAGCAACTCGAGACAAGAATTTGGAGCTGTAAGATAGTGCGCCAACACCGCTATTCCAAATCTTGGCCTATCTTCTCCTTTAAACAAACCCTAGTTTCTTCCCAAATTTACCAATAAACACTAAAACCAAACTAATCATTGAAATCATCAACACCCGTTAATTGAGATGGACTTGCTTGTCATGGCCGAAAGCACAACCATGAGCTTGCTTGGCATGGCTGCGTGCAACTATAGATTTTGTTGTGGAATGAGCATTGTTTGAATTATATGCGTTGCTAGTTTGAGTGAATTTTTCTTATTAAAGTTTCGATTAGAGTATTGTAATAAAGACCAAGTATTTATCTAATCATTTTTAAATAGTAAATTCAAAGTAAGGTTGTAAAAATTAGACTTCAGAGTGATTGTGAAGTTGCAACAAAAAAGATGAAGAAGAGAGGAAAAAATTTTCACTTTTTTATAATTTTTGAGATTTTTATTTTTTTTATTATGCTATAGTCTTTAATTTTGATTATGATATTGTTGATTTCATACAGAGAAGAAGAAGAAGAAGAAGAAGAAATAAGCAAAAGAACAAAGAATAAGATAAAGAAATAAAGGTGAAATCGAAAAAAAAAAAAAGACAAAGAAGAGAAACAAGGGAAAGAAGATGAAGAATTAAAAAAAAAAAAAAGAAAGAAAAATGCAGTGTCTTCAAGGATAAATTGTAGTGGATGGCATTATTAGATTTTAATGTCCAAATCAGGAATAAAATTAATTTGTTCCCAATAACTTATTTCAAATTTTATTTTAAAAGATTACAACTTTTCATTTTGAACATTTTTATTATAAATTAAAAGGGCTACTATTCAAGATTCCTAATTTTATAAATAGAAAATGATAAATATTTTTTTTTGAAAAATGATAAATATTGGATATACTTAAAAATGTTTATTAATTATTTTATTATTTTACCTTCTACCTTTGGGAAGAAAAATATACTAAAATAAATTTCAATAAAAAAATTATTATTAAAAAAAGCAAAATTAAAATTTATAACAAATAATATTAATAAATAAACCGACAAAAGTTTAGAATTAGGATTAAGGCTTTGGTTTTTGAATTTAAGTAATTTTTATATATTTTCTAATTTTTAATCTATTGAGTTATATTAGTAATGGAATGTCAATAAATTTTATGGGTTAATTTATCTTTTAGATACTTTAAGGGTAAAATGATAATTTAGATGGCAAAAGTCAATTAATTGATTAATGGTTTATATTCATAAAATATTTAAATTGAAGATAAGAGTAAAAAATATTTTTTTTATTTTCATTGTGGTGATATTGTAAATAAAATTTGTTATAATTATATTTGTTTTATAAATTAAAATATAAGTAAAAATTAATTTAATTTTTTTAAAGTTTTTTACTATTTAGGAGTTTTTGTTAATAAATTTATTTTTATCATCTAACTTAAAATATATTAGATCTTAAGAGGTAAAATAAAATTATCATTGTTAACCTCAAAAAACTGTTAGTCATTGGATTAAGGACATTCTCATATTTTAATTAATTAATATTAGTCAATTGTTAAAAATAACAATATTTAGAAGGTAAATTAAAATTTTCATTTTTTTTATAGAGCGATTAAAAAATTATCACTTCATGAGGGGGGTTTATGAAATTAATCCTTTCACTTTCTGCATTTATATAGTAGAGCGTGTATGAGTCGAAGGGTAAGAGCGTGATTACGGCAGCGGTGCTCGACACGTGGAAGTCCACTGCTGAGGTGGGATGTCGTTGTCTTGTGTTTGATAGGGGTGTGAAACACGCGTGTGTGCTGGAATTCGTGAGCGCGTGCAGTTCTTTTACGCCCTTTCGGCTGCGTTCTTCGCCTGTTTCGTACTCTCGAGTTCTCTGTTTTGTCTATCCCTTATTACAGAGATGACAAATTACGGGTTTAGGCCCGAGTTTTCAAGTCCAAGTTTATGTCTAAGTTATTTGACAGTATGCCCAAATTTTTCACAAGTTGGCGCCTTCCTTGGGTTGCCGTTGGACATAGATAAATTTTTTAAAATAATTTTTTAATAAAATTTAAAATAAAAAATATTTAAATTTAAAATAATTATTTAATATATAATATACTAATTATCAAATATATAAAATATAAAATTTATAATAAATAAAATAAAAAATTTAATTTATAATTAACCTAAATTTTTTCTATGAATTTATATTCAGACTCATTTATTGTACGCTTTTAAATTTTCAGTTTATAATCAAGCTCATTCACTGTTGGCTGGTCTAAAGCTTGTGGGTGTAGATCGAGTTGGCATGGACATGATAGCTTGAACACCTTTCCTATGTGCTATATTTGATACATTATATTTTGTATTGTATTATTTTAATATAAATATATTATATTTTATTAGTATTATATTATAATAATATTATATAATATTTAGTACTACATTTTATTGTATTAATTTTTAATTATACTATATTTCGTACTGCACTATATTTTTATAATTATTTTAATTTATATATTTAGAAAATAATATTTATTAATACTTAGATAAATATTTTAAATGTAAAAAAGATTTATAATCCTTCATAAAAGATATGTAAAACTAATAAATTCTATTTTTTTTTGTGGCATAACATTCATTTTTTTAACATTTTCCAAATATTTAACATGTGAAATAAAGATTAAATCTACTAATTCATTCAAATACCCTAAAATAATCACAACATAAGTAAATAATTAAAGGGACATTATTATTTTTTCGTCAAAATTTTTTGAACACATCAAGTTAATACCATAATTTAGTTTAAAATTACATTTTATCACTAATTATTTATGCTGTTAACATTTTACCACTGTTCTATTAAAAAAATTAATATTTAACTAAATGTAAGTTAAAAGTTAATTTTATCCCTAAAGTATAAAAGATGATTTTATTCTTTGAAAAAAAAAATAAATGATAAAAAATAAAATTACAAAATTACCCTAGAAAGCAGCTCTCTTCTTATCGAGTAAGTTTTTTTAAGGTACAAAAAGGGAAAAGCAATGCTTCTTTTTCTTCAAACTTTCCATTTTACAACAGCAATTACACGTTCCCTCGACCTCTGATTACAGTCGAAGTGCCATTGACCATATAGGAAGATTCAAAAAACGGCTACTTTTAGCTTATAAAAACTTGCTGCTGGTAGTTCGCCAAGCCATTTCAACACCTCTACACCAGCAACCCCAATTCAGAGACCCGCAAACCTCCATTTTCACGACCAAACCTTCAAACTTACGGCAAACAGTAGAAATTGAAATTAATAAAAAATAATGAACAATAAGTAAAATTACTGCAAATGGCAACCAACACGATTAATTACAAATTCTGCTGCAAAATTAAAATCCGACTCTATTGAATTCAAGTATTAATCACAGCGCAAAACAATTTAATTAATGAAAATTCCAAAACATTAACAAGGGATGGAATCAAATGATGGCTCAAGTCACCCACTATTTTCATTTTATTAAAATTACCAAAAGAGACAAACAAAACAAAGAAGAAGTTCAACAACATACGTACTTGCATACCTGGAAAAAAGTATTAACATATAGAAAGTATGTAATTGGCATATTCATCCCTAAATTAATGAAAGTCACACTAGTTTTTATTAGTTTATTAATGAAAATGGAGAGAGTTCATAGATGGACAGAGCAGTGACAGTGAGAGTGAGAGGGTGAGAGATTTGAGAGAGAGAGAGAGAGAGGGGTGGATTTTGATTTCTAGAGTTACCATTTTTTTTTTCAATTATTTACCCTATATATGTTGTATGAATAAATTATTTATTTTATAATTGCAGATCCAATGTTTTGGCTTTAAGAAGAAATATTTTAAATAGCTATATGTTATTGGTAAATTTTTAATTGTATTAATAGAATGGTGATAAAATATTATCAATGTAAGAATTTGAGGGTAAAATATATTTTTTATTCAACTACGGTACTAACTTAATGTGTCCGAAAAAAAATTTAGTAGAGAAAATAATAATATCTCATGATTAAAATATACAAGATTGTATGGTCCGTGGTCTGTAGAAAAATGAATTAAATTGATGGTTGCCAAAAAAATCGATTTGTTTTGTTTTTCAGTTTTGACAAAAAGTCCTTTGAAATTTAAATAAGGTAGCAGTAAAATCAACAATAATAGACGAAGTTTCTATAAATGTGAAATTTAAATGAAAAAATTAAAGAAAAATTATACCGAACATGCGCTAAATCATAAAAGAAAACATGCACATTAGAATGGTCAAAATGGACTAATGATATTATTTAGTTATGTTTAAAACAATAAAATTTGTTTCAACTTTCTATTTAGGAAAATTATATACGGTCTACTTATTTGTTCGGACATTTTTTAAAATATACAAACTTTTTTTCTTTCAACATACCACCTGAAGTTAGTATTTTATTATACTGTTCCACTTTCGTCTCATCTTAGTGATTAACACTAAAAAATACATATTTTTTTAAAGGTTTAAAATATTATTTTCTCATTTAAAGTGTTAATTAATATCGTGTAACTCATATTTTATCTTAATACTCCCCATATGTAATTTTATATAAATTATATTTTTATTATATTAATTTTTATCTTAATTATTATATTTTGTTATTGTATGTATATTTTGATAATGACGAATAATCAAAACTGAAAATAAGAGATAAAAAAAAGACAGTTGTTTTGTAATAATTAATTAATAAATAAAATATAGATTATGTTATAAAAAAATAATCAAAAGTGGTACTACTAAACAAAATGAATAAACAAATAGCACTAATCTTGCTTGCTTGTCGAATCGAACACTTTAAAAGGCATAAACAGCGAAAGGGAAGGTTCTCACCCTGTCCCCAACATTGTTCTCCGACGATCCCCTTGGGTGAAAGGGGCCACCATTCTCTTTCTTTCTTCAATCATTCCGATAGAGGTGAGTAAGGAGGGGTTTGCTTGTTTGCTGGCTTGCTCGTGCAATCAACAAAGTAAATCAATGAAGTGAACATCCCAACCTCTTTGTTTAAAGCTTTTCCAAAAAGCTTCTACTTGTTGAGAGAGATTCCGTTGGTTATAGACTGAGTGAGCGGAGTAAGTCAGTAACTCTTATCGAACTTCAATAACAATATTGGACCTTAGACATATAAGAGTTTCGAATCGAATCTCTTTAGAAAGAAGATCTTTTGTCTCATGGTAGCCTGCTTCTATTCCTTTATAAAAACTTTCGTTATTGGGTTAGGATGCCTGAGAGAACCATGTCGAAGGAACTCGGTAAAATGACCCCGTAACTTCGGGAGAAGGGGTGTTCTCCTATTTTTGATTAGGAAAGCGACACATACCAAGAGGTATCGACTGCTTATAGGGCGAGAGTCTCTTGCTCGACTTTTCCTATTTTTCTTGCTTTTTTTGGCGGAGTAAAGCCCTATTCATCTATCAAATTCCCAAGTAGGGATGGATGAGACATCAAATGAGATTTTTTCAGTCAAAGTTGATTTTTTTTTATCCCTTACCTTCTACTCATCGTGCTCGAAAAGGTTTAATTCCACAAGGCTAAAAGCAATTCTCGTTTGAAACACTAAATTACGCCCAACAGGAACGAAATGAAAATATCTTTGTATGTTACGTAGTTACTGTGCGTGAGAGAAGCGGCTAACATAGATGCTGGGAAAGGCGGTAAAGGAGAAGAGTGGATCGATAATGTCTCAACTCAAGAAAAGAGAAGCGTACCCTTTCCATTTGAGAATATTTGCATGCAACTCACAAATAGGGTGGCAGAATACATACTTGGATTGGATCCCAAGCCCAAGTTTACTGTAGAAGAAATGTAAGGACAAAGTTTGGACTGAGCTTGAGTTTTTATTTTTAATTATTATAAATTTAAAATAAATTAATAATCAATAAATTATTTTAATCAATAATAAATAGAGAATATGAATAGTTTAAAATAAAATAATAAATAAATAATGAAATAAATAAAAATTTAAAGAATTAATATTTTAATATTAAATTTTATAATTCGAATATTTTTTTAATTAATTAACGATTAATAAAATGTTTAGCATTATAATTTTAAATTTTTTGAAAAATTATTAATTTATAAATTAAGATTTTAATTTTTTATTATATTTTAAATTTTAATTTATTATTCAAACTTATAAATTAAATTTTTTAAAAAATAAATAACTTTATTCTGTCTCGAGATTTTTCCTTAGGCTCTTATTTAGGCCTTTAAAAAAGGACAAGCCAAAGCCCACGGAAGTAGGCCTTTTTCCCAACTCTGCATACAAATGCCATAAAGCCTATAGACTTAGAATTGCCTTACTCTTTACTAAAATTGAAGAAATTTCTTTCTTTTACTTAAATCTAAATCTTGCTTAATTTATCAATAGGCTTTGGATTAGTAGAATAGCTCTTTTTCTCATAATGTGTAAAAGTAAATATTCGAGTCTCCGAAAAAGTAAGTATAGAAATTTAATATTATTCTTTAATTATAAATTTATAATTGAGTAAAAAAAGTAAAAATTTAAGTGATGTTATATAAAACTTAATATCTAGGCGTTCTTTAAATATTAAATAAAATAAAAATTTAGGCGGTGTAGGCGTTATTCGAATATTAAAGTGCCTCATTTAATATAAATTATAATCTAAACATTATTCTCCTATAATTCAAAAAAAAAATCTTGCTTAATTTAACGGGTATGATTTATGAAATAAAATGAAACCATGAGCCTTCATTCATAACTCCCAAATCTCAATAGACCGAAGAGCTTCAGCCTTCATGCCTTCATGGATTTGGTTCAGAAGCCTACGTTACTGCCACGTCGACACACGTGTCACCCTCGTGCACACACATCCCGCAACTCATATATCACGTACGTGCTTCGATTTGCTGGTAATAACTCAGGATTTTGCCTTCTCATGGAAAAAACCAAAATCAGGAAACGTCCACTATTGCGCTTCTGCAATCTCATCCAACTCACTCGTCGTGAAGAAAGTAATTCCATTTTCTTCATTTAACTCAAATGCCACTATAAAATCTGCGTTATTATTACTGTTATCTTCACATGCCTCACAATCTTCAAAGAAAATAAAAAATATCCTTTGATAAACCTGATGAGTTCTGTTTTCGGTGGACTGAGGCTCACCGCCGATTTATCCTGCAACGGAAGCTTGAGATTCATAAGCCTACGCTGGAAAAGGATCTTACGCCACTTGATCAATTGGCTACGACGAGGACGACTACTACTACTATTCCTGATCCCCGGCCACTAGGACCTGAACCTGGCCGTGGTCCTGATTTTCCAGGGCCGCCGTTGCCTCCACCACCAATTCCTGACGTTCCATTGAAGCCTCCACGAAACCCGCCGCCAAAACCTCTTGATTTGGTGCCTCCGCAAAAGGTGCCGCCACCAGGCTATCCGCCTGGACGGCGTGCCCCTGTGCCGCCAGATATTTAATTAGTCAGAAACCTAGCTATCATTGACACCTGGCCCTTTTGGGGATTAAATTGTTTTTAGTAGTTTAATGCATTACTTTCTTTCAGTAACACCGACCATATATTTTATTTAATTAAGATCTAGGACTGATTTTATTATTATTAGTTAGTGAACAGCTTTATCATAGGTCTTGAGTTTAGTTTGAGTTATAGTGTCCATGTTTTTTTTTTTTAAATTTTTTTAAAAAATACTAATTAATTAAGATGTTGTCTTTAGTAAATCATAATGTTCGTTTAATGTCATTTTTATTTTTCTGAAACAAGATTGTATCCGTAATTGAATGAATGAATCGACAAATACAAGGAAGGGCCTGTTCGGTATCATTTCTCACGGTGTGTTTTTGTTTTTATTCTCTGAAAATAAATGTAGTATCTGTTCGATAGGTATTTTACAAAACTGTACTTGTAAAATAAATTAATTTGTGGTTTGTTAGACCCGTTTCGGTTAATTTTACATAACAAACCACAAATTATACTTGACAACATATTAAAAATAAATTATACAAAATCTTTCTTTTTTCACTCCGTCTTTCTGTCAAGTTGGAGGAGTGGGCACCGTCCTTCTAGACGAGCGGTGCCCCATTCAACACGGCACACAGTGCCGTGTTGAATAAAAAGGAAAATAATAAAAAAAATAAAATATAATAAAATAATAATAAATAGTAGTCAAAATGCGGGTATAAATTGAGCGTCCCTTCCCTCATTTCAATCATCTCAGAAAATTCATTTCCTTTTATATTAGAGAGAATTTTGAGAGTTAGTATTGGGTGTAATTAGAGTATTGGGAAGTGAGTATAGTTTTTTCCTACTTATAGAGAGAAGTTATTATTTCCCAGTATAATAAAATTATTTCCTTCTGTCTTTGCCCGTGGATGTAGGCTATAAGCCGAACCACGTAATTTCTGGTGTTCAGATTTGTGCTTGCTCTTTATTTTTCTTCCAATCTCATTTAGCTGTGGTTCTGCTTCACTCATAAATCCCCTAACAGTGGTATCAGAGCTAGGTTGCCTTTTTGGAATCGAGGTTACTGTTCACGTATACGGTGAGAGCCAATCTTGACTAAGTTAGTTCGTGGTGAAAGTAATGGCGGCAAAATACGAGATTGAGGAGTTCAATGGGAACAATTTCTCGTTGTGGAAAATGAAGATGAAAGCCATCTTGAGGAAAAACAATTACTTGGCAGCAATTGGAGAAAGACCCATAGAGTTAACTGATAATGCTAAGTGGAACGAGATAGACGGTAATGTAATTGTCGATCTACACTTAGCATCTGGCGAGATGAGGTGTTATCCAGATGTTGCGAGAGAAAAGACAGATGAATGAAATATGGGATACTCTCACAAAATTGTACAAGGCTAAGTCGCTGCACAACAAGATCTTTTTAAAGAGGAGACTCTATACTCTTCGCATGGCGGAATCTACATCAGTAACCGACCATATCAACACCTTGAAGACTTTATTTTCGCAACTCACAACGTTGGGTCACAAAATAGAGGAAAATGAACGTGCGGAGCTTCTATTTCAAAGTCTACCAGATTCGTATGATCAACTCATCATCAATCTGACGAACAACAAACCGACGGACAGTCTAGTTTTCGATGATGTTGCAGCCTCCATCTTAAACGAGGAAAGCAGGCGCAAGACCAAGGAAGATAGACATGCAAGTTCACAGCAAGCAGAAGTCCTATTGGTGACTAGAGGGAGATCAACAGAACGTGGCCCCAGTGGGAGTTACAATCATGGTAGATCAAAATCTAGAAGTAAAAAGAATGTAAAATGCTACAATTGTGGCAAGAAAGGGCATGTGAAGAAAGAGTGTTGGAGCAATCAGAAGAGTAGAGAGAATAAAGCACCTGAGTCATCAAATGTTCAGGGTTGTGTGGCTAGTACTTCGGATGATGGCGAAATTCTCTATAGCGAAGCAGCAGCTGTTACAGAAGGCAGAAAGCGATTAGCTGACGTCTGGCTTATAGACTCAGGAGCAACATGGCACATGACCTCTCTGAGAGAATGGTTCCACACATATGAGCCAATCTCAGGAGGATCTGTGTACATGGGCGATGACCATGCCTTGGAGATCGCTGGTTTTGGTACTGTCAAAATAAAAATGTATGATTGTACAGTTTGCACAATTCCAGAGGTATGATATGTCAAAGGCCTGAAGAAAAATCTATTGTCTTTGGGACAAATAGATAGTCTTGGGTGCAAAGTCCATATTAAAAATGGGATGATAAACATTGTCAGAGGAGCACTTGTGTTAATGAAGGCAGAAAAGATCAGTGCGAATCTATTCATGCTTCAAGGAGAAACACTACAGGAAGCTGATGCGTGTGTCGCGTCAAATGGAGAAGAGTCAGCGATGATGTGGCATCACAGACTTGGCCATATGTCAAAACAAGGTTTGAAGATTCTCTCTCAGCAACAGCTGCTTCCGGGACTCAAATCGGTAAGTTTGCCATTTTGCGAGCATTGTGTTACAAGTAAGCAGCATAGATTGAAATTTAGCAGATCTTATGCTAGAAGTAAATGCATTCTCGACTTAGTTCATTCTGATGTTTGGGAATCACCGGATTTATCCCAAAGAGGTGCAAAGTACTTCGTTACTTTTATTGATGATTACTACAGGAGATGTTGGGTGTATCCAATCAAGAAAAAGTCAAGATGTGTTTCCAGTATTCAAGGAATTCAAAGCGCGGGTTGAACTTGAATCTGGGAAAAAGATCAAGTGCTTAAGAACAGATAATGGCGGAGAGTATACAGATGGTGCATTTCTTGCATAATGTAAGCAAGAAGGTATTCAGAGGCAGTTTACAGCAACATACACTCCTCAATAAAATGGAGTGGCGGAGCGGATGAACAGAACTCTTACATAGAGGATAAGAGCTATGTTGAGGACTGCTGGTCTACCTAATTCTTTTTTGGCTGAAGCAGCCAAAACTGCCTGTTATGTCGTAAATCGGTTTCCATCAACAGCTATTGAGTTGAAGACGCCAATGGAGATGTGGACAGGTAAGCCAGCTGATTACTCTCATTTACATGCATTTAGATGTCATGTATATATAATGTATAATGCCCAAGAAAGAACAAAGCTAGATCCAAAATCTAGGAGGTGTATCTTTTTGGGGTATACTGATGGTATAAAGGGGTATCGTCTGCGGGATCCCACTGCTCACAAGATTGTCATCAACAGAGATGTTGTCTTTGTAGAAGATCAACTGCAAAAGAAAGATGGGGATGATAGTACTGTGAAAGAAAAGTCAGAGACTACACCGGTATATGTAGAAAATAGTCAGGAAGATTCGTAGTCTTCCAAGCGACACTGAGCCCGAGGAACAAGAACCAGTCGAGTCTGAGGGTCTAGAAGTTCGTCGGTCAACTCGAGAGAGACGACCACCAACTTGGCACTCAGAGTATGTTACAAAGATCAATGTTGCATATTGTCTTTTAACAGAGGATGGAGAGCCATCAACTTTCCATAAAGCTTTAAACAATTTCGGATGTTACTTTGTGGACTAGCAGAATGCAGGAAGAAATTGAAGCTCTACACAAAAACAAGACATGGGAACTTGTGCCACTGCCACATGGAAGAAAAGCCATTGGAAACAAATGGGTCTACAAGATCAAACGTGATGGCAATAATCAAGTGGAGCGGTATCGTGTAAGATTGGTGGTAAATGGATATGCTCAGAAAGAAGGTATTGACTTCAATGAGATGTTTTCTCCAGTAGTTAGACTCATGACAGTCAGAGTAGTTTTGGCAATGTGTGCTACATTCGACTTACATCTAGAACAATTAGATGTGAAAACTGCATTTCTTCATGGAGAACTTGAAGAAGAAATTTATATGCTCAAACCGTAAGGTTTTCTTGAAACGAGCAAGGAGAACTTGGTTTGCAGATTAAACAAATCTCTATACGGTCTCAAACAGGCGCCGAGTTGTTGGTATAAGAGATTTGATTCCTTCATCATGAGCCTTGGATACAACAGACTCAGTTCAGACCATTGTGCTTATTACAAGAGATTTGAGGATAATGATTTTATCATTTTGCTGTTGTATGTAGACGACATGTTGGTCGCAGGCCCCAACAAAGATCAAGTCCAAGAATTAAAGGCACAGTTAGCTAAGGAGTTTGAAATGAAGGACTTGGGACCAGCAAACAAGATTCTAGAGATGCAAATTCACCGAGGCAGAAATAATAGGAAGATTTGGCTTTCACAGAAGAATTACTTGAAGAAAATCTTGTGACGCTTCAACATGCAAGATTGCAAGCCAATTTCTACCCCACTTCCTGTTAATTTCAAGTTATCCTCAAGTATGTGTCCTAGCAATGAAGCAGAGAGGAAGAAGATGTCTCGAGTACCATATGCATCAGCAGTGGGAAGTTTGATGTTCGCTATGATCTGTATAAGACTAGACATTGCACTAGCGATGGGAGCGAGTTAGTCGATACATGGCGAATCCCAGTGGAGAACATTGGCAAGCAAGTGAAGATGATTCTAAGATATATCAAAGGAACCTCGGATGTTGCATTATGTTATGGAGAATCGAATTCTATCGTCGGAGGCTAGGTGGATTCAGATTTCGGAGGTAACCTTGATAAAAGAAAATCCACTACTGGCTATGTGTTTACACTTGCGAGGAGGTCATGGTGGGTTTCAAAACTGCAGACTGTTGTGGCTTTATCTACGAAAGAGGCAGAATACATGGCAGCTACACAAGCATGCAAGGAAGCTATTTAGATACAAAGGCTATTTAAGGAGCTCGGGCACAAACAAGAGAAAATTCCTGTGTTTTGTGACAGTCAGAGTGCTTTGCATATTGCAAAGAATCCAGCCTTTCATTCCAGGACAAAACATATAGGGGTTCAATATCACTTCGTTCGAGAAGTAGTGGAAGATGGAAGTGTAAATTTACAGAAAATCCATATTAAGGAGAACCTAGGAGATGTTATGACTAAGCCAATCATTATTGATAAGTTTATATGGAGTAGATCCTCTTGTGGCCTAGCAGAAACGTAAGCAACATGTCAATGGCAAAGCAAAAAGGATAGTGTGGAGATTGATTGATTCTCAATCAAATCTCCAAGTGGGAGAATGTCAAGTTGGAGGAGTGGGCACCGCCTTTCTAGATGGGCGGTGCCCCATTCAACACGGCACGCAGTGCCGTGTTGAATAAAAAGGAAAATAATAAAAAAAAAATATAATAAAATAATAATGAATAGTAGCCAAAATGCTGGTATAAATTGAACGTCCCTTCCTTCATTTCAATCATCCCAGAAAATTCATTTCCTTTTGTATTAGAGAGAATTTTGAGAGTTAGTATTAGGTGTAATTGGGGTATTGAGAAGTGAGTATAGTTTTCTCCTACTTATAGAGAGAAGTTATTATTTTCCAGTATAATAAAATTATTTCCTTTTGTCTTTGCCCGTTGATATAGGCTATAAACCGAACTACGTAATTTCTGGTGTTCAGATTTATGCTTGCTCTTTATTTTTCTTCCAATCTCATTTAGCTGTGGTTCTACTTCACCCATAAATCCCCTTACACTTTCGTCATCTTCTTTTACCATTTCTTCTTCTTCCTTCCTTCTTCTTAGTTCTTGCCATAAACTCCTTTTCTTTTTCTTTCTTCGTTTTCTTAAACCACCTTAGATCTACCGTTGATTAGTTTGATTAAATATACAAGTAATTATTATATATATAAAAAAAAATCTAGCTAGATGATGATGTAAACTCAATGCGTGTTTGGACTAAAGGAATTATTTGAAACAGACGTTTGGGCTTCATCAGTTATATCTAAAGATTCTTGCTCTGATACAAAATCTATGACAATAGCATAGTCAGAGCTTATGAAAATCTTGCAACCACCATGCGAGCCGCGGTTTGCCTATTATTTAAGTTCAAATGCAATGCTGTTATTGTTGGCCTTGGTTCTTGAAACTGAAATTCAACCATTAGAGCATTATCATTGTGGCAAGGAGGAAGAACCGAGAAAATAGTAAATAGGGAGACAGTGGTAAAAGGAGATAAAAGGGAAAACATATTTTCTGTTAATCTGAAGGTTGTCCATGAACACGTGTATGGTTGTGAATGAAAAAGATAAAGAAAATAGAATTATGTCTTCTATATCTTATGCTAACTAATTATAAATATTAAAAATAAATTTATTTGTAGTAATTATTAATGTTAATATGAAACTTTATTATCATGTAATTTATTATTATTATTTTATTTAAATTATTATTAATATATTGTATTAGTTAAACAATTATTTTTTAATTATAACTTAAATATTTAATAAAAATTATTTTTAAAAATAATATTACCGAGCATATATTCTCTGTTTTTATTTTTTAAATTGTGTCTATCGAGCATATATTATTATTTTCAATTTTAAAATACAGAATTCAAAAAATGATGCTAGACATAAATTTAAATTTAAAATACAGCAACTACAAAACATTATTTTTATTCTTATTATTATTTTCAAAAAATATTAATTTAAAAACAATAACGAATGGAGCCTAATATTTCATTATTCCTTTGGCCAGAAGAATAAAATATATGCATCAAGTTAATTAAGCAATTGAGCCGTTTGGAAGAGTGGGTTCTAACTTTCAACTCAATTACAACTCATTTTTAATGTTATATTATATAAATCCCAATTTTAATATTATATTCTATATAGAGAGATCATCCATAATATTTGAATAACAATTCTTACTAATTGCTACCGTTGGCCTGGCTCCAAAAGGGGTTCTCTTACTAATTATTTAAAGAATTAATATAGCACTTGTCATGTTTGATAGAGCCCCAGATTAAATAATTTGGATTATTGGATAATTAAATGATCAAACATGAATGTAAAATTTTGGATTATTGGTGGCGGAATATAAAAACATCATGCCTGTTAGTCGTGGCATGCAGGTGTCACGCCCATCTGCCACGTATACCCACGTGTCATAATCCCACGATCGAATTCAAATTTGTGCTTCGGTTTCACCATTTATATATATATAATCCCAATATGTTAATGAAGTATTTCCCGATAAAAATGTCTGCAATTTCACCAAATCTCACGATCAGAAAAGCAATTCCATTGCGTCCGATAAAGAAAACCCTAACCAGACCTCCATTAATCATTCTTTCCTTTTCCTCAGCTGCCACGTCCCCACATAAAAACATGAACCTGACGAGCCTGGAAAACGGGAAAAAAACAAATGCATCTTCCAGGATACAAGTTTCTTGCAAAGGAAGAAACAGCTGGCCTGGCAGAGTTTCCAGGCAAGACTCCACAGGAATTTCCGTCTGCTGGCCTGGCAGAGTTTCCAGGCAAGACTCCACAGGAATTTCCGTCTGAGACTCCAAACTATGAACCTGATCCTGTTCCAATAGAAATTCCAAAGGTTCCTGTGATAGGAATAGACCCCACTACTCCTCCCGAAATCACTCTTATCCCTGATCCAAAAATCGATATCCCTCTTCCGCATGACAATCCATCGCCCCCCCATATCTTGCCGCCGCCTTCTACTCCTCCGAATATTTAGCCGTCACCGATTGTGCCAGCGGATGTTCAGCGACTTGGTGGCCCTCCTTTTGGTTCTGTAGTTTCTTTGGACTCGGCAGTTTTGTAGTAGGCTATTAGCTAAAGAGTTATTTCATTAAATCAACTGTGACAAATATAACTTGAGAGGAAAATGAATCCTTTTGAATAAAAGTATCATCATTATATAGAGTTATTTCAAATACAAGTATCATCATTACATAGAGTTATTTTAGCTAGAGCTGTAGAGCATGACTAATTACATTACAATCTCTTGGAATATGTTGAAATTTGAACACGTTGTCTCTCCTTTGCATCTTGTTTTAAATATCAGTAATTGTCCAAAAGATTTTAGTTTCGTTGTTCTTCTAAATTCTAAAACGAAATCAGCAATATCTTTACAATTAATTTCTATAAAATCAGTCTACATCTTTTGCAACCTGAAAATCATTTGTTGAACTGCTACAGCTGTCAACTTTTATTTCTCCTTGATGTTTATTTATATTAACTGCTGCATCTACATTCACTTTAAAATCTTCTCTTCGGTATTGCTCTTGCTGCTAATTTCACTTTGGACATTTTAACTCTAGCGTATGCCTTTACCACAACTTCGGCTTTAGCTCCTGAGATCTGGGGATGTTGTATTTTAGTCTCAAAAACAAAAATATTTCTTGCATACCATGCTGTCTAACATAACAAAATTATCAATCTTAACTCATCTTAACTTCTTCTTCTTGCCATCTCTTCCGAACTGCATCTATAAAAGGAGTCAACTTTCACATTTGTTTTGCTGCTTTACAGTCCATTACAACATGAGTAATGCTCCCAGCCTTCATTTTACACCTTAGGATATTGGATCTTGCAAAACTTTTGTCTCCCATAAGTTTTCTACTGTTAGAAGCAAATTCGTTGTAGCTCTACACACGAAAATCTTGATTTTCTCAGGTAACTCAAGAGACCAAATTACATTCCATTAACAAAAAGAGTGTTACTAGAGCAACTTGGGAAGTTAGGGTATTTCATTCTTAAAGCTACTGATAATCATTATTTACTGAATGCCTATCATTTTATCATAATGTCACAAAATTTGGTCCGGTTTTGGGTTGGTTGGAAGTGAGATTCTAGAGTCCACTTGGGATAATTTTTTGGAGGCTCAAAAGTAATTTAAGAAGTTAAAAATTAATTTTAGCGTTTGGTAAAATATTTTAGAAATTGCTTTTGATAAAATTACCTCTTTTTACAGTAAATTTGAAAAGCATAGAAAGAGCTTTTCAAAATCTGATTTTAATAATTACTTTTAAATTTAATATAATTTCATATGTATCCTGATATATATTATAAAAATTTAAAATTATTCTTATTTATTAGGAAATAAAATTATTAACTTTAAAAAGATTATTATTATTATCAATTATATTGAAATAATAAAATTAAAAAAATAAAATTAATAATATAAAATATTTATTTTAATTATGAATTATTATATGTACATGATAAAAAATAATTTATATACATGTTTATAAATATTTAAATAATTTTGATTGAATATTATGTCTAATTTAGTCATTTATATTGTTATAGCAGTTTAATAATAAAATTTACTAAACACATATGATTATTTTTAAAAGTCACAACATTCTTTTAAAAAAATTTCATCAAATATATATTTGATTCTCTTCACATTTTACAGCATAACTGACCGTAATTATTTTAAAAAATACAGTATTATTAAACGACCCTTAGTCAAATTCTAAAGAAATGGAGTATTTTTGTTCGAGTGTTGCCGGCCGAAAAATTGATTTAAACTAAAGGCCGTATCACAAAAAATAGTAACTTGTAATGTGATCGCAAAATTCATTTTGGACGATTTTTTTAAGATAAATTTTAAAATATGTAACAGTTTCTTTTCTCAAAACAAACAACAGTATTGTGGCTGTCACCGGAGGGGGAAGCTAAATAACTTACTATTAAAATATTATCATCTATCTGTCGCATAAAACTTTATATTATATATATTTATATTATTATTCAAAGTTTATAATAAAATATAAGAGTACAATTTTATTGAACGCCCATTTCTACAATTATGCATGATCGCATGATTGTTTCCTTTTGGGCAGAGTTGGGCCTCCACCTCACCAAATGGACCAATCTTTTATTCCACGTTCAACAATGGGCATTTTGGGCCAAATGTAAATAATGCAGTTCATTTAGAAAAATATAACTAGGGTACAATTAAATTGTTAGATTACTGCAGTACTAGATTCCATTGGTATACTTATTTTATTTAAAAATAAAAATATAATGTTGCAAGTTGTTAAAATATTTTTAGTTAATTATTGTTCTTAATATAATTATAGTATTCATTATAATAGTAACCAAAAAATAGGGTAATGATGATAATAAGAAAAATGATGATAATGATAATTACGACGACGACGATAATATTAATAATAATAATAAATATTTAAATTAGAACAATGGATCTAAGTTATCCATTGATTATCGTATTGTATACAACCTACATGTCATCTTATTTATTAGAATACAAACGATATGTCGTCCGATGCATTATTACCGACATGCACAAATGCATACTATTTACGCATCGTCATTTATGATTTAATAAGAAACAACTTGTCATTTACCTTCTATTCCAGATGAATACATGACGTCCTCTTGGTTTGTCAAATATCGTGCTAACTTCCAAATGATTTTAGTCAAAGTAAGCAATTGTTTAATTTTTAACAGTTACATAGAATAATTATTATTATGATTATAGTTGGAAAAAAAGTAAATAAGAAAATAAAAGCATAAAAATGCGAGTGATCACAACATTTATATTATAATAAAGATAATTTAAAATTTTTATAATATATACGAGAATATACACACACACATATATATAAAATCATATTAAATATAAAATTAATTTTTAAAAAAGACTCTATCTTTACTTTTTAAAATTTACTGTAGATTGAGTTGATTTCGTAAAAAATAATTTATAAATAAATTTATTAAATATCAAAATTATTTTTTAATTTTTTTAAATCACTTTTGAATCACCTACAAATTATTCCAAGCAAACTCTTAATTAACTTAATTTTAATGTTTAATACGCAATGTCTGCTTGATTATCTTGAGATTGTAACGCAAAAGGCATGCTTGATTCACATATTTACTAAAGATTTATCTCAAAATTTGGGAAAAATTGTGTGCGCCGAGCTGGTTGTACCGGTGCACATAAGTTTATTAACACGCGTATCATTAAAAAATCGAACGCGTTTTAAAATGGTTTCAGTGGAAAATTTCTGACCATCAATGCGCAGCAAGGAATAAAATATATTAAAATAAACAAGTTGTTTGTGGGCTGATCGGCATGTTGAAATCGGGCCAGATGGGCAATGAGCATTCATTCCGGAGTATTTTAATTTGGCTGTCTTATATTTTTAAACAAGGCCATTCAATTAACGGCAACAAATTCGAGAGCAGCGGCGCAGCACCTCGTAGCTTTCTCACTTTTCTTATTAATTTATTTTCGTTATGTTTGTTTCGTCTATGAACATTAATACCAATACATTTTTATTTTTCTAAAGTTGTAGATTCAGTTAATGTTTGATTTCGTTAAAAAAGAGATGAGTTAATATTCTAAGAAAGAGATTTTTTTTTTTCTCTTTTGAATGAGACTTATTAATTAAAACATTTTTTTCCTTTTTTTTTTCTCACTTTCCCACCATAATAAAGAAAATTTCGGAAACTCTACATGCTTGTAAAAGACAGATTTCTTCTTCCAAAATTAAGCAATACAACCACGATATATAAATAATAATCTCGAGATTCACCACTACTACACTTATTCAAAGCTTAACAAATTATTAGTAATTCAAGATATGTGAGTCAAGTCCAACAAATCTCGCCTTCGTCGGCCCGGTATGTATGATTTATTATGTATGATTTATTTATGCACGTACATAACTTTTTTTGCTATTTTTATTATGCTATGTTTTTGTTTTCAATTTTTTTGTTAGTTTTCAACTGAGTATTATTATAATAAATTTCAGTCTTTAATCTTGTTTCTAATAATATATATAATGATTTTAATTTAAAGTAAATAGTTAATAAAATATACTCTATTTTTTATTTTTCTTTTTCTAAAAATCTTATCTTGAAAGAATTTTACTTCCTTAACTAACATCAGAACACATTTATAAGTTATTGGTATGATTTGTATGTTATTATATATCAATTTTTGTAATCTTAACTAACATAACAACACATTAATATTTTCTTGGCATAATTTGTATTTTTATTATTTATCGCATATCAATTTTTTGTATCATAATATATCATCATAACCATTACCTATTATTTATGTGTTGCTTTTGGTTTTAGTATATGGACCAGATTGATGGTCTGAGCGCTTGCCTCGAGATCCTAGAGATGTCCCAGAGCGTCAACATCCCAAAGATGTCTCAGAGTCTCAACATTTCAGTAACCTCCCAAATCCAAATGAAGATAAAAATTTAGATACTTTTAGTGTGTCTACAGTATCTCCAAGTCATTATATAAATGACCTCCCTATGCATTCAGACACCTCTAATGTTTCTACAGTCACTCCAAGCCACAATTCACATTAACACACTTCAACTATTCAGAATTCACCATCCCGACAAGAACGTAACTATCATATTCATTATTCATAGCCAGAAAATAATTATCCCTCTTATAATTATTATCCTACTCAGAATTACCAACTTCCTGAATCTAGCTATCCTTACTATGCTCGTGATTATGACTCACCTGGATATAGTTATCACACACACCAACCTAAGATATATGAAGATGATGATGCAAAAAGAATTTTTGATTAGCTGTTTAACCCTAATCATGATGATTATTTGTTTAATCGTAATTCTCATAGTCGCTCGTATTAGTTACTTTTTATAGTTATAAATTTATTATCTTTTGATTATTTTTAAGTAGAGTTTAGAACTTAATTTGGTGTTTAGAAGTGCTAATTTCATTTTTAGCTATGCATTATACAGTATGAGTTCTGTTGCAAACTCTTCTTTATTCAAATCAATTGAGGAACTTTATTAATTTTATATTTATGTTTTGCATAATTTCATATTTTATTGTATTGCAAATTTAGATTATTATATGACTTGGTAGCTAACACGAGGAGATTTCGTACAATACATATTATCATATGACTGAACTAATTACATTGGTAACAATTTAATTTACACTACAATTTATGATGAATATGGCATAAGATTCCAAAGCTGCCACGTGTCATATCTTCCCCGCCAAAAACTATAAGTAAATCTTTGCTTGCTACGACTACCATGCACTACATCACAATTAGCAGCTGAAAGTAATCTTAAGATACAGTTGACAGTTCGCGGCAACCAAAAAAAAAAAATCAATGTATGGTTGTTTCTCTTTCTGTTTCAAAAATGGCATTTTAGGTAATTATTTGTTGAAAATTCTCATTATAATTTTTTTTACAATTTAAAGTTTTTGTTACAATTGCAATTACATTAACTACATTAATAATTCCAGTTTCAATTTTTCATTATTAATTCCAAATGTAATTAGAACAACAAATACAACTTTAATTAATTTCAATTGCATGTATATCCATTTACAATACAATTTATAGTTCCAATTATAATTTTTATTCCAATTACAATAGTAAGTAAAAATTGTAATCGTAATTTCATTAACAGTTACAATTTTTATTATAATAAAGTTTAATAACAATTACAATAACAAAGCAATAAGAAAATTGTAATTACAATTTTTTTTAAAGATACAATTGTAATTATAATTGCAATTATGACTACAATTATAATTATACTAGAAATTAAATAATCTCTCAATCCAGATTAAAACCCCAATTAATTAATACTTAAATTAATACTTAGTAATGTGTTGAATTATAAGTTGATTAATAATATTTATATATTTTTGTATAAAGGATTCAAATCTCGAACCTCTTGTATACCCCCACTAAATTTTACTAACTAAATTAATTGTTATTGTATCAGATGCAATTTTCTTAATTCGACATAAATAAATTTTTTATTTTTCATAAACTTTTTTAAAATTTTGCTGACATCACCTTTGAAAGTTAGATAAATATGAACAGAGGGGAGATCAGTCAAATTTACTTTTACCACAAGCTTATTGAACAAAGTTCCAAGAGATAATATATATTCAATCTATTTTTCCATTTTATGAATTCCTAGACATAAGTCATTAGACTCAATGAAGCTCTTTAATTTCTTCTTTCTATTAAAATGTATAGAGTATATAAAAAGTTGAGAAATAATAAATTAATTATTTAATTTCATCATCAATCCATAATTCTTTCTTATTAATTAATAATACTAAGAATATAAAAAGATGAGGAGTAGTGAATTAATTATTTAATTTTCTCATCAATTTATAATTATCTCTTGTTCATAAAACAAAAAATATAAAAAGATAAAGAATAGTAAATTAATTATTTAATTTACTCATCAATTCTCTTACTTATAAAATAAATAATATAAAAAGATGAGGAATAGTAAATTAATTATTTAATTTCCTCATCAATCCATTATTTTCTTTTGTTAATTCACAATTAAGAAAATATAAAAAAAAAAGAAAAATAGTGATATCACATCAACTATTCTAACCTTCACTTTATATAAATATATAAATTTCAATCCTAATCATTATAGCCCACTCATCTATTAAATGATAAATAAATAAATAATTTATAATATTATTTATTTACCATCTAATAAATACTTATTTTTAATAATAAATATAATAATAATTCTAATTACAATTACAACTATTAATTACAAATAAAACTATAGTCATAATTATCAATAAATAATAAGTTTCGCCAATTAAAATCACTATTGTATTGTAATCTTGTAAATTTAAAATCTATATAACTTTTTTTTATATTTAGTGTATATAAAATTGAAGTATCTGTATTTTTATTAGTGTATTTGTTTTATTTAAAAATCAGAATAACTTTATATTATTTAAAAAATCAGAATAACTTATTATAAATTATAAAAAAATATTCTTAATTGGTATAATTATTATCCATCGTAGCAGTAACCAAAAATAATGTTGACGATGATAATAATGATTATGCCGACGATGATAATAATAATAATTGAATCGGCACAAAGGTTCTGGATGATCCGTCATTTATCATTTTGTAGGAACCGACGTGTCATCAAATTATTCACTTTATTTCCTTTCTTAGCCTTTTATTCGTGTGGATATAGTACCCGTAAGATGCTCCACGTACTTTACTCCCATTCGAAGTCACCGTGTCTACAAACCCATTTCCATATCGTTTTCTCCCTCGTGATAATCGCCGATCCCAATCAACAAAAATCAAGCTTTAAAAAGCAGGTAAAACAGTTAGTAACACGTGGCGCGAATTCAGGCACCAACTTCTTTCCTTGACATTCACGGCTCTGCTCAATCGAAATATCAACATCAAATTCCATTTTCGGAAACTAAAAGAAAGAAAAGAAACAAAAAAAAAAAAAAAGAAAAATTCCTCAAATCAAGCGTATACTTCACTCCCTACGCGCTTGGAGAAAAGATTTTAAAACTACAAATCCACCGCCCATTCTTCTATCGCTCGGTCCCTCACTCATTCACTCCCGTCCCTCTCAAAATGGCTTCTCAACTTAGCCATTTCCCACGCGCCACCGCGCATCGAGCCAATCTCTCGCTCATTTTCACCAGAAGAAGGACGACACCGCAGCAAATCAATCTTTGGAGCAGAAGAACCGGAGCTAGAGTTGGGGTTTCGAATGGCGGAGGAGGCGACTCGTACTTGGACATGTGGCGGACGGCGGTTGATCGCGATAGAAAGGAAATCGAGTTCCAAAAGATCGCTGGTAACTTGGCCGAATCCGGAGACGGTGACGGTAATGAGGGTGGTGGTGGTGGCCGTGATCTTACGGAACAATTGGAGAAGAAGAGCGAGGAGTTCAGCAAGATTTTAGAAGTTTCTAAGGAGGAGCGTGACCGGATTCAGCGATTACAGGTGATTGACCGTGCCGCGGCGGCGATAGCGGCTGCTCGTGCGATTCTTGAAGAGAGAAATGGTTCTGTTATGAAGAATGGTGAGAGTAGTGGAACAGCAGAGGTCTCACCCTTTGTGAAGAAGAATAGTGAGAGCAATGGAGCAGCTGAGGTCTCACCATTTGTGAAGAACAGTGAGCGTAATGGAACAGCTGAGTTGTCACAAAGAGGTAAAGTTCAAAACTTTTGACTTAGTGAACTTGCATTTTAAATTTGTTAAAACGAATTATTTTGATGTGCAGATATTGGTGTTCTTTGGATTATCAAGTAATATGTTCCGTTTCATCAGAAAATAAGTGTCTACTGTTGACATTGTCAATGTTATATGTTTTGAGTTATTGATTTGGGCAAAAAAAAGTGAAAAGAATTTTTTATTAAAAGAAAAAAAATGATTGTTTTTACTGTAAGAGCTGGAGTACACATGTATAATCAATGATTTATTGAAGTGGATCTCGCCTATGGTTGGTTGCCAATCTGTTGCTTTTTGGTTAAGATCTAGGTAAATTAGTTTACAACGTGTTCACCATCCCTTCCCAGAATTCTTTTTAATGATCTTCATATTTATCAGGAGCACTAAGTGCAGGAATCTTCGTGCCTCGCTCAGAAACTCCTGGAAATGGAACACCAGCACCGGGTCCAGACTTTTGGTCCTGGTCACCTCCTGAAGACGACGATAGAGATTTGCCCGATGTTAGAGATTTGCAGGTGGCTGAAAAATCTTCTGTTTATCCAACTCCAATTAACCCAGTTGTGGAGAAAACACGATCCATGGACATTCTTCCAATTCCATTTGAGAGTAAACTTTCAGAGTCCAAATCCAACCCTCTTCTCCCCCCTTTTCAGTCACTGCTAGAGGTTAAAAAAGAAGTTGTTTCTGAGACCAATCTGGAGACTCCTTCCTTGGAAGAGGAACGTGATCTTGGTACTTTGTTCTCGGCACATGCAGCAGAAGCAGCTCATGCTCTTGACAAGGTTGATGAATTAGCAACTCGGGGAATTAATCCAGACGGTTCAAGGTGGTGGAAGGAGACAGGAATTGAGCAGAGACCTGATGGTGTGGTATGCAGGTGGACAATGACCAGGGGTGTTAGTGCGGATGATGCTCTTGAGTGGCAAGAGAAGTTCTGGGAGGCTGCTGATGAGCTTGGTCACAAGGAACTTGGCTCAGAGAAATCAGGACGTGATGCTTCTGGAAATGTTTGGCGTGAGTACTGGACAGAGTCAATGTGGCAGGTAAGAAGGTTTCATAGGTTAAACTGCAAGAAACATTTGGTTTAACTGAAGTTCACAGTCCAATGGGAAAAAAACACTGAAGTTTACCGTTCACATAAATAGCTCTTATTGCATGCAATTTGAGAATTTCTAAAATTATTGAAATTTATTTCTCTAGTGACCTAATGCAGAAACAAACATACTGAAAAAGTACATGATGATTAACTACTCATAAATTCTTATACAAATCTAGCATATGTATTTGAGCAAACTAAAGCACAAGTTTTTTTGTTGATGCAGAATCAAGGGCTTGTGCATCTTGAGAAAAGTGCTGACAAGTGGGGGAAGAATGGAAATGGTGATGAGTGGCAAGAAAAGTGGTGGGAACATTATGATGCCTCCGGACAAGCAGAGAAGTGGGCACACAAATGGTGCAGCATTGATCCAAACACACAGCTTGATGCTGGCCATGCTCATGTTTGGCATGAAAGGTACCAAAGCTCATTTCTACTCAAATTCTGTATACTTTTTTGGTTATAATAACAATCCTGCTTCTGCATCTTTTGTATATCATCCTTTTCTTACATTAGATAGATTACACTAGTCAACTCTTTACATTAGTTTGTTTTCAAAGTGTCTGGCTATGGAAGCAATCAGGTCCTTTGGTCTCTGGTGGTCAGGGTATTGTAGAGTTAGATTTTTCAAGTATTACATGTAAGGTGACTGTTGCTGCAGTTTACATTTCCTATGGGCATTAAGTCATTTCTCATATTATCTTCACTACTGACTGGTTCTCCCAGTAATGAGATATAGATCTGCCCAATTTAAAATACCTTGTAACTCTTTAATTGACTGCTTCATTCTGATATTTCTGACTGATTGTAATTTCCTGATATAATATTAATGGCCTTGTCAATTGGTGCAATTTTGTTTTATATATGTAGTATGTTTCTTCATGCTTCATTATACATACGACAGGTGGGGTGAAAAATACGATGGACATGGTGGCAGCATGAAGTACACTGACAAATGGGCTGAGCATTGTGAAGGCGATGGTTGGTCAAAGTGGGGTGACAAATGGGATGAAAATTTTGATCCTAACAGTCATGGAGTCAAACAGGGGGAGACCTGGTGGGAAGGCAAATATGGAGAGCGCTGGAATCGCACTTGGGGGGAGGGTCACAACGGATCTGGATGGGTTCACAAGTACGGGAAGAGCAGCAGTGGGGAGCACTGGGATACTCACGAGCAGCAAGAGACATGGTATGAGAGATTCCCACATTTTGGATTTTATCACTGCTTTGACAACTCAGTTCAGCTCCGTGAAGTTCGGAAGCCATCAGAGTTCCTAGAAGAACCATTGGAAATCCAGGAAAAACCATCTGAGCTCCAAGAAGAACCATAGTATTCACAATTCTGTTGTTCAGCCTTGTGTACATTCCTTTGCTGGTGGAAGGAAGATATAGCGCATGGTAATAGTTCGTTGCTAAGAAACTAGTGAAAGATTATGCAGTCCAAGTTGTTCCTTTTCCTGGATATTGTCTTTGTCAATACATAAAATGCAATAGCATTTCAGAATTCTCTATTCCTACCATGTACCTATACGTGTTAATGCAGTTTAAATCTCATGTTTATTGCAAAGTTGAGTTTAAATCTCGAGTATGTAACTTACGTTAACACGAGTTGCATCAAATAACTCATGACATTGTTTGATTGAATACGTCTTGAGTTATTAGGTGCAAAGTTAGATGTAAGTATTGTGACTTAGCCATGCCTTTTTATCTTATGAAAACGTTGGAAATATATTAAGTTTAAAACAATTTTAAATTAAATTTTAAGTTAATAAAATATATTATAATTTTCTTATTATTAATTTAAATTAAAAATTTAGATATTTATTTTATTTTATTTTTGGCCGGTAATTTAAATATTAAATCATAACATCCATGCTTGATTGATAACATAAAAAATATTATTGGTTGTATTCTACGTGTGTTAATCTGATCAAGTGGGTCAGCTGCTGAAAGGTCACATATTTGGGTTTAGTCAGAGTCATCAAGTAATCATCAATCGGCGCCACGTGTAAAATTGTGGTGCCTAATCTTCCAACGCCCAGGGCTCCGAGAACTGCAATTCTTCACTTCGAACAACGTTTCTGTCTCCTCCCTTATGGCGAAATCTCTTCCATTTCTTCGTCTCTATTCTCCAAATACAAAAGTCCCCGTATGATTCACTCACGTATCTAGCAATTTGTGAAGGAAAAATTCAATCTTTATCATCTACATACTATATGCAAGTCACATCGAAGATAATATTCTCTGCTCATAAACAACCGCTACATTTCACTTAAAAGTCACCGCTTAATCCTTCTCTTCTCCAATCATGGCTTCTTCAATGCTGAGTGGAACTGATAGCCTTCGTCTAATGAGTGGAA
Organism: Murraya koenigii; assembly: GCA_025617385.1. Lineage (NCBI taxonomy): Eukaryota > Viridiplantae > Streptophyta > Magnoliopsida > Sapindales > Rutaceae > Murraya > Murraya koenigii. Next base: position 4,748,409 of record CM046818.1, on the reverse strand, counting down.
TATCCCCAACTGGGTTAGGCTTCGTGGGTTCAAATCTCCATGTCAACTCTTTTACAAAGAAAGGCTTGGTGTCTTTTACCAGGGACCAAAATGCTAAATTTTTCACACCCAGATGCAGTTTATCATCTTCAAGGCCTGCTTCGCAGCCCAGGTTTATACAACACAAGAAAGAAGCATTTTGGTTCTACAGGTTTTTGTCAATAGTGTATGATCATGTTATAAACCCTGGTCACTGGACTGAGGATATGAGGGACGAGGCTTTAGAGCCTGCTGATCTTTTTGATAGGAATATGAGAGTGGTTGACGTTGGTGGTGGGACTGGGTTTACAACTCTTGGTATTGTTAAGCATGTGGATGCTAAGAATGTTACAATTCTTGATCAGTCACCTCACCAGCTTGCCAAGGCTAAGCAGAAGGAGCCCTTGAAGGAATGCACTATAATTGAAGGCGACGCCGAGGATCTCCCCTTCCCTACTGATTATGCAGATCGATATGTGTCTGCTGGGAGGTACCACCTTTTTATTTATTTATTTATTTTTTTAAGGATTCTGATTCATATATGAATAACGTGATGCTATAATTGCAGTTTAGAGGAAATTACATGGTTTTTTTAACCAAATGATTGGAATAAGCTTGAAAGTTGGAATATGATTTTAGATTAAGAGAATTCACAATGAGGTCATTTTGAATTAAAAAATGTAGGGCCATATGGGGTGACTGAAATTGTAGAGGCTTTTAACTCTTAAGCATGATTTTTTTTTAACATAATTTAAAAGATAGTACCCCTTTTCTCTTCAAAATGGTTATTGTGGATTTTGAAGTTACGGTGTATTTTCTGTCTCTCTTGAATGATACTTTGATACCGTTATTCAGTATTGAGTACTGGCCAGACCCACAGCGTGGCATCAAAGAAGCATACAGGGTGCTGAAAATTGGAGGGAAAGCTTGTGTTATAGGTCCTGTGTACCCAACTTTCTGGCTATCTCGCTTTTTTGCAGATGTGTGGATGCTCTTCCCTAAGGAGGAAGAGTATATTGAATGGTTTCAGAAAGCTGGTTTTAAAGATGTTAAACTGAAAAGGATTGGCCCAAAATGGTACCGAGGAGTTCGTCGGCATGGCTTGATCATGGGTTGCTCTGTTACAGGTGTAAAGCCTTTATCAGGAGACTCTCCCCTTCAGGTAACAAGTTTCCTTTGAGCTTTACTCATAGAAAACATGATCCGGGGGTCGGTATTGATCCATTATTTAGTCGGGTTCTTTATCGGAAGTAGTTTTTCAGTTCATTTTTTTTTTCTTTAAGTATTTTTATGCTTTTTCTATATACATTGGAATCACCTTGGGCCATATTTCTCTTTATCGAGAAATCGAAGAAGCTATACAGGAGTTTGGCAGGGGCAACAAACACACATGAATCATTTCACGAGGTATGTGTCCGGACAGTCCAAAGTCTCGATGGTTAGCTCTCAGCCTTCCGGTTAACAGATCTCAATCAATACAACATTGGATTTATGGCTGCACAAACAGTTGAGGGTAGTTCTAGAGCTTGTCCAAAAAGAACTTCTGCAGATCTGATCGCCAAGTCATACATACTAGCTCCAGTTGCATTTTATTGGAATTGGCGAAATAACCAAAAATATAGGAGTTGCTAACCACTCAAAAAAAAAACTTATGAAATAAAGATTTTATTGCAATTAATATAGTAAATAAATAGGAAATAATAAGTAATACAAGAATTTCTAACTATATTGCTAAATCGCAGTCCAATATTTATTTTCTATATTGATTTTTTTTTCCTTTGTGTGTGTGTGTAGTTGCTCTAGCGGTTGATATCTTTTGCATGACTGATAAGTGCTTATGAATAGCACAAGGAAGAATATTATACAATTGTGAAGGAGGATACAATTCATTATTCTCCATCTCTTCACCAATCACCACCCTTCTTTTGCTGTTTTCAACAATCAATATAAGACTATTACAGAGCTTCTTGCCCTTGTTTTTACGGTGCTAATCTTCTGTGTCTCTCATGTTAATTTGATAGAGTAGAGTTTAGGATGTGGCGAGATGTTTTAGCTCTGAAAATCTCGGCATCTTGCTGACTTTTAAAGAAGTTGAGTCACTTCTTTTGGCGTTGCCTATCAAAATGGATTGTTTTTCTTTTTAATAAAATTGACTTCTCTATTTCCTGGAATTTGTATCCCAAGAAATTCAATCTTTAAGGTCCATCTTAGAGATCAATGTGTCAGCTGGCTTCTTTACGGAGCTGGTTGGACAACTCTTCTTTGCCTGAAGTATGTATAAGTTCGGACCTTGTAGTGTCAAGCTTTGTTTGTTACAACCATGTATCATTTGGACTTTTAGTTCAGTTTTTCCTGCAAGAACAAAACAAATATTCTTGTGGAGTTTACTTTGCATGGTTTGATTTCTCTTATGAAATTTATGATGTTTCTTGATGCAGCTTGGTCCAAAGGCAGAGGATGTACAGAAGCCTGTGAATCCTTTTGTGTTTGTCTTGCGGTTTATACTCGGTGCCATTGCAGCAACTTACTTTGTGCTGGTTCCCATTTACATGTGGCTCAAAGATCAAATTGTTCCGAAGGGTCAGCCTATATGAAATATAGAAAGATTTTGAGTGGCTGCTGCAGATAATAAAGCTGGTTCATGTGCCTTTCTGTTTTTGTTGCTCGACATCCTTCCTTTTGGAGCAAGTCAGATGACACATCTCATCCATTCAGCTGGATGGCCTCCGTGGTAGAATATGTCTAATTTTAAGTGCCTTAATCTGTGACTTTTAAGTACAACTTCATTGCATCTGTAAATTTAACAACTTATATTTAACTGGGTCTCTGCGATCAAAATTTCTTTCTTCTGCTGCACTGGGCGAAATATTTTTCTCTTTTGTGCCACATTCATTTCATAAGGATATGCAAATGCCATTTCCCATTATTTGGACCCTTAGTAAAGGCAGAAATCACAGTTCCTAAGGACTTGGAAGATTAGAAGTATGAAACAATAATCCAAGAAACAATTAATGATTATTCGAACAATAAGAGAGAGTAGCTTTATTATATGGCAGATTCAAATGCATTATCTCTAGCCTGCTAACAAGGCTAATGGCTGGGATGGAGAAAACAATTATTGGGTTTATTTTGCTCAAAACTCTACATAAGCAATGGTAAGCATCTTCATTTCAAATCACACGACTGGCCTTTGTAATCAATCAGCAGCTGAAAACTAGTTGTTCCATCAATAGTATATGACTCTAAAGCAGTTTAACCAATTAGATTTTTTTATTTTCTTTTCTTCTTATATGGTGGCTTCCTTTCTTCAGATTGGCAGCTGCTTTTGCGGAAACAAATCCAAGATCATTGGTCGTCCTCAACAGGCTGTGTATCATCATCTGAATGAGGACCAAGTTGTTCTTGCAATTGCCTTACTGAGGTTAGACTATTCATTTGGTTTACATCTGGACCTCTGTTTGCCATCATTACCAGAGAAAGGTGAACAAGATGAGCTTCGTGAAGTGCTCCTATTACTACTGTTGATGCAGTTTTTCCTGCGTTCCTTCAAACAGTACTAGAATCTTCTGCTTGCGGCTAGTTCGAGCTCGAGCAGGACTGTCTCCTTCTTCTTGTTCCTGTCTTTTCCAGAACGAAAATCTCTTGGACCTGTACTCATAGAAAACAATGTCAGGGATCGCCGAATGTTGTTCCGGCGAAAACCCTCCGACGCTCAAGTCAGTGATCGAGTTGTTCTTTTTGGTATCTCTCTCAGTTGGAGAGACCGAAAGAATAGAAAAGACGTATTTTTGCTTTTCTTTCTGGATCAAGGGAATTCCGGAAAAATCTGAAATTTGAAGTAAAGAGAAAATAAGAGTTAGAAGAACCTGTGTAAAAACTTGGAACCTCTGCAACTTGCCCATCCGTTTCCTTTTATTCTCTGTTTTTCCCGCTCTTTCCATTTCCAGACTGTCCATTCCCACGTTGGTAGTGTCTGGGCCCCTCTGACAACCGAGATTGGCGTAATATTCCCTGGGGATGCGCGGCTGTCTCCCTAACCCGGTTCACATGGCCAGATCACCATGTCGGGCATGTGCACAAGGAATGATGACACCATGGGGGCATGTGCCGGCAATCGGCAACAGTACCACCACCATCCCTTGTGGGGCTCAATCTGACATAAAAAAGGTGTGCGGGATTCTGAGGGAACGGGTCGGATCGACCTGAGCCGGGTCTTACGTTCCATTTCTCCTATGATTGGCGCAGCCCAGTTGTGCTCGAGAACTTAACTGCAGCGAGCAGAAAGGAGAGCTCGGGTCTCGATCAGTCTTCGAGCTTCCCATCCTTGTCCAACCTTGGCCGGACCTGATGACCTCGAGCAGACAAGAGAGCTCGGGGCTCGGACCGCTCTGAAGTCCTCGATCTTGACCAGCTTTGACGTCTAGTGAGACCGTCTTCGTGCCAGTGGTCGGGACTTCTGCTTGAGATGGGTTGTCCTCGGGGTATTTTATTCGAGTTAGAAGGGCCTCAAGGAGACCTGCCCGATATTACCCAAACAACTACCCCTGCTACTAAAAAGATAGACTAAAGCAATAATTCAAGAGAGCCAGAGTATTTTACAAAGATGATAAAACATTTCTGACATGCAAACACGATCAGAGAGATAATTATTGGAGTAACTTCACTCACCAGTGATGCCTATTAGAAGCAGAACCACCTCAACCCCATGCCATTCTATCATTGAATCACAAAAATAATCAAATACCAATGTTCCTTCCTTTGTGCTTTGCTTTCAACATACTGAAACTACCCATATGGAAAACACCTTGGAGATTGGTTGCGATGCCTATTTGCTCGGGAGTGGTGACAGTGTCTGCTGTGACTCTGTGGGCTCTGCCCTCTTGTTGTTTTTTTCTTTAGTATCATCTGGAGAATTGTAACGTGGTCTTCTGAAAGAAGAATAGTCTAGCTGCTTGATCAGTCTCCGTGATCTTTGGCCACCAGACTTTCGCATTTCTGTGGCCATCCTATTGCTCTTACGGTAACTTTTTGAATTTCTGTGGGAGAGGGAGCTCCTGTTTACCGATTATTCAGATAAGCTATTCAAGTGGGCAGTTCAAATGCATAGAAACAAAATCGTATATAAAGAGCTCACAATGTAGCTCTCTGGCGCCTGCTGTCTCCTCTTTCTTTTCTTTCTATTGAATGCAAGGTTGAGCCGGGATCTAATGCTGGAAGAAGAAGGATCGATAAATCAGAAAACATTCAAACTGTTATCAGAGGAAATATAAATCATATGAAGAATGGCCTCATGAGTCATTTCTGTGAGAAGAGCAGTTACTGATGATCAATGAAAGTACTGATACATCCACGCCAAAACAACTCTCACACTCACCTTTCTTTGCTTCACTTGTATTAGGAATTTCACTTGCAGACAGTTCACCACATGCTGTAATTATCACAAGACATTTACGTTTTCCTCCATCATCTGTGGAAACTTGTTCGATTTTTCTCACAACTTCCATTCCACGCACAACTTTTCCAAATACAGCACTGTTTCTGCACAAATGTTGAACATTTGATCAGAAAATGAATTCCGGAAATTTTCATCTTTGATCAATAAGTGATAAGATAACTGTCACAAGCAAGGGGCAAATAATTACAGCAAAAAGATAAAAGGGAAATCACAATAAGCGGATATTCTAAAGTAGGAAGCTGTCATCTGGAGTTGTTTTGAAGAAGTAACAACTTGTACCCATCATTATGGGGTAGTGCCTAGAAGGTGAGAAAGAACCGTGATCCATTTGCTTCTGTCTTTCCATCATTTTCCATTAAGAGAAGACCTCCACGATAATGCTTTATATCAAAATTTTCATCTGCATTTCTCAAGGTTGAGTGCAACAAGGCATTATAAATCAAAGAAATTATCAAAATGTTCACATAGGAACTACCGGCACACTCACGACTGTGCACAGGAACATACGAACACGAAACGAGGTAGAGGTGGAAAAAAAAAGGTGCACTAGGTAAGTTCATGTTACCTACCTTCAAAAGTTTCCCCATATATGCTCTCTCCACCAGAGCCTGGAAGCCAAATTTGGTTTTTGACTAGTAATGAAAAGAAGATAGAGAGTGAAAATGGAAACAATAAAAGGAGCAAAAATGGCCGCTGAGAGCATACCATTTTCATGCGAAAAATCACCACCCTATGGGAAAAGCAAAATATACAGTTACAAGAAATGCTTGCTGTAACTACTTTCAGAGAGATAATGGACACATCAAACAATGACCAAACGTATTTTGCTGTTATTACATAATACATTTCCAGCTGTTTGATATAAAAGAAATCACTTACTAAAGCTGATCCCTTGTAGTACAAAGGTTTCCATGTCGTAGCTCCAGTGCCCTTCTCACCTGCATGACACTAATTTTATCAAAGAGAACAGTACAGGAAGAAATTAAAGAAATAGGACCTTGTATTATATATATCAATAATCCTGTAAGCAGTTTATATTTCCATTACAAGATAACAAATTAATAGGAAAAGCTTGAATAGTACAGAAGGCACCAAAGCTGTGCATTACGGATTGATGAGGTTATAGCGTCAACAGCGCACAAAATTGTCAAAATTAAGCTTGTTTGTATTCCTAAATGGAAGTATGTTTAACGTGAGTATTATTTTGCGAATGAGGAAACTGCATTGCAGGATACCTATGCGGAGTGCTCGAAAATTCTCTGCTGTCTTGGAGCATTTATCTTTTAGTGCTATGTTTACTTGCTGGAGTGGTAGTGAAGAGTGTGGATTCAACCTTGAGAAATGTCAAAATAGTGAAGCAATTTTAAGGGATTGCTTGTTCTGTAATTAGCCCTTATACAATGCGCACATGAACACAATCATAAGATACTTGGAAGAAACTGCTTCGGAATACAAGTGTCATATGCTAACTCAGGTCGAAGGCAAGTTCTCGTATAACCAGATCTTCTGAGTTTTAACAAGTCCATACAACACATTGTGCTTTAAATTTGGCATTAAAAACTTGAACCACAATTCTCTTATTGGTAGCTAAAGGAAGATAAAAAAGAAAAAGAATTTTTTTTAGTCTCATGGACTCTTTCCCTTGATTGAGCCAGAGCTGAATCTTCTTGGAACAAAATCACCGAGAACCCTGAAGCAGCAGATTTTGATTTTCTTTTTTTCATTATTCTCAGGAACCAAACAAGGCCATTACATTCAAAAGATACAAGAATTTAAACCCTATCTTATCAGAGAATGAAGGAAATGTAATGAGCAAGATTTCAAGAATCAACTGAGTGACAAAAACTAAACTAAAGCTAAATGAAAGTTTAATCTGGAAGCAATAAAGAAAAGCCAACTACATTTCAAAGGGAAGATTAATTGTTAAGAAGTTTTAGCGCATACCTTTTGGCTGATCAGAGAGAAAAACCAAAGAGAATCTCGAGAAAGAAAATAATGCAACTGAGTTTTCTAAAGCAACGTGATGGCAATAGCAGTGTGAAATAACCGTCAAATGGAAAGAATGAGGAGATGGTCGTTAAGGTTGTTTATATTTAGGCTGGCTTTGGATTAGGTCTAATAGCTAGGCCTCATATGGTAATAAACTTTCTATTTTTTTTTATTAAATTCTAGTTGAAAATAAATTTAAATAATTTTAGAAATCTTAATATTTAAGTATTAATTTGAGTCTCACTACTATGAATCATTTATTTATTAGATGATAAATTTTATAATTAATAAAATTACTTAATTACCATCTAATGAATGAATGTTATTAGTTGAGATTCAAATTAAAATTTATATATTAAGATATTTAGTAATAATATAACTCTAAATTTAAAATCCAAGTCGATCGGCGGTGAATACGATTTGTTTTGTGTTTCACAATCATTCGATTTTCAATAATAGTAAGTGAGACTCTATATCTCAATTTAACCCTTCAAAAAAAATATACTATATTTGTATTTTTGGGATTCTTCACGGAATCCTCTGCTTTGATTGATGCAAATTATTTGTAATTTTTATTTACAATGATGTGTCATCAATTATAATTGTCAATGTCGGTTCACAACCGTCCAATTGATGCATTAAACTTACAACACCTGTCAGTAACTGATTTGTTAGATTCCACAATTATGTTCCCACCCAACTATACGTACGTAAGGCATTTGCTCTAATTTGTCTTATGACTTTTCCATAATAACAACAATGTTGAAGATCATGCGTGGGCTTGGCCTCAGCTTTGGATTGGTTCGCCCAGACCAAACCCCAATTAAAAGTTATATCATTATGACTTTTCCTCCCAACTTGATCTCTAAAGAAATAAGAAATTGACCAATCATACTGGAGTTAGCATTGTCATTGTAGTTTTTTTTTTAATACAAAAGCTTTGTTTGAAAATTAAAAAAAAAATAATAATAAGGGTGGAAAGTCAACAAGTCCAGGCCGTGTGACTAGAGTATAGAGAAAAGAGAAATGAGAAATATCCACCTGCCATAACTCGTTTTTGTTGAGTTTTAAATCCTTTAAATTAAAATTTTCAGTCAATTCTTTCTACTCTCAACTTTCAGGAATCTGGCAAGATTTTTCAGCTCCTAATATGTGATTTCAATCTTTCAACCAATCAAAATATTTCAGAAACTTTTCTATCTTATGCATTTACAATTCGTCAGTCGGTAGGAATTAGATTATTTTAATGTAATGGATTAGTGATGTGTTAATTAAATGAACAAAGCACTTAGTAAATGTATGAATATAGAAAAATGACGAGAAGGTTGTTGTGGGGAAGCATTAGTCCTTAGGAAAATGTTTGCCACACAAAAATCTATAAGAATGTTTTTCGAGGAATTTTTTTTTCTATTGATTCCTAAACTAACAAATAAATTGTAGCAAAAAGCCCAAGTCCCGGTCAGACTGCTAATATTATTGGTGATGTTGTCAATGACGTCGTCCTTGAAGAATCTAGGTCAAGAAAAAGACAAAAGGCTGGTCATAAGTTAGAGGCTGATCATAGGTTATGAGGTGTGAAACCTCTCAACAAGATTTAGATAGACTTAGGGAGATTTACTGCATTCATGATAGTGTTGACCTTCGTCTTCCCAGTAAAAATATCACTTCTAGCCACCCTCCTATAGGATATGTCACCCTATACATCGATTGTTTTAAATGGGGGATCAAGTTATCTTTACAATCTTATTTTACTCGAATTCTTTCCCAATTGTTTCTAGGCCTAGGGTAATTAAATCCCAATGGGTGGAGGATTTTGTCGGGTCTGTTTATTTTGTGGAATTGGTGTAATATGGGTGAACCCATGGTGGATGAAATAAAAAACTTATATCAATTGAAAAACAGTCTAATAGATACAGGTTGGTATTATTTCACATATAACTTTAAGGACAAAAAACTCATCACCAATTTCCCTACATCTAGTAGCAATTGGAAAAGTAAATTCTTTTTCATCGGGAGAGATTGGGAGCTAACAGCCTCTACATCATGAGAAGTTCTTAAATTCCTTCTCGTTTTTGCACTCCAGGTCATTTGTTGTTTATTACGCCTTCTGATTTGGTCATTCTCCTCACCCATTCTTAATATTATTTTATGGTCGTTCCAGTTTCTTAAAGTGTGTCGTATAAGATTAGGGAGGAGCTGAAGCTACACTTGGACACTACTTTGGACAACGCTAGCTCGTGCAATGAATTACTAACGTGCAGTAATCTGGTCAAGTTTGGCTTAGCGTTCGAGGAAAAAAAGATAAGCAGCAACATCTTTGCCCAATTGAAGAAGTGCTCCAATACTGTTGGCAATCTGTGCAGCTCCTCTGCTCCACCGAAAAAACTAGGGTTGACCTTACTGTTTCCCCTATCAAAATTCTTCCTCCTTCTTCAGAAGGTAGGAATGTGGTCGAGAAAGCTTCTTCGAAGGACTCTGCTACTATTGTTCCCATCAGTACCCAATCAACGCGTCCAAGGGAGAAAACTGATTTTACTGTGCCTTATGTCAAGGAGTTTACAAAGCACATGCAGGAAGATTTTATTGCTGAGTTAGAAACCTTCAGCCTTAATGATCAGGCCAACTCCTTCCAGCGTTCTGTATGTTAAGCTGGTGTTACTTCTACAACTTTCAAGTCAACGATACTTAATTATGAAAGGAGACTTAAAGCTGAGAATTAAAGCTTGAAAAAAGATATGGAGTCGGAGAAGAAAGAATCAGCAAAGCTCTAAACTGATATCTCCACATTTGAGGAGAACGTTGCCATGGCTGATTTAAAGGCATTTTAACTCGAGACAGATTTATCTATAGTCAGAGATGAGCTTTTAAATGTCAAAAAAGATCTTGATGTTTATAGATTCTTCTTTGAGAGGACTTATGGAAGCTGAAACTTCACGCCTCCAAAGTAGACTAGACTTCATGGGCAAACAACTTACTGATGAGTACAACAACGGGCTGACATTCTGCTATGAGTGCATCATGTCTGTTTTGGGCAAAGAATACCCCGAGCTGGACATGACTAAACTCGAGGCTGGTGTGGATGCCTATATAAGCGAGCAGGATGCCAGGGGCCAGGAGTCAGTAGCCGAGAGATTCAACTCCAAATGTGGAGGCTGCTATTGTGGGATCTGAAGAATTTGCTCCCTCTGCCGAGGAGGATTTCTAAGTTATGTCCGATGTAGATCAGTCTACTCAAGTTACTGATCAAGTTGCTGACCTCTACCCAAGCTCCTTAATTTTCATTGTAACTTTTTATACATTGGCATTGTAAACTCTGGTTTTTATTGCCTTGAATAGAAAGAAAGGAAATTCTTTTAGTTTTGCTCTCTCTTATGACTTTTGATTTATTCTGTATTTCCTAAACTCGAACAAGCTTTCAGCAAGTTTCAAGTTTTATCCTGCATTAAATTGATTCTCAGGCTTTAATTTGTTATATTTACCTTGCTCATTTATAAAGACATGATCCGCTCGAATTAACTCTTACTGACTTTGGCTTTTCGTCTTACCACGAATAGGGGGCTTTTAGACTTCTGGCCTTGACTACTTTCAGAGCTTAACTTGCTCGGTTGATTCTAATTTCGCTTGGCTTTTTGTCTCGCTTCGAGCAAGCTTTGAGACTTTTGGTCTTAGCTTAATTTAGGAGCTTACTTTGCTCGAGCCAGCTCTGTCTTTGCTTGGCTCTATGTTTTTCCTCGAACAGGCTTTGGGACTTTTGACCTTAGCTTAATTTGGGAGCTTACTTTACTCAATCCAACTCTAGCTTTACTTGGCTCTCTGTCTCACCTCGAGCAGGCTTTGAGACTTCTGACTTTAGCTTAATTTGGGAGCTTACTTTGCTCAAGTCAACTCTAGCTTTGCTTGGCTCTCTATCTCACATCGAGTATATTTTGAGACTTCTAGCCTTAGCTTATTTTGGGAGCTTAGTTTGCTCCAACCAACTCTGGCTTTACTTGCCTCTCTGTCTCGCCTCGAGCAGACTTTGAGACTTCTGGCCTTAGCTTAATTTGGGAGCTTACTTTGCTCGAGCCAACTCTGCCTTTTCTTGGCTCTCTATCTCACCTCGAGTAGGTTTTGAGACTTCTGGCCTTAACAATTTTTTGAGTTTGACTAGCTCGAGTTAAATCAATTATGAAAGCATTCGTCCTTGTTTTTTATTCATGAAAATATATTACATACTCCAAATTAAACAAAGTGAATACATTAACATTGCTTCAAAAGGAAACTTACTGGAAATACTTTCTTAAGTGTTCTGTATTTCATGGTCTCCTGACTTCCCGTCCATTGGAGTAAACTAACCTATATGCCCCCGGACATGCAACCTATAAGATCTTGTAAGGATCTTTCCAATTTGGGACTAGCACCCCCTGATTGGGATCCTTAGTGCTCTGGTTGACCCTTTTAAGCACCTAATTCCCAACTTTAAATCGACGGATGCGCACGTTTTAGTTGTAATAATAGGCCACTTTCTGTTGGTAATTTGATATCTTCCTTGACGACCTTTCTCTCTTTTCTTTTAATAAGTCTAGATTTCCACAAATCTACTTGTTATTCTGCTCTTAATTGAAATTTTCTGTCCTGTGAGTGCCCACCCCTATCTCTGCTGGAACCACGGCTTCATGCCCAAATGCTAAGGTAAATAGTATTTCCACCACGGCAGTCTTGTACGTGGTTCTATAAGCCCACAATACACCAGATAACTCATCAACCCACTCTCCCTTTTACTCTCGTAACTTGGTTTTCAAGAGTCATTTTATGGTTTTGTTTGCTGTCTCCACTTGCCCGTTTGCCTGCGGATGCGATGGTGGTTAGAATTTCAACATTATTCCCATATTCGCGAAGAAGTCTTTGAGTTTGCTGTTGTCAAACTGCTTTCTATTATCCGTAATCAGGGCATAGAGAATTTTATATCAATTGTTTTGCGCTCTGTTTTTTTGCTCAAAGCCTCCACCTCAACCCACTTCATAAAATAATCAATCACGACTACTGCGTGTGTTGCGGATGCTCGTCTTTTTAGTAGAAGTCCGATCAGATCAATTCCTCAATGAACGAATGGCCATGGCGAGTTCATGACTGTAAGGTTCTATGGTGGTTGAGTTAGGAAATTAGTGAAGCCCTGACAACTCTTGCAACTTATAGCCTTCTCTTGTGCGCCTTGCTATATTCTGGGCCAGAAATACCATTGCCTCAGAACTTTAAAAGCTAAAGGTTGGACAATTGTCGAACCCAAAATAAGATTAATCGTACTATATTTACAACTATTCAAATATATAATTTACAATCTAATATCGTTATTAAATAAGTCAACGGCAATCTTCTTCCTAAAGTATTGTCTATGACTACTGTCAAAATTAAATCGTACTTTGAACATTAAATATATCGTAAACATTAACATAAACACCCCACAATCGCCAGTTTCTGGCTGTTGTTGTGGTACACTCTTAACTAGTATAAGTTTCCAAGGCTCCGCGCTCTGTAATTCTGGTCGGAGGTTGTAAAATCCAACATCTTGTAGTTATCGAGGAAAAATATTTTGAAGTGGCTTGAATAGTTGAGAATAAACTTTTTCGTCTCGACGTTCCTTTAATGAGTCATAAATAGAGAACCACTTGTGTACAAAGTCTACTCGGGCTACAATACAATGATCGCCTTGTAAGTTAATTAGAATGAAAACCTGCATACTGTAGAAATAAGACACATATCCAAAATTTTTATGTTCAAATCTTTAAATATTAAATGACGTTCAATATGCGAGGAGTCTTCTTTTTTGTCTTGATGGCCCACTTTTCTGCTACAAAACCATCAATTACTTCAAACAACCAAGCCTACAACATGTGAAAATACAAAGTTAGGAAAAATAAAAAAAAATGCATTGTATAGAAAAATTCCATATGTATTTGAAACGCACCTGCACCCCAAGACAAAAGCCATAAATGGTATACTTCACTTCTTTAAGAGTATTACGCTGGAAAGCCTCCACTTTCTGATTCAATGCAGTGTCCAAACTTTTATATACCACTTTCTAGGATAAACGACCCCATGGAAGACTTCTAAAGTACTCAAGATCATCAACATAGTTTAACAATAATGAATTCGGTACACGTTCATCTTTTCTACCATTGAGTACTCTATCCGCAAAGTAATATAACGCGATCTTTAGCGCATCAACTTCATCCATATCATTGAAGTTCAAATCTTCAAATTTTTTATCAAATTGTTTAAGAGTAGCACCTAAGTTACCTTCAAAGTACAAATCACGCAACTTGTTATTCGCAGGAAATTTGGCTTCTCTGTGTAAGTCGTATGTACCATAGCAAAGTCCCGTAACTAAACACCATTCAACGATTGATAACCGTGCTAATCGGCCACTAAATTCAAACCATAGCTGATTTTTATCATCTTCATCACAACACGCTACTTGCCTAAGTAGCGCATCGTGAAGCGATTGCACCACTAAACACGTAGCTATCCATCTTTGTGAAATGACCAAATATATCTTTCCCGAATAATCTTAATTGTTGTTTCGTTAACTTCCTCTTGATAGCATCCATCACATTCCCAAATTTTGAGGTATTTGTCATACGCCGGAAGTGTTTCGCTTCCGAATCTTCATCGTGGCTCGATTTTGTAGCCATTACGATCGCAAAAAATCAAATTTATAATTAGTTAATCTGATAATTAAAAAATAAAAAATCAAGATTTTTTTTTACATTCTGTAATATCGTGGGACGAGTGTCCGTCATGACGATATCACATGCACTGTCGCATGCGACAGAGCCCATCGCATGCTGCTGGCGCCTACAGTGCCTATCGCCGCTCTGGCGGTGCGACAGCATGCACGATTGATCGCCTGTCGCGGCAGTATTTTCTACCTGTTCAGCTGCGTGATTTCTACTCTTATTACACCTATACTTCACCTTACAATCACACCATCAACACTTTAATCTTGCAATACACCATCAACTATTTAATATAGTCTAAGGGACATTTTATCGAGCACCCTGCGTACTCACTCTTTAAACCTAAATTTCACTTAACAATCTCCAATATTTATTGCCAAACAATCCTAAGCTCATCTATATGCATCCATACATTGATTTTTCACCAATCAAACTTATCAAAATAGAAAAAAATTAAAATTTAGGAAGTGAAACTTACCGAAAATTATAAAATGGAGGATGATAGAAACTCACGGAGTTGAGTTCATCATCAAAAATTCGCTCAGCACTGCTCACAATCATCAGAGACGACCAATCGCTGCTCGGAGGTCGTCGGAGGAGCTAACGGAAGATTGGTTTTGAGAGAGAGAGATGGGTATTATAGAGAAAAAAAAGAGTAAATGGTTAACGATGATAGAAAAAATATAAATGGTTATTTTGGATATTTATAAAATTTTTTTGATTAGTTTTGTAAATTTCCCTTTTTCTTTCTTCTAGAAAAGCCAATACTATAACACCCAAACACTTAGTCATAATAATAAATAATCGACCTTTGACTCTTTATATTATATCATAAATAGAAGAAATTTCAGTACAAATTACTCACATTGGAATTCTACATAAAGCCCAGCTAAGCTTGAGCCATACTCAACAAACAACAACTACTACATACTCAAAAACTTCTCTTTCTTTCCTTTTTTTTTTTTGAATTCAATATTTTGCAAGCTAGCCATAGCTTTTTGTTTCACCATCACCACCATGTCTGAAGATCTGACTAATGAGGAAATTAATGAGATCAGAGAAGCATTCCATGCTATTGATAAAAACAACGAAGGTGTGTTCTATCAAACAAAATATTCTACAATCTTTCTAATTAATTATTTTTTATTAATATATATATATATATATATATGTGTGTGTGTTTTCAAATTTAAAATTTTAAAATCTAAAAAATTTTTAAAATCGTGCAGTTTAAATACTTTAAATTCTAAGCTTGAAAACTTGCAGCTTTTAAATTTTTCGTACTTTCCTGCATTTTAAAATTTTAAATTAGGTCAGAACTATCTATCTTAAAATTAATTGCTTAATTGCTACATATATGCAGGTTGCATTACTGTTAGAAAATTGGCAACTGCTTTACGATCTTTGGGTCAAAATCCCACAGAAGAAGAGGTGCAAAACATGATCAAAGAAGTGGATTCCAACGGAAATGGGACCATTGAGTTTGATGAGTTCTTGAACATCATGGTCAAGAAAAAGAAGGTAACACAAATTATTTTCAAGAATTTCAAATTGTCACTATATAGCATATATTCATGGCAATAATAAGGATCAAAATTCAAAATTATTTCTTTATTTTTTTTTTTTTGTTTGTTGCGTGTCAGGACACTGAAGCTGAGGAGACGCTCAAAGAAGCCTTCAAAGCATGTGATAAGGATAAAAATGGATATATCTCAGCTGCTGACGTAAATTTATCCAAACATTTTGCATGCATACATTTTTTTATTTTTTATTTTTTTGTTGGGTTAAATTACATTTTTATAAAACCATATTACTGAATGTTATAAATATGTAAGAGAAAAAAAATGTTCACAATAATAATGGTGCTCTACAGCACACAGTTTGATTAAAGATTAATTCATCAATTTACTCATATGATTCCAACAAGGGACATATTTTAACTAATAGAATAATTTAATTTTAAAACAAATTCACCCTAGTCCATACTCTTATGTTAAAAATAAAACTGGGTGTCCGTATACGATGAATACGCTTACAGCACATTATTTCTTTATTAATATAATTTTACTTGATCGATGAAATGATTTTTTAATTATAATTATTATAATTTTATTTAATTATTTTTATTCTGTTTGTTTTGTAGGTGAGACTCATGATGATGGATCTTGGGGCAAAAATAACGGATGATGAAGCAGATGAGATGATCAAGACTGGTGATCTGGACGGTGATGGCCAACTTAGTTATGATGAATTTGTCAAGATAGTGATCCGCGCATAATTATTTTCATTTTCAGGCCGTATGATTTTATTAATAAGTGTTCTTAATTAATTATTTGTTGTATTCAATTGCTGGTTGTTGTACCAAAGATGGATGTATCAAACTGTCAACTAAGACCTAAAATTAGAATATAATTATTTTTAAGAGGATCTTGAAATTATGGATGTCTTCATAATTTCACAAATTAGAATATCTTGTATGTTGATTAATTATTTACTATCTGTTTAATTTTAATTTATATTATTTCGTTTCTACTTAAATAGAATCAATTATATATTATGTTGTGTAAGATGACTGACTCAAATTTATGTTAATTTTAAATAAAATTTTTTAAATAAAAATATCCCCTACCAGAGTTTTAATTCCATACATTTTGTGTACTGTCGTAGTTTTTACTTTCCACTTTACAATAACTGGAATTTATCAGTCAAATTAAAATTAAGATGATTCTCTTAAGGTAAACAAAAAAAAAAAAGAGTAAGTACAATGTTATAAATGTTGCATCATATATATATAATTAAAATTCAATTATACATGCTATAAAATGAAAGAGTAATGTCATCCAATTATTTATGTAGCGAAAAAGTGAAAACGTTAGGCTAGTCCTAAACTCAATTTTCTTATTAGCATACATTGTAGAACAATAATGAGAGGAAATTAATTTATGCATAAGAGTAAATTAACATTTTTAATTAAAATTTATCCAAATCTTAATCAACACGGGGTTTATTTATAGATTTCTCTCTTAACCAGGATAAAGCGACAATAATCCAACTGAACAAGGAATTAAGATTTCCTCTCCAAACAAGAAAAAAAAAGTTGAAAAATTATTTCAAAATTTTTTGGAACAAAATCACCAAAAAGAAGGAAGATATAACAATTAGGAAAAGACAATCTAGAAATTAAAACTAAAAGTTGTTAAATATTTAATTCAATAATATAGGATTCTTAATCGAACAGGTTTATGTATGAATAATTATGTATTACTGACTGTCATATAAAGTTAAATCTAATTAAAAGTAATTTAATTAAGTTTTTGATAACTTGATCTTTAATATATCTAATAGAATATGAATTTTTAATGGGTAGAGAATTAATAGTATTCTAAAGGACAGAATTATGAATACTTAATGAAAACAGAAAAAGTTGTTTATATAAATGATTATGGTTCTCAGATCACACGTATCTTTTTTATTCTTTATGATATCTTATCTTCAGAAAGAATACATTCTCTAGTGTTAATCAGGCAATTACATGACTTTAGAAGATAATTCAACATTATGGATTCATGTACGCTTACAACATAAATGTTCTTAAGTTTTAAAGTGACGAATTTCACTTACATAATTTAATTATTCTAACAAATGGTATCAAAGTCAATTTATGTTAAATTATTGAGAATCAAATTTATTTTAATTAATGATTAAAATTTAGTGTTCACAAATCTAGAAATATTAAATTTGAGAGCAAATTGTAGTTGATATTTAGAATAATTGAAATTAAAAAAATTCAGAATTAAGAAAAATAAATATTTCGGTTTCATAATTTCAGTTTTTAAGTTTCGAAGTTTTGTGGCTAATGGTTGCTATTGCCCTTAAGATTCATGGCTAAGGTATCACACGTGGCTGTGAAATTCATGGCCATGCAGTCCTTCGGTGACGGCAGCAAAGAACAGCACCATGAGCGGCTAAGCTATTACGCGTTGCTGGTGCGCGATTTGCGCGTTGGCACAAGTGACTCACACTGCTGGCGTGCGGTTTGCGCTGGTCGCGCTAAAGAATTGAAAAAAAAAATTGGCAAGAGGAGCGGCAATAGCTGCACTGGCAGGAAGCCATGGCCACCAGACTGCGGCAAAAAGGCCGCAGCCTCGCTCACTGCGTGTGGAAAGAAGAAGAAATAGTTAAAAAAGAAAAAAGAAAAAAAGAGAAAATGGGTTATCGTTGGATTAGGATTCAGTTCGGATAAACCGAACCGATTCGACCCTAACCATATTGAAAGTAGATTTGGAGCTTCTCAGGACCCGAATCGATCAAGCTCGACCCAAGCCTGTATTTCAAAATTCCGATTGACTGTCTCCTTTTTCTGTTATCCTTACATCTGTCATTTTTTTTCTTTTTTCTTTTTATTCTCATTTTTTTATTTCTACATATGTAATTACACCTCAATGGCTTTGGAGGATTCTTTTTCTTCTAGAAAAGCCAACACTATAACACCCAAAAAAGTCATGATAATAAATAGACCTTTGATTTGAATCTATATTATATCATCAATGGAAGAAATTTCACTGACTCGCATTGTAATTCTACATAAAGCCCAGCTAGGCCTGCTTGAGCCATACTCATCAAACAACTATAACATACTCAAAACTTCTCTCTTTCTTTATTTTTTTTCTCTCAATATTTTGCAAGCTAGCCATAGTTTTTTGTTTCACCATCACCACCATGTCTGAAGTTCTAACTGATGAGTAAATTGTTGAGTTAAGAGAAACTTTCTGTTTTTTCGATAAAATTCGCAATGGTGAGTTGTATCAAATAAAATGTTGTATGATTTGAGATAATTATTTAAAATAGAAATTGGAGATACGTAATATTATTGTATTCTTTAATAAAAATATATTCACTTTAATAAAATGAGAATGTGCACTAATAAAAAAAAATAAGTTTTAATATATTAAAATCTATATTTTTTTATCTGTTAGTATATTGAAATTTATATTTTTTAGTAATATATTCACTTTAATAAAATAAAGATACCCTCACTACATAATAATAATAATAATTAATTAATTAATTATTATTATTATTATATACTTTAAATTAATTGCTTAATTCGTACATACATGCAGGTTGCATTACTGTTAGAAAATTGGCAACTGCTTTACGATCTTTGGATCAAAATCCCACAGAAGCAGAGTTGCAAGACGTTATCAACGAAGTGGATTCCAACGGAAATGGGACCATTGAGTTTGAAGAGTTCTTGAACTTCTAGTCAAGAAAAAGAAGGTAACATAAATTATTTTCAAGAATTTCAAATTGTCACTATATAGCATATATGTGCATGGCAATAATAAGGATCAAAATTCAAAATTATGTCTTTATTTATTTTTTGTTTGTTATGTGTCAGGAAACTGACGCTGAGGAGCAGCTTAAAGAAACCTTCAAAGTGTTTGATAAGGATTAAAATTATGAGTACGCTTGTAGCTGTACCTTAACTCAATATGCATAAACATTAGCCATGTTTACAGCACATTATTTCTTTATTAACATAATTTTATTTGATCGATGAAATGAGATTTTTTAATTATAATTGTTATAAGTTTATTTATTATTATTATTATTATTATTTTTATGTTTGTTTTGTAGTTGAGACGCGTGATGATCAATCTAGGTGAAAAAATAACGAATGATGAAGTAGAGCAGATAATCAAGGAGGTTGATTTGGACGGAGATGGCCAGATTAGTTATGATGAATTTGTCAACGTGATGATGACGGAAGGATAATTAATTTCATTTTCAGGCCGCATGATTTGATTAATAAGTGTTCTTAATTTATTATCTTTTGTATTCAATTTATTGTTGCTGTAGCCAAAGATCGATGTGTCAAAATGTCAACTAAGACCTAAAATTAGAATAACCCGTATGTTGATTAATTATTTACGATTTGTATAATTTTAAATTGTAGTATTTCGTTTCTACTTTAATATAATCAATTATTTTGTTGATTAGTATGTTGTGTAAGATGAATGGCTCAAATTTTATGTAAATTTTTTTAATTAAAAATAGCCCTACCAGAATTTTAATTCCATGCATTTTGTGTAATATCATAGTTTTCATTTTCCAACAAATCTAATTTGTTAGTCAGTTTAAACTTTTATGATTCTCTTAAAAAGAAAAAGAACTAAAGTAAGCTCAATGTTATGTTATAAATGATGCATCGTATGGATAAAATTCAATTATACATGCTATAAAATGATGTTGTAATTTTAATGGCTAATTACGAAAATTAACTCATTACTTCGAGCTTGAATCAATTGAGATTAAATTGGAATAAGATTGACAAGAAATCACAACAATGAACAATGAATCAGAATTGAATAGCTAAGAACAAGCTTCTTAGTTTGATGGAAAAATTCACCCACTTTCATTAACCAAAACTAAGTGAAAATAGTCCACTCTTATCAAGGAGATCACAGGATTTACAAAGAAAGAAAAATTATGCTGAATGGAGAAGAAATGAGTGAGAGAAGGTTTATATGTCAGGTGCTAGAAACCAGCATCGCGTTACTGGAATATTTCCAGAAACCATATAACAACCTTTAACAACCTCTGCCGTGTCAGCAGAAATTTACAAATAATCCCTCAACTAAAGACAATCTTCTTGCTGGCCCACAAACTCTCATTGTATTTCACTTTAGTCCCCAAATTAGAAAACAGTTCTTCACACTCTCCACCTTGCAGATCTGATTCAGTTGATTAATCACCATAAAAGTTGCTTAAAAAATTTTCAAATGCTACAGTTCACACACGAACTCAATTTGGGTTGGGCAAGATGCCCGCCAAGTTCATGTAGTATTCAAACTTAGCTATAGGAAGTATTTTGGTAAACATATCCGCTGGATTTACATTTGTACGTAATTTTGAAATCAACACAGTCTCCTTTGCAACTTCATTTCTAATGAATTGCAACTTCACATTTATATGTTTAGTCCTCTTATTATACATTTGTTTCTTAACCAATTATATGACACTTTGATTATAATTGAAAATCTAAATTAATTTATTATCTAATTAGAGCTCATTGAGGATACCTCAAAGCCACATGACTCTTTGGTTGCTTCTGTGGCTACTACAAATTCAGCCTTAGTTGAAGATAAAGCTATTATAGCCAGTAGTTGACTTTCTTCTGTCCAAGTCTCTAGCAAAGTCAGAGTCTACACACCTGACCACTTTACTCACAGCGTGGTTATACTTTTTATATAACAAACCATGATCTGATATACCCCCGAGATATCTCAACATCCACTTGATAGCATCCCAATGGATCTTATTTAGACAGCTTAAGAACCTGCTGATAACTCTTACTGAATAAGCTATATCAAGGTTGGTACAAACTATACATAAAAGGTCTCATAACCTGTGCATATGGTATTTCTTTCATCTTAAGCTTATCATTGACAATATCAAATACATGAGATATAAATAGCTTGAATTGAGTACTAAGAGGGATTAGAACATGTTAGCTGTGCTGCATATCAAACCTTTCTAAAACCTTATTGATGTACTTCTCTTGACTCAATAAAAGAGCACCAACAACTCTATTCCTTATAATCTCCATTCCAACAATCTTTTTAGCACTGCCAAGTTCTTTCATTTTAAACTTCTGGTTCAATAGTTTTTTAAGCTTGTAAATCTCAGACTTATATTTGCTTTGTAATAAGCATATAATCAACATACAAAAGTAAGTACACAACTCCACCTTGATTTGAACCTTCATAATAGACACAACTGTCATATTGGCTTATGTGATATCCATTTGAGAGCATAAAGTCATCAAATTTCATACACCATTGCTTGTGAGATTGTTTCAAGCCATATAATGACTTATTTAACAAGCATGCACAACTTTCATTCACCATATCTGTAAAACCTTTTGGTTAATTCATTACAATATGTTCATCAATCTTCCCATTAAGAAAAGTAGTTTTAACATCCATTTACTCAAACTCCATATCAAGCAAAGCTATATATAAGGGAGAATATTTCATTGAAGTCCACACCCTCTTTCTGTGTAAATCCTCTAGCCATAAGCCTTGCCTTGAATCTTAAAGGTTCAATTCTAAAGATGCCATCATTTTTCTTAAAAATTCACTTACAGCTAACCAACTTCTTGTCACCTAAATTTAGAATAAGTGTTTAGGTCTGATTTCTCTGTAAATAGTCAATCTTCTCTTCATTGCCTTAATCCTTCTGCCATGGTTCTCACTCTTAATAGCTTCAGAGTAACTACCAGGCTCTTTAATTAACATATTATCTGCACTCATCAGTGTATAAGTAATCAAATCAGCATAACTATACCTTATAGGTGCCTTAGTTTGCCTTCTACCTCTGTCTCTAGCTAATTGACATTTTTGCAGGTTAGTTTGTTGTGTGTCTTGTGCTCTAACAACTTCAGTTTCATTAAATAACCCAGATTTAGCATCAAATGTTTCTATTGCCTCATCCTTAGCTTAAAAAAACTCCACCTTAAACTTAGAGGATTCAAGTGATTTATTCACATCTCCTTCAATTTGCATATCAATTTATGTTAATTCCTTTCTAGCCATAACCATAGTTGCTTCGTTAAAAATAACATCTTTGCTGATAATGCATTTCTTAGGCTGTTTACACCATATTTTATATCCTTTAACACCATTAAGGTAGCCAAAAAACAATCATTTTAAAGCTTTTAATTCCAGCTTGCCTTGATTTATATGTGCATAAGCAAAACATAAAAAAATTATGAGATTATCATATTTTCCCTAACCATATTTTCTTTGGTGTTTTGAAGACAATGGCTGATGAGGGACTCTTATTAACTAGATAACAAGCTGTAATCATAACTTCTGCCCAGAAACTTCTTCGAAGTTTGGAATTAACCAACATACATCTGGCTTTATCAACAAGGTCATGTTCATCATTTATAATAACCCATTTTACTCGGGGTAAATCTGACTGTTTTCTGCCTTAAAATTTCATTATTTTCTTAGAAGCCTTCAAACTCCTTATTGCAAAACTTTAGGTCATTATCAGTCCTTAAGGTCTTCAATTTCTTTTCGCTTTGATTTTTCACCAATGCTCTCCAACTTAAGCTTTTCAACTTAAGCTTTTCTAAAGCCTGATCCTTGGATTTCAGAAAATAAAGCCACATTTTCCTTGAATAATCATCAATCAAAGTCATAAAGTACCTATCCATTGATACAGATGGTACTTGAGTTAGTCCCCATAAATCATAATGAATATATTCGAAGACACTCTTAGATCTATGCATCTCTTTTGAAAACTAAGCTCTATGTGTCTTCCCTTAAGGTCTTCAATTTCTTTTCGCTTTGATTTTTCTCCGATGCTCTCCAACTTAAACTTTTCTAAAGCCTGATCCTTGGATTTCAGAAAATAAAGCCACATTTTTCTTGAATAATCATCAATCAAAGTCATAAAGTACCTATCCATTGATACAGATGGTACTTGAGTTAGTCTCCATAAATCATAATGAATATATTCGAAGACACTCTTAGATCTATATATGCATCTCTTTTGAAAACTAAGCTCTATGTGTCTTCCCAAAGAACAATTCTCACAAAAATCAAGACTGCCTATCTTGTCTCCACACAATAGACATTGTTTTCAAGTCCTTGCAACCTTTTTACACTCATATCGTCAAGTCTAAAGTGCCAAAATTTTGCTTTATATACATTAGGTTCTATTATCATTATAGCACCTGTAGGAATAAAAGAGTTAATTAACACATCCAACACATTCCTCTTTTCATTTTTCATCACAACATCCCCTTTAGTCACTCTTATGCCACCATTTCAAATATTCTTAGAATAAAATCACCAAAATCTCTAAAGCACCATATTTTGATTTTTTTTTCTTCATTATTCTCATGAACTAAACAATGACATTCAAAAAATAGAAGAATTAAATCTTATCTTGAGTAGAACTTTTACAAGTAGAGTTTTCGTTAAAAAATTATTGAGTGTTTGATTGTCAATTAAAAAAATTATTTTGAGTTACTAGACTGATTGGCTCTACAATATTAAAAGTGTTTTTGTGGAGTCAAATTATCAAAAAGTATAAGTATGAGAACTTAGTTATGAACCATAAATTTAGACAAATAACAATATTTGTTATTTTATATCCTCACTTTACACAAAAATTAAAAAAAAACTAATTAAAATTTAAATAAATCTCATAATTCAAACATGCAATAATAAAGTTTATCAATATGCACCAAAACTATCGACTAAAAAGTTTAAAATAAACTTCAAAAATTAAACATATTAAACAAATACAAAAATAATGAAATGAATATCCAACAAATAAATAAAAGGAATAATGACCACATGACCATGTGAATATATTAAACAATAGTAAAATAAATTAATAAAGTGAAAAAGTAGTGGAAAAGTGGCTGCAAGTGGAAGAGAATGAACAATTCATTTGATGAAAGAACGCATGAGAGACAAAAATGGCTGTAAAGAAAGCACGAGACAAACTGTACCTGCTGCTTGGAAAAAGTGGCGGTTAGTGGAGAAATCTTTATTGTGTACGGTTTTATATATACATTAGGGTTTTTGAAGTTAGTGAAATATTATTAGGGTACTTTCATGATTTTATGTGTTTAAGGAAAACTTAAAAAGTTGTAAGTAGAAGGAAAAAGACTTTTTTAAATTTAGTAAACTCTACTATAAATACAATCAAATAACTCAATATTTTTTTAAAATAGATTTTGAATTTAAAAAAGCTCTTTTGATTAGTAGAGAAGCTCAACTAACATGCACTAAAAATTTAATTAGGAAGTAATAAAAAAAAATTCAAAGAGGAAGATTAATTATTAAGAAGTTTTAGCGCATGCCTTTTAGTTGATTAGAGATAAAAAACCGAACAGAATCTAGAAAAAGAAAATAATGTAACTGAGTTTTTTTTAAAAAAAAAAAGAGGTGATAACAACAGCAGTATGAAATAACCGCCAAATGGAAGGAATGAGAATATAACCGTTAAAGTCGTTTATATAACGGACTTTTGAAGAGAACGTTACTGATGATGAAATCTTTGTACTGCCAGCAATCGGGTCTTACATATATTTGGGCTGTTGTTGGATTGGGTCTAATACCTAGGCCTCAGATTTTAATGGACTTTCTAATTTTATTTTTTTTTTTAAATGATGTGTCATCAATTATAATCGTCAAAGGTAACTGTTTGATGAGTTAAGCTCACAGCACCTGTCAGTAATTGATTTGTTAGATTCCGCGTGACATTAAGATATACTACAATTGCCCACCCAACCGTACATAAGTATGGCATTTGCTCTAATTTCTCTTACGACTTTTTCATAATAACAACAATGTTTAATGTCTTGGGCTTGGCCTCAGCATTGTAATGGTTCGCCCATGCCAAACCCCAATTAAAAGTTATGTCGTTATGACTATTTCGCCCATGCCCCAACTATTAATCATTAAGAATTTGACCAAGCTTAATCGACTTACCAGTGTCGTTTTTCTTTAATATTAAAGCTTTGTTTGAAAATCCAAAAAAAAAGGTGTAGCGTCAACAAGTCCAGGCCGCATGACTACAGTGTTGAGAAATGAGAAATACCCATCTGCCATAACTCGTTTTTTGGTGAGTTTTAAATCCTTGAAATCAAAATTTTCAGTCAAATTCTAAATTCTTTCTACTCTCAACTTTCTGGAATTTGACACGATCTTTTGAATGTTGATACAGTCTTATTTTAAGATTTTGCAACCCCTGATATGTTTTTCAAAATCTTTGAACCAATCAAAATATTTGAGAAACCTTTCTATCTTGGTCATAGCAGCAGCAGCAGCAGTAGCGGAGCAGAGAGGCAACACAATACAATACAGATTGAAAACCGCGTTAGACAGCCAAGCATATTAATTTTGCCTTTGCCTTTGCCTGCTTTCGTTTTCTCTCTTCATTTTATGACTTAAAAAAAAAAAAAAAAAAACAAAGAAGATTTTTCCTCTTTATTTCTTATTGGATCATGATTTGGTTTCTGATCATTGACTCTCCTATTGGCGTATTCTGCATTAACTTTACTCTTACCGTTTACTTTACACATGCCAATGTTAAATTAATATTTCTAATATTCCCTCGGATTTCACACACTTCATATTATTTATAAGTAATAACGCGTTATTCATCTATTAAATAATTTTATTAATTATAAAATTTATTATTTAATAAATAAATTATGAAATTTTAATTGAGATTCAGATATTAAGATTCATAATATTATTATTTTGGTTATTTATTTAATAATTATAACCCCACCTCCATGATACTATCTGCTACTATTTGTGCTTTCAGGTTCACACCAATTCAAAACATTAGTGAAACAATGATTCACAAAAAAATTTAATTGTTGAACAGTTCTGATTACGGAAAGATCCTACTAGTGATTCTCTCTTATGATAACTAGGATAAAACGTTGCCTCACTTTCAATCCCATACATTCATCATCATGCATACCCTAACCCTAATTAACTGATTCAAACAAAGTAATAATATTACAACTATATGTAATGTCTAGTTGAAAGAAGAAGTATATTAACAAAAAAAAAAAAAAGAAGAACTGGGTAGTGAAAGAAGAAACTCGTGCAAGCAACGCAGCGTGCTCTCTGGTGTTGAAAATGTGGAAACAAAATACACACCTCCCCATACTCGCATACCCATTTGGTCTTTCATTTTGAATGCTCTGTCTCCTTTTCCTCTTACCCTTACAGCTGTCCTTTTTTCTTTTTTATTCCCATTTTCTTATTTCTACATGCATGTAATTACACCTCGTTGGGTTTGGGGGTCTCTCATTGATTCTTCTTCTTCTAGTAAAGCCAACACTATAACACCCAAATTAAGTCATAATAATAAATAATCGACCTTTGATTTGACTCTTAATATTATATCATAAATCGAAGAAATTTCACTATAAATTACTCGCATTGGAATTCTACATAAAGCCCAGCTAAGCTTGAGCTATACTCAACAAACAACAACTACTACATATTCAAAACTTCTCTCTTTCTTTCATTTTTTTTTCTCTCAATATTTTGGAAGCTAGCCATAGCCTTTTGTTTCACCATCACCACCATGTCTGAAGTTCTAACTCATGAGCAAATTGTTGAGTTCAGAGAAGCCTTCTGTCTTTTCGACAAAGACGGCGATGGTGAGTTTTATCAAATAAAATGTTGTACAATCTTTTTAATTAATTAGTCTTCATTAAAGTTTATATATATATATATATATATATATATATATATATATATATACTTGAAATGAATTGCTTGATTTGTACATATATGAAGGTTGCATTACTGTTGAAGAATTGGCAACTGTGATACGATCTTTGGATCAAAATCCGACAGAGGAAGAGTTGCAAGACATGATCAACGAAGTGGATTCCGACAGAAATGGGACCATTGAGTTTGAAGAGTTCTTGAACTTAATGGCCAAGAAAATGAAGGTAACATAAATTATTTTCAAGAACTTGAAACTGTCACTGTATAATATATATGCATGGTAATAATAAGGATCAAAGCTCAAAATTATGTTTTTATTTATTTTTTGTTTGTTATGTTTTAGGAAACTGACGCTGAGGAGGAGCTTAAAGAAGCTTTCAAAGTGTTTGATAAGGATCAAAATGGATATATTTCAGCTACTGAGGTAAATTTATCCAAACATTTTGCATGCATAATTTTTTTTATTTTGTTTTTGTTGGGTTAAATTACATTTTAATAAAACCATGTTATTGAATCTTAGAAATTATTATGTAAGAGGAAAAAAAATGGTTATATTAGTAACGGTGCTCTACAGCACACACTTTGATTAAACTAGAGATTAATTAATTCATCAATTTACTCATATGATTCCCAACAAGAGGTATATTGTAAATGTTAATAGAATAATTTAATTTGAAAACCAATTCACCATAGTCCATAGTTTAGGTTAAAATTATAAATGGGTGTCCGTATATGATGGGTACGCTTGTCGCTGTACCTTAAATCATTATGCATAAACATTAGCTATGTTTACAGCACACTATTTCTTTATTAAAATAATTTTATTTGATTGATGAGATAAGATGAGATGAGAATCTATCTTGTTAATTATAATTGTTATAAGTTTATTTAATTTTTTTTTTTTTTTATTGTTATGTTTGTTTTGTAGTTGAGACACGTGATGATCAATCTTGGTGAAAAATTAACGGATGATGAAGTAGAGCAGATGATCAAGGAGGCCGATTTGGACGGTGATGGCCAAGTTAATTATGATGAATTTGTCAAGATGATGATGACCATCGGATAATTATTTTCATTTTCACGGCCGTATGATTTGATTAATAAGTGTTCTTAATTAATTATTTGTTGTATTCAATTGATTATTGTTGTAGCCAAAGATCGATGTGTCAAAATGTAAACTAATGACCTAAAATTAGAATAACTTGTATGTTGATTAATTATTTACCATTTGTTTAATTTTAAATTGTATTATTTCGTTTCTACTTCAAGATAATCAATTATTATGTTGTGTAATATGAATGGCTTAAACTTTATGTCAATTTTAAGAAAAAAAAAATTCTAACTAAAAATAGCCCAACCAGAATTTTAATTCCATGCATTTTGTGTAGTGTCATAGTCACTTTTCACTTTCCAACAAATGAAACTTATCAGTCAATTTAAAAATTAATATGATTATCTTAAGAGAAAAAAAAAAAGAGTAAGTCATCTTATTATTTATATATGTAGGAAAAGGACTGAAATTTTCTTTTAATTTTTTTTCTTAATTTTTTTTTTTATTTTTCAATGATTAGTCAAATGTATATATTTATTAAGAAATTTTACTTAATTATTACACACTTGACTAATTATTAAAAAAT
Source organism: Murraya koenigii (assembly GCA_025617385.1). Taxonomy (NCBI): domain Eukaryota; kingdom Viridiplantae; phylum Streptophyta; class Magnoliopsida; order Sapindales; family Rutaceae; genus Murraya; species Murraya koenigii. The sequence continues at coordinate 4,719,305 of CM046818.1, read as the reverse complement.
ATAAAGGTCTAAAAAAAATTAAGACAAAATTTTTTACAGTAAAAAAAATGAGAAAGCGTTAGGCTAGTGGTAAATTTTCTTAGCATACATTGTATAATAACGACGAGAGGTAATTAATTTATGCATATGAGTTAATTAATATTTTTAATTAAAATTTATCCAAACCTTAATCATCATGGGTTTATTTATAGATTTTTTTTCTTAACCAGAAGAAAGCCAAAGAATCCAACTAACAAGGAATTAAGATTTCGTCTCCAAACAAGGAAAAAAAATGTTGAAAGATTATTTCAAATTTAATTATCGGTAAATACTGATATAATTTGGCACTTGCATTGAGTGCGTCTGATTTGATGTATTGACTTGAATTGTATTATTCTGCCTTCCTTTTTGAAAGGAACATATATAATTAAAGATGTTTTCAAATACTGTATCTCCCATGTAAAATTTGTATTCAATAATTTTAAAATTTCTCAAAATTTTTCTTGCCGGTCTTCCAAATTTCGATCCCAATCCTCAACTCATGATTTGTGATTACTATGATTTTTGGATCATTAGCAACAGAAAACTGAAAATTTTCAACAGAGTACGGAAGTTGATCCAAAATTCAAACCGCGTTGTATCCCATCTCATTTTCAATTTTTCAGTTGGTAAAATTAAGTTGGTTTGAAAATAATGAATGAATTTCATATCTATACTTAATTCATTCATTTACTTATTGATTCTTTTTCCGCACATGTCCAACTCAAAGCGGGTGTATTGATGTGAAATTTCCCCAACTTTTGGTTCCAACGTACGACTTTGACTGAGAATCAAAACTGGTCGGCGTTGAAGATATAATTTCCAAGAATTTTTATCAAGAGATAAATAACTTCATTGTATTTGTGTGCATGATACGCGTCTCCTTGTCTTTTAGAAAGAAAATCGTGTCTCATTCACATTAGCCTTTTAGATTTTTATTTGCCATTTAACCTGAAAGGAAATGTTCAAAAAGAGGTATTTTCAATTTTTTCCTCACCATTTGTCTTTTCACAGAATTTAAAAGAACACCATCAATTTGAACCCGGTCCCATGCACTTCACTTTTTGAGAATTCTTCGTCCTCCTCCTCCACAAACATTCTTTTATGTGTAAATTAAAATTGAAGGGTGACGAAACGGAAGTTTAAAATTTGTTGAAATAGAAATAATTTTTTTTGGAATGATATTAATTTTATTAAAAAAATGAATAAATAAAATTAAGGTATTGAAATCATTTTATAATAAATTTAAATATTACAAATTTATTAAAATAGATAAATATGAAATATAATTTTATAATAAAATTCTCCAATCAGAAATAAAGGGGACAAAAAAATGAAAACTAAATCTAAATTATAAAAAAATATAAAAATAATAGAATAATAAAAAAAATAAAAAAAATAATCTTAAAACCTAAAAACGATAGGAAAAAAAAGAAAAGTTTCAGACCTATCATGGACAAAACAGTTTTAACGATTCTAAATTTTGTTCGTTTCGTTGCAAGTTTAGAAACGATATATTATATGTCAAAAATAGATACTTGTAGTCAAAATTATATTTTCTGATAGATACTCTATTCGCAATAGACAACACCCTACGCAATTGACGATTGAGTTTAATTTAAGATTCAAACTGTTTCATTCACTTATAAACTTGATGGTGCTCTTTCATTGCTTTATAATATGTATTAAACGACTTTGCCTTATGAATTCTGTTTCATACCGATGAAAATTCTTTATTAATAAGTTTGACCTTGGAATTTTTATGATGATGCCACTAAACTACAGGGCTGAACAATATTTGGTACTCGGTGTGAAGCTTAAAGGCAAGCATTTAGTGTAAAATTTTCTTATAATGGTGGTTGTTTTGCAATAACTCTTGATAGCTCAATCATAAAATAAAATGAACAGATATTACAACGCTGGCAGCAAACCTGTCACAGTTATAATTTCCTTGCCAATACCCTTACAAATCCTTTCCAAAAATCAAGCAAATAAAAGAACTCGAAATAATAAAATACATCACAAGGCAATGCAAAGTCTAGAACCAGTGTAAAGAGGGCAAAGGAAAAAAAGAAAAACAAAATGTCAAAGTTACAATATATTTGTCTTGTTGGTATAAATTAGAAAGATCAACCAAAAACAAATTAAATAATCAAGAACACGAACCTGGTAAAGCTTTTAATGTGCTTAATTGAGCACAGTTGTGCAACATATGCAGGTGGTGAAAAGGGAAGATCTCGGCTTTCGCTTCTGTTTGCTAGCTGCTGTAGCTTCCTCAGTGTGCAAGTTCAAGGATTCCTTGTTTGCCCTCTTTGCAGCAGCATTGTTAGCATGTTTCTGTGGTGTGGCAATGATATGGGCCTCTTCCTCTTCTTTCAAGAAGCCCAGGAATGGGGTTTCCAACTTCTCAGAATCGCTTCTTTCCATCCTGACAACCTTTTCTTCCACTGGCATTGCATCAAACTGAAGCTTATCTTGAGCATGAGCAATTGGACTTCCAAGACTAACATCCTGCTCGCCTGAAAAGTCTTCGGTGGCAATCTTGTCTTGATACAGCAACGGGGTTCTGTCTGATTCTTCAGTCCTTGCTTCAATTCTCAGATCAAGATCAAAACTTGGAGACTTTTGCATTTGAGCTTGAGTGTTTGAGTTGTTAGAATTTGATTCAGTACTGAGCCTCCCCAGACTTCCTTGTGCATCAGCAGACTGTTCACTGACATTGTTTACCTGAGTGTTAGCTTCTGCTGCCGCCATCATAGTCTTTGCTGTATGTTGTGAAATATCCTGCTCAGGTTTCTCAATTGCTGATTCAGCTACAGGGGTTAATGTTTCTGCCATCGATTTTTTAGAATCAGAATGGGAAGCTTCAGCAACAAGGAATTCACCGTTGATTTCTGGCTTCAACTGTGAGATGGAGTCATTGCCGTTCGGGATGTTTTGTTGATTATCTTGAGGCTGAACGAGAGAAAGCGGAGCCTTCATAAGAGATACTTCTTCTTGTTCCACTGGAGATATACATTGTTCTCCATTTTCTCTTGCATCTGTACTACTTTCATTTCCATATGAAGCTTTAGTTTTGTCCTCTTTTTCTTCAAAGATTTGCCTCTCCTCTGATGCCTCTTCTCTTTTGCAGTCTGCAAGAGCTCTGTCTGTTGAATCTATTCCTGATTCAGGAACCATCTCAACTTCTTTTTGTGAGTCTTCGCTATGTTCCACAGAAGCCTTGTTCTGGTCATTGCTATGCTCATCAACCAGGCCACCATTCTTAACAACCTGCGCCTCCTCAATACAGTCCTTATTGCCCCCGCAATAAGTAAAATCTTCAATTCCCTCTTGGTTGTTCTCTCCTTCAGTCTCAATCATCAACGATTCAGACCGAGACGGTTTTTTACTATCAATCTTCGATTCTTTAATTGACTCCTCACAAGAATGAGTTAGACAATCACTGGGCTTATTCTCAACAGGTTCTGATTCTTTTTCTGCCAATGCTGTTTCCGCAGCAAGGACTATGCTGTTGTCTGTAGCTTCAGAAACTCCTATTTGGGGATTTTGTGACTCTTCCATAGAAGTGACATCTGATTCTGCTTTGGGGGAATCAGCGCTGATTGGATTTTTCTCGGTTGGTATCTCTTCATTGCCTTTGTTTCCCACACCATTGAGCAGGTCTGATTGTATCACTGGTTTTTCACCTAAACCATTTCTAATCTCATCCCTATCTTCAGTTTCCAATCTGTCTTCACAGGACACCACTTCTGCTGCCCTTTCCTTTACAGTAAAGCCATCCTTTCCAATCTCTACCTCCAGATTGGAACCTGAAACAACAGTTTCATTCATATCTTTCAATATATTAGTACCAATGGCATGATCATTTTCTTCACTAGTGGAATTCAAATTTGATACGAGGATATCCTCATGAATATGCAGTGACTTGTTGCTATCTTGCATAGGCGGATCAACATGAATATTTGCCGATTCAGGTTGATCAAACTTTGAATCTTCAAATTCTTGAGGATCTGGATCATGTGACAACTGTACTGTTGCAGAAGTTGAAGTTTCTGTTCCCTCTTCCTCTGTTATCCATATGGAGGTATTAAGGTGGACTGATTGTATTCATATGCCATTATATATACAAAAGCAATGATATTTCTGTTAGTGGAACTAGAACAAGAAAAGAGACAACTTAGAACCTCTTAAGAAAATCAAAAGCACATGCTAACCTTTCTTGATGGAAGTTTGCTTCTTAGGATGATGCTGACTAATTTGCAGAAGATTCTCTTTTAGATTTGACTCTTGTTGTATCTCACTATCTTTTGAATGTTTGGAGGGAGAAATTGGCTGGGTGTCACAAACTTCATTTCCAGCTTCGTTACTTGTTTTAACTTCAAATTTTGGAGATTCAGCAGGGGCAAGAACTTCAGTTTCTTGCTCTACAAGAAACAAAAGGCTCATGTTCAGTGAAGAAACATCAGCTGACTGTTAACTTATACCTATGCTACGTTAAAGATCCATTGATCAAACACAGATAAACGAAAAAGAATCCACTAACCTCTTTCATCTGATATCTGATTTACAATATGAGGATCCTCTGCTTCCTTCGGAACACCAGAAGGGAAACCATTTATCTCTTTTCCTTGGTAGTCTTTATCTTCCGATACAGGAACAATAGTATTCTCTCCTCCTTCCCCATCTGTATTACCAAGTAGTTTCTCGTGCTCTTTTGAATCGTTGTATATGTCATTTGGTTTTTCATTACCTGCTCCAGTATTCTTTGATTCCACATCAACTTTTGGAGATTCAGCAAGAGGTTGAACTTCAGTCTCTTTTTCCTCTACAAAGTTTCAAATTGAGTTAGATATAATTACACACAGATATATAATCCAGTGTATGCAACATTCAGAATTAAATAAATTTATTAACTAACCTCTTTCATGTGATGTCTGGTTCTCGACATGAGGATCTGGTGCTCCATTTGGAACATTTGTAGCCACTCCGTTCTCTTTTTTGCTATGGTCTTTAACTTCAGCTAGAGGAGCATTATGATTTTCTACTTCTTTGCCATCTGCTTGACCAGCTTCTTTCACCGAACTTTCTTGCACTAGAGTGGTGCTATTCTCTTCTTCTGCATTAGAATGCCAACTTTGTAAATCATAAACATTCATCACTATAAACAAGTACAAAGCTCATCAAAATATTAACAGGCATATTTTTTTTTTAATACCTTGTAGCCCTGATGTGTTACTGTTTCCCATCTCACTTCCCATGTTCAATTAAGAAAATGCTGAAATATAAACGATTTGTAAAGATCAAAACACACAGCAGTCTACTAAGTTGGCTGGGTCTTCCCAATAGCAATATATGAATCAAAAATTAAGTTCATATTCAAAACATACACAAATCTTACAAGCCACATACCATGATTATGATGATGATTTTCACATGAAAATAGCTTTAAAGTATTATGTTAATACTTTATTAAACCGATTACTTCTCTGCTGTAGCTTAAACCAGAAGCCTTATAGGGGGTTCATCTGTCAGCCAAACTAATTTATAGTGGAATTTCCACATTTTTCCCTTTTCATTCTTTTCTCCTTTTGTGTGACATTGACATTCTATGATGATCATAGTTTTTATAAAATTCCATAGCACATTGTTAACTAATTAAAGCGCAGTGTCGGCTATTCAAATGTCACAATTGTGCAGCCTATCAGTGGCCTGGCTATATGATTATGTTCAGCTGAAATTTTGGGTACTATTATTATTCCAATCTCTAGCCAGTCATTTTGGTATGTGCTGCACATATATTTGTGACACCCATAACTAAGTTGTTTGATTAATACGACATGACATCCAATGGTTCAGTACATGACACGTACAAGTCTACAGATGCTTTCTTCTCCAATGGGCATGGAATAATGGTTGTGATAAGAACTTTAGCAGGTGGGTCTATGCTTCTACATTTCTTGGTCTTAAAGCTTGCGCTGTGGGGGTGGCTAAGGGCATCACAATTTTTTTAAGGCTAAGATCATGATACTGTGCATTTCCTTGAAATTCTGTAGCTCTGGCTATGCTCAAAAGCAATGTGTTTGGACCCTCACACTTGTTTTTTCTAATAAAAAGTTGATAGATCAGAAAGAAAGAGAGTTGGTGGAAATCCACATTAATCACTTTATTTAAACAAAAGGATTAGTTGATGAAATGATTAGAGCATATTGCGCCCATATGGAGGAAATGTCTTTGCTGTTCTTCTAATCAACCTAATTAGTAGTTAATAAAGTTTAGAAACTGAAATTAAGGGTGTTTTGTCAAGCATTGGATCTGGGAAAGATTCCATTTCCATCTCTTCTACTAAAGCTTTTTGCTTGTGGCAACAAATATGGTGGCACTGCTCAGACACTGATCAGGTTTGGGCGTTTGGCAGCAAATTCCAGGTCACTTGAGCTTATCTTTACTAGTTGGGCTAGAGTTTCAAATCTTTTAATTTGTAGTGAAATAATCCGCCTGACGCTAAATAACTAGGCCTCAACTGAGGAATTTTAATCAATGGGCCGATGTTTTAAATAGAAAGGGCTTTAATTTATTATTATTATTATTATTATTATTATGAAAACTCTCCCGTATAGGTATATAATGGACCACCTGTTTTTTTTGTATATTTTTAAAAATACATAAATCTTTTTTTTAGCTGAATTCTACCTAAAATTTATAAAATTTTCACCATTTCACTACCGATTAAACTCGGTGAGAAAAAGTTAAAAAAAATGATTATTTTATCCCTTTAATATAAAATTATTATTTCATCCTAGTCAAACGAAAATAATTAAAATAATCAAAATTAGATTGATTTTGAGATTAGGTTAAAATAATTAAAATAATTTTAAATTTTAAATAATTGAAATAATCAAAATTGGATTGAATTTGGGATAGGTTTGGGCTTTAATGATTTTAAATATTTTATGTTTTAATTTTGGCTCTTTTATTTCATTTATTTAATTTTAATTATTTAATTTTATTTTTTATTTAATATCTAAATTATAAAGAATACAAGTTTTGTCATTTGGCTAAGGTAAAATAGTAATTTTACATTAAAGGGGTAAAATAATCATTTTAACTTTTTTCACATAATTTAGATGTTAGTGGAATACTGATAATTTTATAAACTTTAGGTGAAACTCATCAAAAAAAAAAAAGATTTGAAGATTTGTGTATTTTTGAAAATGTGCAAAAAAATAGATAATCGGTGGATAATTACCCTTATATAATATATATTAGACAAGATCATCTAATAAAAAACAATAATGGTGTGTATTTAAAAATGTTTCTATTATTTAACAATCGTATAAATGACGTGGTAGGCTCGTATCTCAGTAGTCCAACCACAAACAATTAGTTCAATATTTTTAAGTTAACGAAATAAGGAGTACTTCTCGTTTATAAAATTGGCATACAAAACCTGTATTTATGATCACCAGAGTGACAGAAAAATTATATCGTATTGTAAGTAATCACTCAACACATAATAATTTATAATAACATCAGATATGTATATCACATCAGTTAGGTTATATATACAGGTTTTGTATCACAACCCTTCTGTATGCATAAAAATACATATTACTGTTATTTACCCTTCCCGCAAACAAGGAAGTTTATTAGGATGAGGTCATCATAGTGGATAGAGATGATGAATTGGACAAGAAATTGTAAAAAGATCGGAAAACAAAAATTCGTGCATACCGTGTCAAAAAAGTTTCAGAATCTGGAGTCAAAGTCATTTGCCCCTTGCGCTGCCTCTGAGTAACCTCTTTGCATATCAGTAAAGGCAACTGCAACTCACTCAAGGAATTTTTATTATCATAAGACATAAGCTAATATTCCCAAGGTTTCTTTCTTAGTAACATGCATACGTAAATTTTTCATCGTAACAAAGAATCTGTAGGACTTTGCTTGTGAATTTCCCGGTGATTTTACACTTTTTTTTTCCTAACTATTTCCAAACTAAAAATTCTTTGAGCGCTTTATTCTTCAGAATTGAAGGTAAAGAATCTGATTCAAATGCTTTTCATAAAGTATATGTGCAGATACATTAATCCAGGATCCGATACCAAAACCATTTTCTCAGAACTGCGTGGAAAAGTTAATTGACGCCCACCATAATGGAATAAACAAATGTATTGCAAGTAATTACGTCCAAAAGAGACATTGCATTATCAAGAAACTCGTATTTCTGAAAATTTTGGGTAATTGTATTTGACACCATTTTCTCAATATTACTTTCCACCTTTGAACGTGAAGAATGAAAGTAAGTTTTGTTTAGTCGACAACAACTATAAACAGCTCACAGATTTTGAACGAAATGATTCATTTTTGGCCGGTACTGTTGGGGAAATTCACATTCCACTACGTGAAACTACATTGCAAAAGCAACAACATGAAGATGGAAGTTTTTGAAGAATTATATGATACACGTTGAAGGAAAATGATAAGGACAATATGGGCCGAGAAAACTTGTCGAGAAATGGCAACTTTTTTAATTTTTTTTAATACATGCAATCACAAATTGGTTGTTCAACTAATTACTCATTACTCCCTTCACTATGTTAGTGGATTCGGAATGTGAATTTCCGAATAAAAATGTTTAAAATTAAAAAAAAATGTTAGTGGATTCGGATTCGGAATATATATGTTCACTTGGCATTTTCTTTGTACCAAATTTAACTTTAGTTTGGTCATTTCTTGGAAATCCTACATCATATATAAGTTTCTTGTTTCATTCAATGGATAAATAAAATATTGAATTAATTTTTCTACTAGTACATCAACTTTTTCGATACCAAATTAATTAAGGTATGATTCATCCATGATAAGTTTTTATAAATTTTAAAATTATTAACTACTATGTCTCATCGTTCTATCACTGAATGTTATGTCAGTTAAGATAAAAATAAATGTATATATGTAAATTAAATAAGCAAGAGTAATACTATAACACTGAACTATAAACTTTTCATATTTATTATATTTTTAGTTGGATTAAAAAAGTGAAAAGGTTTCATTTCATCCAACAAAGAAAATAAAACTAATAAGTAAGCACAAACTCAAAAATTAGATATTATATTATTTTTATAAACATGGCAATTGAGATCAAATATTGATATTATTTTCGGTTATTATTATTTAATATTTCTTCAAACAAAGCGTGCATGTTGAATTTGAAGAAATATTAAAACTTACGTTAAGTTGTAAGAATATCACCATAACTCCCAATCTAAAACAATCTCTAACTTTTTTTTTTTTTAATTTTGGTTATAATTGAATAAGAAAAGAAATATATAGAAGAAAGCTCACGTACCAATAATAAAGTTTTATTTATTTTAAATTTGCTCTTACGGAAAAATATAAAAATAATAAGATTTTATTATATGAAACATATGAATAAAGTTCTGTCTCATATTGAGATTACACTCCAAAAGTTAAGTACTAAAGTGTTTAGGAAACATTAATAACTGTAATTTAAAAGTTAAATTAATTTGATTTCATATTTATACGATGAATAATCTATAATATATTTATTATTTTTATTAAAATTATTATTTAAATAATATATTTAATAAATATACTATTAATATATATTTCATAATTATATAATTATATATATATATTTTACAACAAGTATTACTTAAAAGATACGGTATGTCGGTATCAAAAAGGGCCTAATCGGCTTCGTCGGTTCCACCTAAGACCCTCAATCTGATGACATAAACCAAGGTCCAAGGTCCACACGTGTCAAACGCCATAACTGCCCCAATAAGGAATCACGTAATAATGAGTCTTGTTGTGTGACTCAAATAACTCGTTGACTAGATGGAAAAACAGATCTACCAAACAGCTCATAATCTTAATAACGAAGGACTTGGAAAGCCAAGATTTTATATTTTGGACGCTGCTTTCTATTACGCGGCAGTCACATGCGTTATTCCCAGCGAATCCCCTGAAGACCGAACGCATGCACTTGTACGCATAAATACGAATCAATTGAAGCCTTTCCCATCCCACTCAGCATTTTGCTATTTGGTTGTCTATTGCTAAGTATTCTCAAATTCCTAGCTTAGTCCAAGAACAAATTACATATTTTTCAAGTCATCTTTGTTTCTTTTTTTTATATTTTCAATTTGGCTTCTATCAATCACACACTACTATGTCCATGTCTACCATTTTCCATGCAAACGTTGTTTGCATAGAGCCTTTGCTTAATTTTCCTGCCACCCTTAACGTGCCCACCAAAAAATGGCACTCAGCTTTTGCTAAAATCTATTGCTCCAGAACACTATTCTCGCTAGCGAAAATTGCTAAAGCCAAAAAGGGTATTGACAAGTTTTACCGCTATCCATCTTACACCATTGTGAATCTTCAACAAGATGATGAATCATTCAAGATTTATCAACCGAGTCTTGCTGAGCTTGTGAAGATGAAAGATCTCGACCAACTTCATATGTTTGGTGGGATTCGCGGCGTAGCCTCCGCTCTTGAAACAGATTTTGATGGTGGAATCTGTGGCAGTGATCAAGATATTGCTCGGAGACATGAAGCATTTGGTTCAAACACATACAATAAACCTCCAGCTAAGAGCTTGTTCTACTTTGTTGTGGAAGCTTTTAAAGATCTTACCATTTTGATTCTTTTAGGCTGTGCTGTGCTTTCTCTAGCGTTTGGCATTAAAGAGCATGGCTTGAAAGAGGGATGGTATGACGGTGGAAGCATATTTGTTGCTGTCTTTTTGGTCATTGCTGTCTCAGCTGGAAGCAACTTTAGACAGAATACACAGTTTGACAAGTTATCAAAAGTCAGCAACAATATACAAATTGATGTCGTTAGAAATGGTCGGCGCAAACAAATATCTATCTTTGACATTGTTGTTGGAGATGTCATATGTTTAAAGATTGGAGATCAAGTACCTGCTGATGGATTGTTCTTAGATGGCCATTCGTTACAAGTAGATGAATCAAGCATGACAGGGGAGAGTGATCATCTGGAGGTTAACAGCAGCCAGAATCCATTCTTGTTCTCTGGCACAAAGGTGGCTGACGGTTATGCTCGTATGCTTGCCACGTCAGTTGGCATGAACACAACCTGGGGCCAAATGATGAGCCAAATAAGCCGCGACAACAATGAGCAGACGCCTTTACAAGCCCGGCTCAACAAGCTAACTTCATCAGTAGGTAAGGTTGGATTGGCAGTTGCTTTCTTGGTTCTTGTCATCTTGCTGCTTCGCTACTTCACAGGGAATACAACAGATGAGAATGGAAACCAGGAGTATAATGGAAGCAAGACAAAGGTTGATGATATAGTGAATGCTGTTGTCGGGATTATAGCTTCTGCAGTTACTATTATTGTGGTTGCGATTCCAGAAGGTCTCCCTTTGGCTGTTACGCTTACTCTTGCTTATTCCATGAAGAGGATGATGGCTGATCAAGCTATGGTGAGGAAGCTCTCTGCCTGCGAAACAATGGGTTCTGCGACCACCATTTGTACTGACAAAACAGGCACACTCACTGAAAATCGGATGAGGGTGACAAAGTTTTGGCTTGGCAAAGAACCTGTAAAAGAAGGTGATGCTTCGTCAGTTTCTCCAAATATTATTAAATTGATCCAACAAGGAGTTGCACTGAATACGACTGGCAGCGTATACAGGGAAAATTCAGTATCTGATGTTGAGTTTTCGGGCAGTCCCACTGAAAAAGCAATTCTTTCTTGGGCTGTCCTGGAAATGAACATGGATATGGAGGAAGTAAAGCAGAGCTTTATCATCCTCCACGTGGAAGCTTTCAATTCGAAAAAGAAACGTAGTGGGGTCATGATGAAGAATAAGATGGACAACACAAGCCACCTGCACTGGAAAGGTGCAGCAGAGATGATTCTAGCAATGTGTTCAAGTTACTATGATGCTTCTGGAAACATCAAACATCTGGATGATGTTGAAAAGGAAAGATTTCAGCAAATTATTCAAGGTATGGCAGCTAGCAGCCTGCGATGCATAGCTTTTGCACACAAACAAGTTCCAGAAGAAGAGCATCAAAACAAAAAAGATCAGAAGAAGCTAAACGAAGACAACCTGATCCTATTAGGATTGGTGGGGATTAAAGACCCTTGTCGTCCAGGGGTAAAGAAAGCTGTAGAAGATTGCCAATATGCTGGAGTGAACATCAAGATGATCACCGGAGACAACTTGTTCACTGCAAAAGCCATAGCCACTGAATGTGGAATACTCAAGCCAGGTCAGGACACGTCCAATGGGGCTGTGGTAGAAGGAGAGGAATTCAGAAACTACACGCATGAGCAGAGAATGGAGAAAATTGACAAAATCTGCGTGATGGCGAGATCCTCTCCTTTCGATAAGCTTCTCATGGTACAGTGCTTGAAACAGAAAGGTCATGTCGTTGCTGTCACCGGCGATGGCACAAACGATGCACCAGCTCTGAAGGAAGCAGATATAGGACTGTCCATGGGAATCCAAGGAACCGAAGTGGCCAAGGAGAGCTCGGATATTGTCATCTTGGATGATAACTTTGCTTCGGTAGCCACAGTTTTGAGATGGGGAAGATGTGTCTACACCAACATCCAAAAATTTATTCAGTTCCAGCTTACGGTAAACGTTGCTGCTCTTGTAATCAACTTTGTTGCAGCAATTTCCGCCGGGGAGGTCCCTCTAACAGCAGTCCAATTACTTTGGGTGAATCTGATCATGGACACGCTAGGCGCCCTCGCTCTGGCAACAGAGAAGCCTACCAAGGAGCTCATGGACAAACCACCCGTTGGTCGAACTGAGCCACTTATCACCAACATCATGTGGAGGAACCTTCTGGCCCAAGCTTTCTATCAGATAGCAGTCCTTTTGACATTACAGTTCAGGGGTGAATCCATCTTTGGTGTAAATGAGAAGGTAAAGGACACCTTGATCTTCAACACATTTGTCCTTTGCCAAGTGTTCAACGAATTCAACGCGAGGAAGCTTGAAAAGAGGAATGTCTTCGAGGGGATACATAAGAACAGGTTGTTTCTGGGGATTATCGGAATAACCATTGTTCTTCAAGTGGTGATGGTGGAATTTCTGAAGAAGTTTGCAGATACAGAGAGGCTGAACTGGGGCCAATGGAGCGCATGTATTGGTTTTGCAGCTGCTTCTTGGCCAATTGGTTGGCTTGTCAAGTGCATACCTGTTCCGGAGGAACCATTTTTCAGCTATCTCAAGTGGAATAAGTAGGCTTCTAGTTATAAATTGTTCTTTAAATTCTTTTATCAGCAATTCTTTACAATTTTTTCCGTACATATACACAGTACTATGTATCCATGGTGTTGAGACTTTGCAGCTCATTACTTATTTATGTATAGCACTCGTATTCTGAAAATAAAAAGTATTATAATTTATAAAACATCCATTTTTTCACTAAGAATGGAAGAGTGAACTTATTGTCTCCTTTAAATTTCTAATTCTTGGGTACAAGACATTTGACCTTGCAACTGAATTGAGAGCTCGTCAACTAGTCAATAGTCATGAAGGAAGAAAACCAAAGAACCAACATAATTGCATTTTTGCATGCACGCACCAGAGATACTTAGAGACGTTAGACGCGTAATTTATCGAACACGTCACATACATTTATGTACACTTGTTTCTTGCATTTGAGAAGAAAGAAAGAAACCCACTAGCATATATAATTCTTGGCAATTGGAAAACTAAACATAAAATTGAAAAGAAAAAAGAAGGAAGTTCTACTTTCAGTTACCAATGAAGCTGATAATTGAGAACCCACCACACCCATTTGTTTTCGCTTTTGTACAGTGCCTTTTATTGTTTTTTTATTTATGCGAGAACAGAAGGTCCAGAGCACTTCAACGCTGATGTAATAATAATTGCAACTGATGATGCCAATGGGCTTTAATTGCATGGGACAATTATCATATTACCGAGACTAATTTATTTATAACTTAAATTTAACACTTATTAAGGATAATTTACTTATATAAAAATTCTCATATTTTATTCAATCTAATATTGAAAAACGTTTATTCTAATCACATTCCGAAGTATAAAAGACTTGACTTCACTCACGAATAAAATCTAAAACTAAAAAGCAACAACCCACATGAAGTTCTTGAAAATGAAATTCCACAAATATCAAATGAAACGTATCTAAAACTGAAAAGCAACAACCCTCGACCTCTGTTTTCCATTAAAACACAAACCACAAATATGGTACAACGCACTCTCATGGAGGGCATGAGAATGCCGGTGTAATGTAAGATGCCACAAGAATGGCACTTTAATTACAGAAAGAGGCAAATCTTGTGTCTCTGTACCAGTGCCTCAGCTTGGTTTTATTAAGAAATCTGGACAGAGAATTTTTTTCACAATCTGGATGTGTGACAGTGGAGATAAATAGGTTGTAAGGTTTCTCCCAATCAAATGACAAATACATTATCCTACAGCAATTTCATCTAAGCTGGAACGGGGACCTTGTCATTGGCTGGAGCCAGACTGTCATAATATTCTACCAGCACTTTCCAGCCACCCGGGCACATAAATCCATCCGGAGGATTCTCTTTGTTCTTTGCGAGCGTTCGCATCTTGGTGCCTGATATGAAGAGGAAGTCCTGAGCCCTTAAAGGATCAAAGAAAGCCATTTTGCCTTGAGTCGTGTCATATGCTGCAACCTGCAGACGAAACCAAATTAATTATAACACCACTAATTTCATTACTAAAGAAATTGAGCATATGATCGACATGTGTAGTATTAATGATGGCCCGACGCTTTACATACCTTGAAAGGAAGGATGTTTAGCCGCTCTAGTCCAGGAGCCATGCTCAATACCTTTTTGCCATGGTCAGCATCGTAGAGATCTCTCTTCTCAACTGGGTGGCCCATGCCAGCTGGGTCCCTACCAACAATGTAAAAGTTGGCCCCAGCATTAATCCTAGCTTTAGCATGCCATTGCACCTCAGTTGGGCCAGCATAGTGCATGGGAGAGGGAAATATAGAAACCACAGTGGTCTCTGGATCAAGAACACCATCCTCAAGCACCTACACATTTATAATATGACAGAAATTCAGAAAATTAATATCCATTTCCACTTTTTTCCAAAGTTGGCATTATTAACAGTATTTTCAGCGGATCAACGAGTAAGAGTCAAGTATTCAATCAGTACCAAGAATTGAAGTTCCCATATGATTTTAGTTTTACAAAGACAGAAAAAGATGTTAACCTCTAGGGTCTGGAGTATATACTATCAACTGCATAAAAATTCAATACAGATGTTTATCCTAATCAAAACAGATCCATGTACAGAGAAGGGTTAAAATGTTAATCTTAATACCTTTTCATGTTGCTTCATTCGCCAACTAAGAGGAACATCATCTGCCTTTGTATAGCCTCCTAATGGGTGCAGCAAGAGGATAGGGTTCTGGTAACCCATCTCAAGAAGCCTACGACGAGTATCAGTCATCAATAGAGCATGACCATTGTGCACAGGATTCCTAAGCTGGAAAGCAAACACAGCATCAGCATTGCGCTTGCTGAATTCTTCACGAAGTTCAGCAGGTGACAATCGGAAACGATCAAGACCATCGTGGTACTTGATTGGCTCTAGAACCTCCAAGTCACCTCCAATCAGCCAGTTTCCAGCATACGTTATGGCCTGGTCAACATAAGGTAGACCAGGGGCAGTTGTCCCCCATGTTCTGGCTATCCTTTCTTCTTTGTGGTGCTTGTAGATCTCAATGCTGAAATACACAACCAATAGCAAATAAATGTGAAGAGAAAACGGAACTGCTATCAAGCAAAAAAGTTAACAAAAACTTTTGTTCTATAATTCATGAAAGTAATCATAATGCTCCTATAAAGATGAGAGACACCAATATTATTAGATAAACTACCATCATTTGAAACTCGTGAATCTGGTATTCTGGTGGCATTTTGGTCCACGGTGATGCAGCGAAAATTTATTTATGAAGGATGGAAAAATATCAAAATGAAATTCCAAACAATAACTACATGATGCAAAGATGTATTAATGTCACACATCTTTTCTAAGCTACTACATTGAAAAGTTACATCACAGAATAAAAGTCCTCATTCAAAATTTAAAAATAAAAAACGAACAGAATAAAAGCCCAAAAACTTGGGCCTAATTCCACACCTCAAAAATCAAGATGCCTATGAAAATGCACCTATTGAAAAATGACTCATACCCATCTTTACAATACAAGTTCAATTGAATGTTCTCAATTTTTTCAAAAAAAAATAAAGTAAAATAAAATTATGCCATAAACATCAACTAGTGGGAAAAAAAAAATCATATTTTTTGCCTTAAAAAAAAAAAAAACGTGACGAGTAGGCAAGTATTCTTGATTGTGAATAATAAAATTTGAGTCTTATGTTAAAACAGCTAGCATTATGTAAAATTATGGGTATATTTGTAATTGGTCAGCTTCCGCTTAATTTTAAAATTCTGTAAATAGCTAAAGGTCTAAAGTTTAGACTACACAAATATTAGATTTAGCGAAAAATTGCAGAATGATAAATTTAACAAACCAGCAACTTACTCGTTCAAAATCGCAACGGGGTTGCCATCGGAGTCAACGAGGGCGACACGTGTCGACTCACCAATCCGGTGCTTCTGCTCGTCGTCGATCGCCAAAACGATCGGCACGGACATGTTAACAACCGACCCGTCGTCCAGACGGAGCGAGTTGAAATGAAGAGTTTGGAGGAACTCGGATTCTCTCATGAACCCGCTCAGAGGGCTGGCCCAACCCTCGCTCAACACGTGTACCCATTGAAGGTCAATCTTCGTCAGCTTGATCCTCGGCAGCGTCGCCGCCTCCCGCTTCCTAACGTCCTTCAACGACTTGTCCACGATCAGCTCCGTCAGCTTCCCGCCGTCGGGTTCGATCAGCCCGGCCCGGGTACTCCGGAGCTTGAAATGGGGGGCGGTGGTCTTGGGCTTGACGGAGAGGGAAGTGAGGGGAGGAGTAAAATAGGAAATATTAGATTTGTAGAGGGATTGAGAGGGAAGTGGGGTTTTGGCGAACACAGTGGACATGGTGGCCATTGTTAATTGAACTGAGAGAGAACCCAAGGGACACTCGTTTCACGGGTGGGTCTGTTATATCACAATCTTAGGGTATTTTGGGAATTCCACAATGTGACAATGATCCTCCCGTCTGTCTAACTGATGAGAAATTGTTAGTGGTTTTGTAATATAATGCTCTTTTATTTATAAACCCGGAGTCATTTGGGACTTGGGTGGGAGGATGAACCTGGACGGTTTTATTTTGTCGCTTTTTTCATATAAAATTAAATTCGGTAATTTTGGAATTTTCATTCAATTTTCTTTTCAGTTCATTATTTTATTTTTGGCTGATGAGTCAAATAAGGACGACCAGCTGTCGTTATTATCTGATTAAAGGGCGAAATCCATAATTTAATCAGTATTTTAATAATGATCAAAATTCTAAAATTGGTTTACCAATATTATCGGCTTGTTTATCCAATGACCATTTTAACGTATATAAGTAATTACACAATTATAATTTACAAACTTGTTTGATTCATTTTTTTCCCTTTCATAAAATGACTTTCGAAGATATACAATAATTTATACTTCAACTGACATGATATTTAACATCTCATTCATTTTGCATGTGTTAAACAGTTAATATATTTGTTTATAATATGAATATCAAAACTGCTAATGTAACTTAGCAAGTTATAATATGAATAATAAAGTTACTAACGTAATTTAACAATATTTTTTATTTAGACCGTTATTAAGTTCTTATTAAGTTACGTTATTCTGTAATTTATAGTTGACTCAAAATTAATCTCATAATACTTTAATTATTTGAGAACTAATAATAGAGTTATATCTTATTAAAATAATAATAATAGACTATAAAAAAGGTTAATTTATGTTGATGTAAGTTACAAATAATTAATTTTTTATTTTAAATGATGTATTATTTATTGAGTAATTAATTTTTTTACAATAATTTAAATAAATTAAATATATTATCTCACAATTAATTAATAAATTGTCATAAATTTAAAATGTGTGGAACTATTATGACATATTTGTGTTATATTAAATTTCTTATATGAATTTTTTTTTTTTTAGGTAGAGTATGACACACATATATATGTCTTTTTGTAAACATAAATTTGATGATTATTATATTAAAAAATAAATTTTGAAATAAAAAAAAAAAAAAAATGGACGACATAACTGATTTTGACTTGAAAGCAAAGCTAATGTTGCTTCTGAGACTCCACGAATGATGCTCTTACATTCTAGGAATCTTCATCACATAGAATTCAAAGATCCACTGTTACTATAACGAAGTGTCGCCTTTCTTATTCATTGTACCGCGAGCACTTCCAAATTGAACATCTCCCGTTTCACGACCAGATTCAACGCCGCACCTCAAGTGGTAATAAAGGCCAACTTTTCTTCTTCATCTCCATATATTTTATTTGGAGGGGGGCCACTGTACATTAGCCAGCAACATTTTGAGACGTTAGACTGGAAACATGCACGTGGCTTAAATTGACTTGGACCGTTCGATTTATGGGAGGACTAAAGGCGATTTGTTTAAATGATTGATTATTTGATGTTGGTGGAATATATGTTGGACTTCACTTCCATGTTTACGAGATAGATAGCAATTAATAAAAGAAACAAGAAGACAAAACAAATGTTTCCTGATTTGTGCAAATGCCGAAGTGGGAATTGAAGTTTATTTAATTTTAATAGAGTGCATTTAAGAAACAATAGTGATATACTTACAATATTTATTATAATATTTAACACAATAAAGATTATTTTGTAATATTTGTTAAATTTCTTATACTAATATTAATTTTGAATAGTTAGATAATTTGTCATTCTATCTCTTCTACATCTATTTTTAAAATTTTTTAAAGCTTTAACTATATTTTTATATAAATTCAGATAATTATCATATTTATAGAAATATATAAATTCTAGATTAAATCCTGCATTTACTATTATTTATCTTTCTTAAGATATTGATCAAATTTTTTTATTCTAACATATCTATATATATGTTTAAACTATCTTTCTAATTAAATTATATTACATCTAAGTTTTCATAAAAATGTTATAATCTGAATTCATCATTTTAAATTAAAAAATTTATATGATTGTTATTATTATTTATTATAGATGATTTTGTGTCCTATTATTAGTTTTGTACTTTTATTGAATTACTTCAAGACTTATTATGATTGATTCTATTAAAACTATATTGTTTTCTTCTTCAGAAGCATAAAATATTTCGTGTTTATCTTCAGTGTTTATCATTTTCATATTTCTATACCAAAATTTTTTTAGATTTAAATGATCTTTAATCATAGAAATTGTATAAATGATTAGATATTCTTACTTAAAATCTAAATTATTAATAGCATCAATAAACTTAATAACTGATCTTTCCATATTTTATGAATTTTGAGTTATTTTTATCACCTTATATCTCATAAAAATTTTAAAAACAATCAAAGCCTAACATGCTTGCGTTTGTTACTAAATATATGAAAATAGTTCAAGATTACTAACCAGTATAATTTTTCTCAAAATTTTTAGATAAACACACTAATTACCTCTAACCGTAGAGACGTCCACGATCAACACCGCCACAACTCCACACATCTTGCAAAATCACATTGTTCAATATTTCATGCGACCCAACAGAATACACTGCTCGATGACCTAAAAAGATATGCTTGAGTGATTTCCTTGTAAGTGTCTCTAGAATAGTGTTTAGTAATATAAAATCTTCTTGATTTAACACAAGTATTGACATGTAGGATACTTGATATATTTTAAAATATATAAGATATATAGTAGATGATAATTTTACTCAAAGAGTATTTATTTATTTTATGACTATAATGTTTGCAAGAGAATACATATGAAAGTTGTTATAAGATATCAGGAACAAGATAAGATTAATATAATTTCCTTTTTGCATTTTTTTATTTATATACTTGAAGAGATAAGGTTATCTCTTCTTTACATGACACTTGTTATATGTTTAAGATATGCTCTCGAATTCGTAGAGATAAAGTAACCCTTCTCTTTTTTATCTATTACTGTCTTCTATTTCCTCATGGCAGATGGTTATTTTTCTTAATATAAGAATTTTGATAAACTTTCTCTTGGATCTTCTATGAATTATTGATGTTTTATCTTGACATTTTTTTTTTAATGTTTTGAAGTAGTTCTTGTCCCGTCACATTATTAATATCAGTTCTTTATTCACTGACATATCTTCATTGAACTATTCTTTAGATTTTTTATAGCAAAAGCCACATAATGATTGATGTTTTAGCACCTTATATATCTTGTGATATATCGGCAGATTAAATTCTACAAGATTTTTATATATCATATTTTTCTTTTTCTTTATTTTTTTCTTTGTTAAAATACTTTCTTTTATACTTATAGAAAATATTATATATTTTTTTGTGACTTTATGGAGCTACACTTTTGCTTTGATGACCTTCTCAGGCTGTTCATAAAAGACTTTCATCGCAA
This sequence comes from Murraya koenigii, assembly GCA_025617385.1. NCBI lineage: Eukaryota > Viridiplantae > Streptophyta > Magnoliopsida > Sapindales > Rutaceae > Murraya > Murraya koenigii. The sequence continues at coordinate 4,698,673 of CM046818.1, read as the reverse complement.
TTGCCATTTTATTATTGAGGGCCCTTAGCTCAAACAAATTAGGATCATAAATATTATAAACTTGATCTAAATTAACTGTTGACTAACTTTTTTGCTGCTAATCCCAACTTAAATCATGTGCTGAGTTAGATATTACTTGTTATCATAATATTTAGAACAAGCTATGAAAAATTTGACAAAAGAATATTTCTTTTGTCTTGCTTATACTTTTGAGGTTAATCATAACTTCTTTTATCTTTTAGGAAAGTAATTATAATTTCCTACAATCTTCATTAACATAAATGATTAAAAAAACCATATCTAAATATATCTTTTATCGCTTTATAATCCCATCTTAAAATGAAATTAATCATTGGGTGTAACCCTGAATGATCTAGGACTATAGCCTGACTAAGACGGATCACATAGGATAATTTATCAATTTTTTTTTATACTTATAAGTATAGTCACTTTCATATGAAATTTAAACCATCGAAGTTGATTGTGTGCTTTTGTTATATTGGGGCTTTAAGCTTGATAAAGAGCTTTAGGAACCCTCTCCCATTAAATATCGATCTTTAAGATAATAAATTGTAATAAAATTTTCTAATGAGTGATATTTGAATTTTGTGAAGAACTCTGGGCAATTTGATCCTCAGATTGATCTGAAATTGACATTTTTTTAACAATTTACTAATGTAGTCTTTTAAAATTTATACCTCTTGATGATTTTGTAAAACTTTGTCTCGACAAAGTTTGCTCAATTCTTCTTGGGCTTCATCAATCATGACAAGCCCATCATAACTCATTCTATTGCCTTTAATAAGTAATTCTTGACCTTTTAAGCACAATATTATACCCTTAATTATTTAGGATAGATGCTTATCTATTGAATTATTTGTTAAGAAAAATTATAATATTATTGTTAAATCCTTTAATATATTCAATTTTAAAATCATATTCAGCAAATAATTGTTGTCATTTAATTAATCTTTTATATTGTGGTAAATTAAGTAATTTATTAAATATAAATATTTTGACCTTAATGTTATTAAATCTAACTTTAAATTTATTTGGTAACAAAAAGAAAGTAAACTTAGCTATTTCATTTTTAATAGCTAACAATTCATTTTCATTATTATGATAATTCTTTTATGTGGGTTTAAATGTTCTGTTAGTGTATATATAAATATTTTTATGATTCGTTTTTTATACTGCACCCCAGTAATTATTAGATACATCAGTTTCATTAATTAAATTATCACTGGATGTTAGAAATCTTAATTTTGGTAAATTTTTATATTTTACCAAGATTTTGTATTATTCTTTTTTAATAATCCTTTCATTTGTCAAGTTTTCTATGAAACCTTTAACATAATTAAGGCATCCTAGAAATTTTTGAATGTGTTCTTTAGATTCTAATTTATTTGAAATAAATATATATATTTTTAGAAATATAATATTACATTTCTATTCCTGTTTTATCAATAATTAATCCTAAAAACTCTATTTTAAGCTTCATTATCTCAACTTTCTTTTTAGAAAATAATATTCTGTGTTTCTTACATTTTTTTTTTTACGAAAACTAAATGATTAATATGATATACCTCATTATTTGAAAATATCAATATATTATCCACATCGACAATGCAAAATTCATAAATTCTTTAACGATTTTATTGATCATTCTTTGAAATATTTGTGGTGCATCTTTTAATCCAAAAGACATCACAATCCATTCATAATGTCTTTGAGGTATACTAATGGCAATAAGTGGTATACTATATTCTTTAAGCTTAATTTGCCAAAATTCATATTTGCAATCAAATTTACTAAATATATTTTTGTTAATTACAGAAATAATTAATATATTTTTATGAGGAAAAAAATATCCATTATACTTGGTAAACTTTTAGATTCTCTAATAATTTTGAGATATAAGAATTCTTTAATCTATTTATCAAATTCTTATATATCCTCTTGTCAATATCTCATAGGGCTAATTATTATGATTTCATTTTGATAATTTAATTCCATATTAGCATATGTTTTACCAACTTCCCATAATTGAATTGAATTTTCACCAATGTTTTTATTAAGGTTTTCTAAGATTTTTTTTCATAATTTGTCAAGTTTTGGTTGATTTTTATATTAAGATACCATGTTGGCTTATTCAAAAATATATTTTTTAGGTTATTTGCGAATTGAGATTATAAATCATTGTATTATAATAGAATGATTACATGATGTTTTAAGGGTAATTGTTTCGTTAGTCATTATATAAATGAACTTACAATGAACTTAATATATAATCGTCAATTTGGATAAAGGTTTTGATTATACAGTTCTAAGAAAAATTTGTTCTCTATTTATTCCTTGTCCTGTTAAAGGTTTATAATCCTTTTAATAAAACTTTGGATAAATCCTTGAATTAGCTAAACTATCTCTTAAGCTAATATCAATTAAAATATGAAACCATTCAAGCTTATGCTTATAATATAATATAATCACTTTTATATAGACTATAAAAAAATTAGATATATATTAATATGGTTTGTTTAATACCTTCGATTGTTATAGATATTTATCTATTTTCTATGCAATAAGTAGAAAAATTCTCAAGAAACTTCATGCCTAATAATAAAGGACTTATTTCTGTTTCATATCTAGGTTCTATGAAAAGAAGAAAGATAAATTTTATTCCATTAATTTTTAATGGTATCTTATAATATTGACTTAGAGTTTTTCTTTCGGCATTAAATCCTACATATATATATATATGGTTTAATTAAATTTTTTTTTCTAAATATTTAATCATTTTAGAGTCTACATAAGATTTTGTAGCTCATGTATCTAAGATGGTAAAAGTTTCATGGTAAAATTTTCTATTATTATATTAGATTTTAGTTATTATTTTTAGCTGTTGCCAAAATCTCATTTAGTGGTGGTATCACAAGATAGTTACATCTAGTAAAACTTTAAGTTCTATTTAACTCTAAATATTTTTTATAGAGAAAATGATGTCCTCCATCCTATAATTACTCTATCTTTTTATGTATATTCTATATATTTAAAGGTATTTCCTCCAATTAGTATAAGTTGACTACTCAAATCTATTTCTCATTATTCTAGTAAATCAATTACTCTTAGTATTTCAGGAGACTGTATATTTCTAACTTTACTAAAAGTTTATTTATTTCTATAATATGGATATGATTCATCATATCCATAGTATATGTTATGCTATATGGATATGATTCATCATACATTATATTAAAGTAATTGAAATCATAACTTTAAGTTAAAGTTTTATTTATATTTTTATCCCTAAGACTTATAAAATATTTAAGGTATATCTTAAATATCAATTTTTTAATAACTAAGATTTCTTCGTATTATTCGAAAGAGTGCATGTTTTCAATCTTTTATTCTATTATCAAGTACAGCTAAGTTTACTGAACTATTAATTCCCTCTCTTAAAGGAGCCTTTATCATAATTTGAATTTCTCAAATATGAATATATCTAATTTTAAATCTATCACTAGATCTAATTTTATTGATTTTTTTCTTCTATATTTGATTTTAATAACAAATGTATATTCGTATTTCATTGTGCATGCCTTATTTCAATTAGTTCTTCTCTTACAGTAGCAATGAAATACATTATATTTTTTCTCTTGATCATATTAGCAATTTTGTTTTGCTAATTTATTGATTGAAGTCATAGAAGTTTACAATATCTTTTTATTAATCTTGAAGTATTATTTTTTATCAAAGATTAATTCTCTATTAAAAGAACATTGTTCTTCAAATTCTTCATCCTGATATAAATCTTTGTTTTATATTTCTTCTATACTCATTCTGAATTAGAATTACTTAAAGTCTCATTAGAAAAACAGTATATGCTATTATTGTCACTAATATCTTCACTATCAGTGATTAATTCTAATTCATTAGAATCTTTAAACATTTTAATGCTTGCTTTATTTTTCTTAAGACATTCATTTGCATAATGTCCTTCTACATTATATAACTAGCATTTATATTTTTTAGGCCTTTTTTCCTCAAATTTTCCCTTATATTTATTTTTCTTATACTTATTTTTCTTATAATTCTTTTTTATTTGTTTCAAAGAATTTATTCTTTTTAAAAATTTTTCCTATATTTATAGAGTTTATTTGAACAACTAAATCTTAGAGGTTCTTTAAACCTTGAATAGTATAGTCCTTAATTTTGCTTTTTTATCGATCTTCTATCCTTTATTTCAGAGTACCACTGATTTATTCTATTTCGTGCAAGTCTAATTCTATTACCTAAAGTATTAGTGTTTGTATTATCTTCATATTCTTTGATGTAGTCTTACATAATCTTTTTACCCTATAAGTTTGGAATATTTATAAAATATAAAGTGTTAAAATACATCTTTGTATTATCTTCTTCATGAAATTCACATTTATAATATAGTTCTTCAAAGCTACAAGTATAAGCTTCTAAATAAGATATATCAGACATCTCAAGCTTCTAACTTCAATATATTTTCCATCATTTTTCTAATTCTTGTCAAAAATCAGTTCCTCAATCTTCTCCTAAAATTTATCTTCTTATCTTTCATTCAAATATACTCAAGACTTGATCTAAGGTTACATTTTCATTAGAATTATCTACATATCATATCTTACTTTTATTATTATTATTTAATCTCATGAACCATTATGCTACTATTCTTGTGAATGAAGTTTTAAGGAATTCTATGACCCTATTCTATCAAATCCACTAAGTGCAAGTACAATTTTCATATATTTTACCAAATTTATTATAATTTTATCTCTATTATTGGAATAATCTATGTCTAACCATATTCTATCATGGTTTATTGGTTTTTCTTTATACTCTCCTCAAGTTTTATATTCTCTTTTAAGCTTATTAGCCTTAAAATATTGACTTTATTATCTTTTGTATTTTGTATTTCTTCTCTAGCATAAAAGGCTCTATCTCTATATTCACATTGTCAAAGACTCTTGACTTTGTTTCATTCATCATTAGATGTATGAATCTTTTTTTTATATCTTGTAAATTTATAAATACATCTCCATTTTCATTTATTTTAAAAGATTCTTTATCTCTATCAAATAGTTCTTTTAATTCATTATTAGTGTTTTCACTTAACATCCTTAAACTTATCATTTTTTTCCCACTATTTTATTAAATATTGGCCTTACTATAGGCTAAATTTCAATATTCTTATTTTCATTGTAGTGTATTATTGTATCATGTAGGATTTTATTCTATTCTTGAATTATTATGTATAATTCTTCTATATTATTATTAATCTATTGGATTTCAATTTTCTTAAAACTTCCCATGAATATTTGTGTCAAATTTATTTCCAAATTCCTCAATAATTTTTTAAATTTTATTTAATTGAATTTCAATCTTATTTAATCTTATGTTTATTGAATTTCTATTCATTATATTTATGATTTCTTGTTTTAATACATCTTGATCTTCAATCTTGAAGTATTGTATCATTTATTTAACTTAATCAAATTCTTGACTCATTTGATCTCCTAATCTTTCAATTTAATTTATATTTTCATTATTAAAATTTTTTATCTCAAGTATTTCATTACACTTTCTATATCGTTTATATATATGTTAGGATTACCTAATCTATTTAATAAATATAGAGAAATTCAGTTTAACTAATTATTTCCCCAAAGAGAGCGGTTAAGAAGAGGAGGTTGTTGATGCAGTTTTCTTTATTTGGTGTCATTTTGGATCTACATTGATTCTATATCTAGTAAAGCCAATAGGTTCGTCTGTCTTTCTTGGTCCATAATTAATTAAATCAAATAGTTGTAATCTTTTATAAGTAAATTATTTTTATCTATAACTAGAAGGAAGAACTAATTTCTATGTTTTGTGAAATTACTAGTAACTTAGGTAATTTATTCATAATACTATCTGTATAGTATTTATTACATTCTATTAAATATTTATGATATATAATGTCTCTTATTTATTTGAGAATGTGATTCTTTTTTAAACCTTTGTTTGTAAGGCAAAGTTTATACATAAATAAATTATTATATCCTAATAGTAAATTATTATAATGATATTTTTACTTTAGATTCTTTTATTGATCTAATTATATTCTTCTTTCTGTTTATTAGATAAAAGCCTATTATAAACTATCACAAGATCATCATGGTAATCTTTAACAAAATTAATATTCTATTGTTTCTAAAAAAAATTATTCCTAAAAACTTCTATTATTATTTTATCTAGTAAAAGTATATCTATATTTTAATTTTAATTTTTTTTACTACTATGAGTTCTCTAATTCTAAACTCATGAGCTTTTGATAAAATACAGTTGTTTTAACTGTTTAATATCTAAATTTCCTCTTTCGGATAAATAATATTGCATATGAGTAATAATATTACTTATCATTGTATAATTATTTATCATTAAATGATTTTCGAAATCTCCTATTACATAGACAATAGATTCCATTTTTAATTTTTGAATCAAATACTTAGCTTTGATACCAATTTATGGAAAACCAAAAACCTAAGACAAACAAAAGATAATAAAATGTGTAAATGATCTATTTTAATCTTTCAGGAGATTTTTATAATTTTAATAAATTAAAGTGGATCATTCGGTGCTTAAAGTTGCACTCTTTATTGTGAGAGTTTCATTTTCTTTTTAGAAATAATGTGGGATTACTAACTAAAATTTCATTAGCACTCGAGACTTTAGAGGTCCAAGTAGTACAACCCCATACATTCACATTTTTTTATATTTATACAATATTTTTCGATTTCCTCGATTGTTTACTTAGATAAGATTATAATAAATTAATTATTTATTATAATGGTTATTCTGTGATGTCGTGATTAAAATCACAGTATTAATATCGTATTTAAACATAAATTATATAAATAAAATATAAGACATATAAATTTAACATAAAACTTAAAAATCAATACTAAGTATAAAATAAAACATAAATTATATAAATGAAATATAGGACTTATAAGTGGAAGATAAAATAAGTTAATTAACATATGAATGGTAAATTGGTGTATCAATGGTACATAAAGCAAAAACTTACAAATATAATATAAACTTATAAATCAACAATACAATAAGTGTCAAATAAAACATAAAATTAAGTAAACGTAACATAAAACTTATATATAGAAAGTAAAACAAATAAATTAATGTAACAATAGTAAATTACTATATTATTAATAAACAAAACAAAAACTTACAAATGTAAAATAAAGCTTATAAATCAACATTAATTGAAAAGTAAAACATATATTATATATATAAAAAAAACATAATACTTGTAAATAGAGGGAAAACAAATAAATTAACATATGAGTGATAAATTATTGTATTATTGGTAAATCAAATAAAAACTTACAAATGTAACATAAAACTTGTAAACCAACATTAAGTGTAAAATAAAATATAAATTATGCAAATGTAATATAAGATTTGTAAATAAAATATAAAAGAAGTAAATTAGTATAAAATTGATAAATTGGATTATTATTACTGAACAAAACAAAAAATAACAGATATAACATAAAACTTATAAATCGATAATAAGTATAAAATAAAACATCAATGAAGTAAATGAAATATAAGACTTATAAATTGAAAAAAAAAAACAAGTAGACTAAAATAAGAATAATAAATTAGAGTATTGTTGATAAACAAAATAAAAAAATTATAAATATAACATAAAACTTGTAAATCAACATTAAAAGTAAAATAAAATATAAATTATGTAAATGAAACATAAAACTTGTAAATAGAAGGTAAAACAAGTAAATTAATATAAGAATTATTGAAAAAATAAAAACTTAAAAATATAAAATAAGAACTCATTACAATAATAATTACATTATACATTTTTTTATTTTATTTTTAAATTGGAAAATGATAGTTTTTAGTTTATATAATGCATGAGATGATATATATGAAATCTTATTAAGAATAAAACTTACTCTTAAAATTAGATTTTGAAAAACTATATTTTTTAATTTTTTTTAAAAGTTATTTGTAAGATAAGGTGATATTGCATCCCTCATGAAATATATATAAAACAGAAAATTATATCCAATTTAATTGATATATCATATATGTATAGTAATATAAAAATATTATACTCAACATGCCAGAAGCAAAAAAGGCAAAGACCAGGCAAGTGCCAATCATGTGGACGAATGAAGATAAGTAAGGGGTTTTGTATCCCCATGAAGATGCCTTAGTCATAAAGGCTAATGTTGCAAATAAGGAGTTCAACGGAATTTTGGTGGACTCAGGAAGTTCGGTAGACGAACTCTTAAAGTCCACTCTGGACAAGATGGGGATTACCAATATAAGACTCAAGCACACGAATACCTCTTTAAAGGGATTTGGTGGAGGAAGGTTGACTACCTTAGGGATCGTGAATCTGCCAATTACCATAGGCTCGAGACCTTTCGAGAAAAATATAATGCTGGACTTCATTGTGGTAGATGAAATTAGCCCTTACCAAATGATATTGGGAATGTCATTCATGAGAATCAGTTAGTCCGTAATGTCAACACATTACTTGGTGTTGAAATACCGAATAAATGGCATGATGGGGATTGTGAACAATATTGTAATTGAAAATGAAAAAAAAATATAAATGTCTTAGAATGAATATAGAATTTATAGTTAAAACTAGTTCAATAGAACTTCTTCTAATTATTTTCAATATAATTGTTTTATTTTTATTTGATGAGTGATTTTTTTGTTTAAATTAAATTAAATAAATAAACTATTCTTTGTTTAATGAAAGTTTAATATTAATTTACAAGTTTTATATTATTGTTATATATTATTTTTTTTGTTATTATCATTTTAGTATTTTTAAAATTAGAAAATATGAAACGACTACAAAAAGTATTGCTCTTTGTTATTTTACTACTATATCTTTACAAAATTTTCATTTTACTACTTTTCCGTTAAGATCATTAGTTGACTAATTAGTTGACGAATAAAATATTAATTTAATCCTTTATAGTAAAATACACAAATATCAAATAATAGACATAAAATAATTGTTATGCTTCTAAATTGTTAAATAATAATTTTGACCATGAAATTATAAATAATTATTAATTTATTATAATTATAAAAATAGTGAATTGACAAAAATACTTCTAGAATTTTATTTTAAAAAATAATCTAGATATCTATTTGTTAAAATAAAAAATCTAGAGGTATTTTTGTCAATTCACTATTTTTATAATTATAATAAATTCAGAGTTATTTATAATTTTATTGTTGAAATTATTATTTAACAATTTAGATGCATAAAAATTATTTTATGTTTATTATTTGATATCTATGTATTTTACTATAAAGGATAAAATTAATATTTTTTAGTCAACTAATGAAAAAGTAGTAAAATAAAAGTTTTGTAAAAATATAGTAGTAAAATAATAAAGATCAATACTTCTTGTAGTTGTTTGATATTTCACAATCCTTAAAGTTCTAAAATGGTAATAATTATTTTTATAATTTTAAAATACCAATTTACTATTTTTATCTTTTATTTACTAATTTTATATATAATTTATAAAATTTTATTTATCACAATATTAATACCATAATTTTGATCATGCCATCTTAAAATTTTTTATATTTTAATCAATATATTTATTTGCAAATCACTTTTGTATCTTTTAAGCGGTGGACATATCATGACCCACTAATAACAAAAATGTGAGAGTAACGGTAAGTCTTGACAGAATTATTTACCGGTATTTATATTTTATTATATACTATGATATTAAGAAAGTGGATAAGTTTAATAGAAAAAAAAAATTTGTATAATTTTATAGACCATTAAGATCCTTAAATCATTCAATGACTTTTAGATTCTAGGATCAGTATCCTTTTATAATTTGAGATCTTTTAAAAATCTTGTATTGACATGGATTTTACAAGTACAAGTTAATATTTAGTAGGCTATTAATTATTCCCCTCTCTTCCTTACTTTTGTATATAAAATTAAAAATCATTCTCACCAAAGAAGAAAACAACAGAGACAAATAGGACGGATAATCTTTGTAGTTTTTATTACTTTTGGAGGAGAAATAATTAAATTCAATAATATTATACATTCTAAATTTATCTCAAATAATATAATATTTATCAATTGATTGTTAAAATAGTATAATTAATTTACTTTAATTTTATAAAAAAAATAAACTAATTAATTAATATCATATTATTTAAAATAATTATTTAAAATGTATAATATTACTTATCAGATTACAGATTACCGGATGGAATATGTATATTATATAAACAAAAGTATGTATTTGTGAAAACTAAAAACATCAGGGACCCAGATATAATTATTATCTCATTCTAACATAATGTTTGAAGACAGACCAAAATCCAGACCGACGATCCTCGGGCTCTGGGACTGCAACGGTTGGTGAACTCGTGAATAACGTTGAACACATGCCTAGTGAAGGTGATTGAGACTTGAGACAGCTTATCCACTCAAATCATTGAGACGTAGGTGGGGTCCATCCAGTTTCATCAATCATGGCCAAATCAAGGGTTTTGTATTTGGCTTCGCTGTAATCTCTGCAATTGGGTACGTCTCTAGATTCATTATAAATTTTTTGTTCCCCCCATGGGAAGCACATTTTAATATTTTATCATCATTTCTGCCCCACTCCCTGTTATAAATAATGAGTAAAAACCGCAAAGGCAAATCCAGCAAACAGCAACTGCAGAATAGCGAAACCTGGAACAACAGAGAACGCAGCTTTGGATGTAGTACTGGAAATTCATAATTGGTAAACAATTTCAATCACATACTTGGAATTTTGGATTGGACCAACGCCTCCAACATACATGAAGGATGAAGCCCATTTGAGGGAAGAAGTGTGACCCACTCTAGTTAGAGCCCTTAGAAGTCATAATTGTAAACAACTTTTGTTATAATCTCTCTGCACACTGTTACTTGGCCGAGGGCAGCAAAATAAATAAATGAATCATAAATAAATTGGATCAAAATTTTACTGAATTAAATTTGATTTATTTATTAAATGAATTAAAGTTTTAAGATTGGATTTGATTCATTTATTAAATGAATATTTTGTTCAATTCATTTAATTTCTTTAGAAGAATTAATAAGCGAATCAAATCGAATCTGAATTCAATTACTATTTGTTTATCTTATACCAAATCTATTACAAATAGAATTGAATATGAATTCGTTTACAAAAATATGATTAATAAACAAAAATTAAGTAAAATAAAATATAAAAAGACCACAAATTTAACATCCTACAAAAATACAAACTTATTATCATTTATAATTACTATATTAGCCTTCAAACTTTAAAATTTTTTCAAACATATTTAAGAATAAATAAGTAGTTTAATTAAACGAATAATAAATAAATTTTAAAGAAATGGATTGTATTTGATTCATTTATAACTTATTTATTAAACAAATCCTACACAAATAAACAAATTAATGTCCTCAAACTAGATTCAATTCGTTTAATTAGCGAATCTGATCGAATTCATCTATTTATCAAATGAATCAAAATTTTCAAACTCAAACTCATTTAATTTATATCGAATCAAATCGAATAAATGAATCATGACCTAGATTGTCACTCCTTGCAATCATATGTGTACTTTATTTTTTTTAATTATTTTAAGAGTTTTTGTAGAAAAACAAATTACAAGACATTAAGAAAAGTCTTCTGAGTTTTCTAGAATCTTTATTATAGTTTAAAGATAATGTTAAGTGTAATGAACAAAAGACATCATTGTTTAATTATATACACACACACACACAAAAATATATTCCATCGTGTATTTTTCTCCAACAATAAAATTATGATTACAAAAATGGTTTTATAAAGAACATTACTCAAGTTAAAAATTAAAAAGCGGATTCTACCGAGGGTCCCGTGTGGACGAAGAAGGACGATAAAATCTTTGGTTCATTTGCGGTTTGGACGTACATTATTTTACAAGGCCTGCAACTTTGTTAAGGCCTTCTTAATTCTTCAATTAACAGTGACACAACAACACTTCAAGTCTTCATCATCACCACGATAAACGTACTTCAGGAGACAAGAAGTTTGATAAAAATAAACTATTAAATTGAGTTAGTAAAAGAAGATAATGCTGTGTTTAGTCTATAACACATCAAAGCCTCACTTTGATCGATTGGTGCCAACAACAACAACCTTTTGTCATCTCCAATAAGAATTTTATAAAGCAAAGGCCAAACAGAAGCCACTTTCTCAGTTTTGAAATACTTTTGACGATAATGATGTGTCCATTTTCAGCCTCCATGATCGAATCTACAGCAAAAATTAAAGCAATTTCAAAAGATTTTCGACCCCACTTTTATTAAAAAGAAAGAAAAACTCATTCGTGTATATACACGATAATTCCGCTGTAATATTTCTCTGTCATAAACAAAATAAATTAAGAGAAATTTGGACCGCATCGGTAAAATAGTTATCAAAACGCTTCTAGTGAGTTAAAAAAACGAGTAAATTAGTTTCAAAGCCATCTCAAATACATTGGCTTTCAAATTTTAAGAACAAGAAAGAATATAAAAACCCGAAATATCGGTCAAAAGCCGAACAAATGTGACCGTACGGACGGATACTGAAGTTGGTGGTGTATGGTCAGTCCAAGGACTTTCTGTATCTTCACGTGGGGCCCAAAATAAGACACCTAACGAACAAAACTCCTTTTAATTATTAAGCAAATTCTGGGACAAAACTGCCCTCGGAAGATTTTCACCCAATAAGAGTGGGAAATGAATGATCGAAGAGTGGGAGACGTGAAGGATGTAAGAGTGGCAAACCAAGTACCTGCGGAGGATTTTTGCTTCTGAGTTCTGACCCATTTTGGCTTTTGGTTTGAATGATTAAAGGGTTCTTTTGGTGCACTTTTTTGAAGCAATGCTGCGCATTATGCGTATTTCTTTGCTTTAAGTTGCAAAGTTTGCGTCCAAAACGACAAAAGATACCGCCCTCGTTAGTCGTTACACTAAAAACGACAAAGTCTGTAGACTGTTCTTTTACTAGAATATTCAGGACAAAGATCGGAATCTCATTATAACAAAATTTGCAAAATCATGATAATGCTCAAAATTTTGGAAAGTATTAACCTCTGATTATTATTATTATATGTATATATTTTTTTGTGTGTTATCTTTGAGTGACTACGGCAATTTTCATTTTAAATGTCATAAAAAAGTTTAAAAGTAATATATACAATGTGATAGTAGTGTCTATGACATTCGATTTTTAGATGTGATGAGGTATCACGTCATTACTGTGCTCATCAACAAGTCAAAGACGCAAATATATTTTGAAATTAGTTGATCATAATAATTTTAGCAATCATGGGAGATAAATTTTGAAACACATGGTATGTAATTTTTTTTTATTTACCCTTTTTTTACCCCTTCGATTAACTCGTTAAAACAATCATATTTTGTATCACCCCGCCCCCATCTCCATATAATGAATCTAACTGCAAATCACATATTACATATATATTTAAAAATCTCTTAACAAATATAACAATTCAAGCCTCAAATACAACACTAAAATATATTGGAAGTATTTTAAATTTCTATTAAACCATCTATCATCCTCAATCACAAGTTCTTCTCTTCACTTAACATGAATCAATTATAATTTTTAAAAATTGAATCACAATAAACTATAACGAGTACAAAACTCAGTAAGTAAATTAACTTTTCATATATAAAAATATATACATACTTATATGTAATGCAAATTAATGATATGACATGATTTTTTGAAAACATTGTAAAACAAATTCATCAAAAAATTTTTTTGTCACTTTCAAACGTTCATATTTTCTTTTAAAAGAATACATATTTTAATAATGTGACATTTTGCGCTATACGTAGCACTTTATATTATACGTGACACTTTATTATATGTTGACCCTAAAGAGGTGGCCTCCAAAATGGCCTCCACACAACTTTAAGAGATGGCTTCCAAAGCAAAATCTCATAAAGTAAAAATTATGTTTCCTAAAATCTATTTCCCTCATTTATGAAAAACTTAATGCATTTTCGTACTTATGCCAATGAACTATCAGACACATATATGCCCATATACATAATTACACTTATCACATATCAACACATCACATAAATACATGGGAAGGAACATATAAATTAATATCCGTAAATATTAAAAATAAGCTTTTAAAATATATCCAATATATACATATTATTTATTATTATACGTTTTAGAAGTCTAGTTTATTTACCTCTTAGTATCTAAATGTAACAAATGCGTATTGATATCGTCGGTCTAAAAATCATTAATAAAACTCTCATAAGATATAATTAGCTGATAAGATATAAACTCTAATATCATTAAATTTCTCATTTTAAACATCTCCTAAACTCAACCTCAAACACTCATAATATTTGATCCTCAAAATAGAACAGCCCGTTTTCTTTGTTTTTTAATAAATTATTACCTTATCGAACAAATCTCAAATCCTATAGAGAATATGCTGACATATTAAAAATTCATTGGTCAAAATTATATAACTTAATTCCTTCAAAAACTATTGAAAATAATTTATATTTCAGACATCATCAAATTTGTCAAACAATTTTATGTTTCGAACATACTTGATTTAAAAATACAAAAAAAAATATTATTTTATTATGAAATCATGAAACTTTCTAAATCATTGGTACAAATTTCATAATTTTTTAAGAAGTCTAGGCATGGTAAAATAATTTTGCAATTCACATTCTTCACAGAAATCAGAAATTTCCTCGTTTTCAAACTTAATTTGAAAAATTCATAACAAATTGAATTCAAATCCGATTTTATCAAAACATTCTTGAAAATATCTAGTTCAATATATCCAAAACTCAGAATTAAAATCAATTTTTTTAAATTACTATGATTTTCGAAATAACTCACTTTCGGCATTTTTTTTTTTATAAAATTCTAAGTTATTACTTATGCTACAACTATATAATCATGCTTCTTCATAACAAATTATCAAAAATCAAAAATTGAAATTTACTTCTAAATATTATCTCATAGATGAACTAAGAATAAGAATTTCTTTTTATTCCTTTTTTTTTTCTCTATCTCTCTCTCTCTCTCTTTTCTCTCCATCTCTCTTTTTTTTTTTTTATTCTTCTCACTGTCTCTCTCTCTCTTTCTGTCTCTATCGTGTCTTTTTTTTTTTTTGCCCTTTTCTCTATCGTAATGAGAAAGTCAATACATTTTATTCTTTTTATTCTAGATTACAAGGATACTAAATAATAGAAAGGATAAAAATACTTTTAATGAAATAACTAATGCCTAAAAAAATTTTAGGCGTTACATATCTAACGATGGCAAAATTACCTATGAACTTGTAAACTTGCCCAAATCTAGCTACAAAGACCTTCATTGTGGGTAATTTTGCGAATAAGTTTGGTATTTTAAACTTAAATCTGTTATAAGTTGCAGATGAGTTTGGTATTAAGAAAAAATCCACCGAATATCTGCACATGTATCCTCCAACCAACATTTTTTATTTTGATTATTTATGTTTTTAATTTCAATCATAAAAATTATATTAAAAAATTTAATTAAAAACATATATAAGTTAAACCGACCCTATCTCACTGCAGATGTATATATAAAAAAAATTAAAATTTTTAATTTTAATACTACTGATATTTTATTTTAATTTGATTGATTTTTTTTTCTTTAATGATTTGAACCTAATGATAGCTTACTAAAGTTAGGTTTTTATTTGTTAACAGTAGTTGTACAAAATTACTTATAATATTATTGACAGTACTTGTATATTGATTAAAAAGAGTAAGGCATTGATATCAATGATGATGATTTAAATCGAATATATTTTGTGTATTTATTTTAATATTGAAATTTTAATTTTTTATTTACATTAATAAAATCCATAATTAAATATTGTTGGCAAATTTTTTAGGCTATTGTTATAAATTTATAATTTAAGTTTTTATGTATTATTAAAAGTATTTTTTAATATTTATAATTTTAAATAAGAAAACCTACAAAAAAAATCGAATCGAGTTGCAGGTGGTTTTGATAATTGTTAAAACCTGCTATTTGTTACATGCAAATTTTGGTAATTTAAATCTTTTTTGGGGTATGCATTTGGTAATGACTAATCTAGAACATATGAGATCCATTGTCATCTCTAATCACATTTAAGAATTTCTCTTAAGTAAATGGGCAAAGCCACACAAGGACCTAAGGAGGTCCAAAAAAAATTATATACAATATATTCATTATTTTAATGTATAAAATATTCTTAAATGAAGAAAACATATACATTATAATTTTCTAATGAAAGATCCATTTTCTAACTCTGCCCTATTTATGTAATTAGTATTTATTAATTTTAATATGTTACAAATTACATTTGAATGAAAAAAAATTAATGTTGTATAAATTTAGAGTGATGATAAAATTATTTCATTCAACTAATTGAATTATATCACGTTAGTTTGTAAAAAGAAAACTAGTACAAAAATTTTTGACTCATTATAGATAAATTTATCTCATGAACTAGTAAAATATAATTTGCTATTACTACAACTGGTAAAAAAAATTATTAATAATGAAAAAAATTGTAATATATATATATATATATGTGTGTGTGTGTGTGTGTGTGTGTGAGAGAGAGAGAGAGAGAAAATTTCAATCCATGATTCTAGATTTGTTAGTCTAAGAAAGTGATTTAATAATATAATGATCATGAAAGTAATAACAACCGTAAGTAATAAAAGTAATGATTTTAATAAAATATAAAATCTGAACTAAATCACTAATATATATATATATATATATATATATATATATATATATATGTATGTATGTATGTATGTAAATACAAGCGCACAAATTAACACATCCTGTACAACAGGCAATTTAACAATCCAGTACAACACAATTTTTTTTCCCCCCAAGATGAAAAGGTATCTACTATAGCAAGCTCCTCTAAAATAAAACTATAGTCAATGGCATATCACTTTATTAGTTGCTTGAGAATAAGGAAGATAAAGAGGAGAGATTGGGATGGGAGGCACATGACATTGCTACGTGCATAATGCATTGGGCACGTGCTACTATTACTTTACATTTTATGATGTTATCGTAAAGATCATGGCTCTATATACAAATGTCCTTTATCGACAACTCACTTATTTCATCGTCATCTTAATATTCAAATTATTAATCATATGATCTAATTTTGTTTGGTCACATCTCTCTTTTTAAGAAATGTAATCTCTCACTTTTAGCCACTCAAGACAATAATTCCAAAACCGAACCCTAGATGTGACACATCACTTTTTTTTTTAATTATTACAGTATTAAAACATATTGTAATATAAAATGTATTAGGAATTTTGATCCGTGGATTTGTTGTATGATTTAGAGGTTCATTGAGCATAACTTATGAATTTACCTCCATTACCAAATGGATAGAAATTAGTCTCTATTTTATAATTTATGAAAACAAGAAAGACCTTCATGGGAGGCTCAAATTTGTGCCCTTCAGATCGGGACGACAGAAATCCTCATAAAAACAGGGGTCATGGGAGATTTTTCCCATTCAATGAAGGTTTGAGAATTATTTTATAGTCAATTTTTTATTCAAAAAAAAGATGAGACAATTTTTTATGTACTGGCGGAATCCCTATTCCCTTCCCATTTTCTAAGTTTTATTTTTAATTTTATTTCTTTAGAATTATTAATAAATAGATAATAAAACTTAAATTGTAAAATATTAAGTATTTGTATAAATAAAAAATATCAAAAATACTTAAATAAATAATATAAAGATTAGTTAATATACAGATTTTATTGTAATTTATATTTAATCACAGCCCAAAGCCCACCCTTTAAATGCATAGTCTACAAATCAAATCCTAAACCACTCTGTTACAGTCTTACTCATCATTTCCAAATTATTCTTACCGCAGTCAGCATCCATCTCATCCTCATCTCATCATACCTAGTAGTATGTCGGTCATTATCTCATTAATTTAAGTATTTATATTTATTTTATTATTAGTATAAAAGTAATATATTTTCCTTTTTGTTAAAAAATGATAAAGATTGATAGAGATAATTATTCCAATGATTTGTATTTTTTAGTATGACTTTTATAATAAATTAATGTTAATTAAGGTATATTATCAAATTTTATTTAAATTCATGAATTGGGCATTGGAGATCTCCTATTATTATTTAGAGATCTTCATCTCCTCCCCTCAAGCAATTATAAGAGAGATGAGAAGGAGACATGAACATATACAAAATAACCACAATTGTTTACCAAAGCAACTTCCACTACTTTCACTCAACTCCCTACTTTTTGCCTCCCTTTTCTCTTCTTTAGCCCGCAAGATTCTGAAACGTTGGACTGGAAATTGCATGTTGTTTAAATTGATTTGGACCGTTTGATTTGAGGAATAAAGGCGATTTGATTAAATGATAGATTTTCGTGGAATATTTGTTGAATTTCACTATATTTATATCTTTATTTAATTTTTAGTTATTTTATTTTACTTTAATTTTTAATCTAAATCCTCTTATTCGATTGTTAAAAAAAATTTAGATTAAAATAATTTCAGTAGCTAATAAAATATACAATCTTTGTGGGACGATACTCTACTCTTTATTATATTACTTGTGCCGGCTAGTATACTTATTAATTTACGCAATACAAATAAATTTAGATATAAATTAAATCAGCAAGAGTAATATTATAGCACCAGACTATAAATGTTCCTTGGTTATCTCATTTTTATTGCAAATGTTACATTCGATTTCCCCTATCAAAGAAAATAAAACTATTACGGACACATAAACATAAATAAGATATTATATTGTTTTATAAACATTAGAATTGAGATCAAGTGTATAGTTATCAAGTCATATAAACTGTTTTTACTTTTTATACATTACCAAGATTAAGATCGAATATTGATATTATTTTATGTTATTATTATTTAATATTTCTTCAAACAAATTAGTACATAGAATTTGAAAAAAAAAAAACTTACATTAAGTTGTGGGAATGACATCATAATTCTCGATCTAAATTTACCAAATAAGTTTTAAAAAGGATCTCAATTTTTTTTATTTTTGGATTTAATTGAATATGAAAACAAATATATAGAAGAAAGTTCATATACAAATAATAAAATTTTATTTATTTTAAATTTGCTCTTATAGAAAATTATATAAATAACAAGATTTTATTAGATGAACATATGAGTAAAGGCCGGTTTAGTATTGAGGTTAGGTAAATGTAATTTAAAAGGTATAACACTAAAGTATTTAATAAAGACTAACTAGTAATTACAGAGACTTAAAAACTCAATTAATTTAATTTCATATTTATATGATAAATAACTTATAATTTTTTATTATTTTTATTAAAATTATGATCTAAATATTATATTTAATATATATTATTATTTTATATTTTATAATTATAATTTTTTTATACTAATTGTAATTTAAAAATTTCAATTAATGAAAAGGTGATTTGATTGTTGCATAAACATTGAAAAAATAAAAAATGCATATGGGAGCAAACCGACAAATATATATGATAGGATGAGGACTCCTTGTCCCAACTTTAATACAGTAAAGTAAGGCTTCTCCGCCGTATGCTATTTTAAATTCTTTCTTTTTCATTAAATTCAATTATTATTATATATATTTGCACGTATGTTATTTTTTATTAATTCTGGACTTGAACACTGGACTGCTGTCAAACACATAATGAAGTATCTGAAAAGAACTAAAAATTATATTCTTGTGTATTCTGGTGATGAGCTTACTCCAGTGAGTTATACTAATTCTAACTTTATGTCAGATAATTATTCTAGAAAGTCTACTTTTGGTTATGTGTTTACATTAGAAAGTAGAGCTATTAGTTGGAGGAGTGTGAAACAGTCCTGTATCGTAGACTTCACAACAGAAGCTGAATATATGGCAGCATCTGAGGCTGCAAAAGAAACGATATGGCTCCGCAACTTCCTTCAAGATTTTGAGATAGTATTTGCTGTAAGTGCACCACTTAAATTATTTTGTGACAATAGTGGTGCAGTAGCTCAATCAAAAGAACCAAGGAATCACAAAAAACAAAAACACATTGAAAGAAAGTATAATCTCATAAGAGATATAGTGCAGAGAGGTGATGTAAAAGTTACCCAGACTGCGTCACAGCAAAACTTGGCAGATCCTTTTACTAAGGCCATCCCTGAGAAACTTTTTAACTTGCACTTAGAGTCCATGGGCATGCGAGAGATGTCAAATATGCTTTGAGAGCTAGTGGGAGATTGTTAAACAAATATACTCTTTAAAGTATATTTATATTTATTGTAATAAATAATATTTCTGATTAATAAAATAAAATGAGGTATTTTATTAATGTATCTTTATTGCGTTAATATTTTGAGTAAAGTCCATTTAATCATATTATATGTATTTATGCGATCATCATGTGGATTCACAGAAGACATAAATACAAGTTATCTTATGATTAAATGAATTAAGTTCGCACTTGATAAATAAAGTTGGGCACTTTATTTAGGTATAAACTGTAATGAATTCATTGAGTGATTTGTCTTAATCATGTATGAATTTATTGATGTAGTATGACTACATTGAACTGAATCACATATGAGATTTAATTAACATAATAATAACTATCAGACTTATTAAATCTCATAGGCGTTGATTTACTGTAATCTTAATATTGAGTTAGTTGTAATTTCATAATTATAGTTGTTATTTCATTTAAGTTACCAATGGGCACGACATACACATGTAGTCAAGATCACCTGGTATCTTGGTGGGAGCAATTACAAGTAATGAAATTATAGATTAATAATATAGAATTTGTACGACACATCTCTTGACGGGTTTTCAGTACTTGATCATAGAATTCTCTAGCCAGAGTGTCTTAATATAAATAAGTATGTTGAAAATGATCATTAAATAAAACCAATAAGTATCAAGAAACAAGATATAATTAAATTGATTGGACAGTTGATATATCAATTTAAATTAATGATGTGGTACAAATGATTGTGCAGTAAAGAAATCAATGTGGCTTAGGCGAATTATATTCGAACATACAATTATGGAGGTCAATTTCAATCTTATAGTGAAGTAGAATTGGAATTAAATAATTATATTTGTTTAATTACAAATTTAATTATTGTAACCACTATTGTATGTTCCCAAATGATCCCCGGGCTAGCTCATTTAATTGACAACACCATCACTAGACCCAAAAGCAAGAGAAACTGACATATTAGATGAAAATCATAATTATAATATTTATTAAGATCTAGTATGTTATATTTAAGTATAAAAGGGGCTTGTGATATTTTACAAGGTGGTCCCCTAGTTAGTTACACATTATCTTTACTTTTAGGTAAGTGGAGAGATATCATTTAATTTAAATATTTAAATAATTAAATTAAAAGAGAAATTCTATTTTAAATATGAATTCTAATACTAACATACTAGTATTTTTCATAAGATATTATAAAAGATGTATTATTCTCTTAAGCCAAAGGTATAAAAGAGAATTTCAGGGCTTTTGAGAAAAATGCAGAAGACATTTAAGAAAAGCCAGTTGCAATTAGGGAGTGGTGAAACAGACGCATACACGTCCAGTGTTGATCAATCTTGAGTTATAGCCTGGAAGATCGTTTGGAGATGGATCTATAACTCTCAATTGTTCATCTTCTCAAAACATCAAGATATAAATTTTTAGATTATTTAATTCTTATTTATTGTATGAAATTGGTCCTAAAAAAGTTTTAATTGAAAAATTGAAAAACCTAAGTTTATTCCCTACAAAATATAGATTAGAAATCTAATATTCTAAACCGCCCAAATCGATCGTTTATAGCTTTGCCACGCTTTTATGTAAAATTGTTGACTATAAGCATGCATAGGAAGCTGCTAGACGGAAAAACAAAGTATAAATTATAAAAGTGAAAATTCCTCAAATTACGGTGCATATGTTCTTACACTTGTTAATTCTTCAAAATTATTTTCAATTATAATAATAATTATTATTATACTGCTGAAGATTAAAAAAGTCGAAGAGAGAGAAGCAAAAGCTTATGAGTTTTGATTGAATTATGGATAACGAATTATGCATTTTACTTCATAAAACAATTGAACAAGTGAATCTTTCAGCGTTTTAATTAGTTAATTTAATGTATTAATTACGTATAAGCTCTCTCTTCGACTATGTGTAATCTTGCCCTAGGGGCGGACCAGGATTTTAAATTATCTTGAGTTAAACTAAAAATTTTATATTTTGAAGTGAGTATAAACATTCATAACTAGCAATAAATACATCAAATAAGGAAGATACAAAAAAATCCTATAAATACATACACTAAACAAAAATAATTATATATATATATATATAAAAAGAATAGAAAACTATTTTTCAAATTCAAATATAAAAACACTATATTTCAATTATTGAATCTAACAACCTATAATAACATGTAATTATATAAGGGTTAATAAATCAATCAAGAATTTTAAGCCAAAATAAATTAATACTTGTAACTACAATCAATTAAAAATAGCAAGTAGAACTTTTATGTTTGAAAAATAATTAATTACAAGGCTTAATAAATTAATAAATTAATATTTATTTATATTTTTAAATTATAAAAATATTATTAGTAAAAAGTTTTAATGATAAGCTAAATTCAACCTAGCAAAAATGTAATTGGGTGCAATTATTTCTCTGCTATGCGCACTAACTCTCTTTGAAGAATAAGATGTTGATGATTTTTCTATAAAGAAAAACTTCTTAAATTAATCAAATTTTATTTTCTAACATGTCCTCTTAGTTAATATAATTAATAAATAAAATCTCAAAATTCACATAAAAATTTATGAAAATGTTAATAATTATTACTATATGTTGTTTTTTGCAAGTATTTTTAATACTGTTATATTTCATTGACAATACTTTTTTTTCAATTAAAAGTTTTTAATATAAATTAAAGCAGTAATAACATTTTACCCCGTAATGTTTTCAATCTAATTAATAAATATATAATTTAATCATTTTATAAAATAAGCCACTAATTTCAATTGGAAAAAAATATGATTGAATTAGGGACATATTTGCAAATAAAATAAAAACTCGGTTGTTTTAAAAAAAATGAAAAAAAAAAAGGTAATTGAATTAGGGACATATATGAAAACAAAATAAAACTATCATTATATGAAATTAATCAAAACATTAAGGGGTATAAATGATGTGTTTCCCGTATACGATGCACTTTATTAATCAAACTAGCAAGTTGCGCTATAAATAGAATCAAATGAAGCTTTTCAAATCACCCCCGCATTTTGTTATTTGCTTGTCTAGAGCTAAGTATTCTCAAATCGCTGAGTCCAAGTCATCTTTGTTTCTGCTTAGTGAGTCCAAGAACAAATTAAATAATATGTCTACGTCTACCATTTCACATACCACACTTAACGTACCCACCAAAAATGGCATTCAGCTTTTCCTAAAATCTATTGCTTCATAACAGTATTCTCGTTAGCCAAAATTGCTAAAGCCAAAACTGGTATTGACAAGGTTTACCGCTCTCCATCTTACACCGTTGTAAATCTTCAACAAGATGATGAATCATTCAAGATTGATCAAATGAGTCTTGCTGAGCTTGTGAAGATGAAAGATCTCGACCAACTTCATAACTTTGGTGGGATTCGCGGTGTAGTCTCCGCTCTTGAAACAGATTTCGATGGTGGAATCTGTGGCAATGATCAAGATATTGCTCGGAGACATGAAGCATTTGGTTCAAACACGTAGAAGAAACCCCCATCTAAGCGCTTGTTCTACTTTGTTGTGGAAGCTTTTGAAGATCTTAGTATTCTGAATCTTTTAGGCTGTGCCGTGCTTTCTCTTGCTTTTGGCATTAAAGAGCATGGCTTGAAAGAGGGATGGTATGAAGGTGGAAGCATATTTGTTGCAGTCTTTCTGGTCATTGCCATCTCAGCTGGAAGCAACTTTAGACAGAATAGACAGTTTGACAAGTTATCAAAAGTAAGCAACAATATACAAACCGATGTCATTAGAAATGGTCGGCGCCAACAAATATCTATCTTCGAAATTGTTGTTGGAGACGTCATATGTTTAAAGATTGGAGATCAAGTACCTACCAATGGATTGTTCTTAGATGGCCATTCGTTACAAGTAGACGAATCAAGCATGACACGGGAGAGTGATTGTTGATGCAGAAATCTGATCTGATCGATTAGCGACTTGATATTAAATTTCAGCATTGCCATTAAATTTACTTTTTGACGAAGCAGTTTGCCAATCACCAATGATGCCTGTAACTGCTAACAGATTATTTACGATCACCTGAAATCATAGAAGACAATTAGAGATGCGGAAAATTTTTCTTACGTAAACCCTCCTTCGCTCAAGTCAGTAATCGAGTTTTTATGAGACAAACTTATACCACTTCCATTAGGGCTTTTTTTCGTTGCCCTTTTAACTCAAAAGCCCTTCCATAAGAAGTACCAGAAATTTTTATTTTTTTTTAAAGGAAGAGTATATCAGAAACCATCGAAGAGACCCCTCAATCCTTACAACTGTCCTAATAAATAATAATCACCATCATAACCGGCATAATCATCATAATTGTCCTACTAATGATCACAATGAAAACATAATAATGATCACAATAATAACAAATAATAACTATCATAATAATTGTCGTAATAATAACTGTAATAATAATTATTATTATTATACTCATCTAGTCGAGGTAATTAGAATTACCACCTGGTCCAAGTGCTCTGCCCAGAAATTTTTATTTTTTTTTAAAAGAAGAGTATATCAGAAACCATCGAAGAGACCCCTCAATCCTTACAACCGTCCCAATAAATAATAATCACCATCATAACCAGCATAATCATCATAATTGTCTTACTAATGATCACAATGAAAACATAATAATGATCACAATAATAATAAATAATAACTATCATAATAATTGTCGTAATAATAACTGTAATAATTATTATTATTATACCCATCTAGTCGAGGTAATTAGAATTACCACCTGGTCGAAGTGCTCTGCCCAAAGTTACCAGACAATTACTTGGTCGATATGATCTATTCAAGCTTATCAGATAACTATCTGTTCATAGTATTTTATTTGAACTCATCATATAACTATTTAATTATAGTAATCTACTCAAAGTTACTCTAATTTATTCCCCGAACAGTGATCATTTGGAGGTCAACAGCAGCCATAGTCCATTCTTGTTCTCTGGCACAATGGTGGCTGATGGTTATGCTCGTATGTTTGTCACGCTGTTGGCATGAACACAATCTGGGGCCAAATGTTGAGCCAAATAAGCCACAACAACAATGAGCAGACGCCTTTACAAGCCCGGCTCAACAAGCTAATTTCATCAACTGGTAAGGTTGATGATATAGTGAATGTTGTCGTGGGGATTGTAGCTACTGCAGTTACTATTATTGTGGTTGCAATACCAGAAGGTCTCCCTTTGGCTGTTACGCTTACCCTTGCTTATTCCACGAAGAGAATGATAGCTGATCAAGCTATGGTGAGGAAGCTCTCTGCCTGTGAAACAATAGGTTCTGCGACCACCATTTGTACTGATAAAACAGGCGCACTCACTGAAAATCGGATAAAGGTGACAAAGTTTTGGCGTGGCAAAGAACCTGTAAAAGAAAGTGACGCTTCATCGGTTTCTTTAAATATTATTAAATTGATCCAACAAGGAGTTGGTCTGAATATGACCGACTGCGTATATAGGGAAACTTCAGTATCTAATATTGAGTTTTCGGGTAGTCCTACTGAAAAAGCAATTCTGTCTTGGGCTGTCCTGGAATTGAACATGGATATGGAGAAAGAAAAGCAGAGTTGTATCATCCTCCATGTGAAAGCCTGCAATTCAAAAAAGAAACGCAGTGGGGTCATAATGAACAAGAAAACGGACAACACAAGCCACGTGCACTGGAAAGGAGCAGCAGAGATGATTCTAGCAATGTGTTCAAGTTACCATAATGCTTCTGGAAACATCAAACATCTGGATGATGCTGAGAAGGAAAGATTTAAGCAAATTATTCAATGTATGGCAGCTAGCAGCCTCCGATGCATAGGTTTTGCTCACAAACAAGTTCCAGAAGAAGAACATCAAAATGAAAAAGATCAGAAGAAGCTAAATAAAGACAACTTGACCCTATTAGAATTGGTGGGTATTGCCGTCAGAATAAATAAGAGTGATCTCGATCAGGCCACTATGATCAAATAGTTATCTGGTGAGCTTAAGTAAAACAAATCATCTCGATTAGGTTGTTATCTGAAGAGTTTGAATAGATCGCCTTGACCACGTGATTATTTGGTTTATAATAGATCATTTCGATCAACTAATTATTTAGTAACTTTGAGCAGAGTACTTGGACGAGGGGCAACTCCAATTACCTCGACCATATAAATATAATAATGATAATTATTACAGTCATTATTATGATAATTTTTATTATGGTTATTATTGATCATTATTATCATTATTATTTTTAATATTACGATCGTTAGTACGATTATTATGATGATTATGAGAATGATTACTATTATTTATTTAGATGGCTATAATTATTTGAGGGACCTCTTCCATAAAGCTCATGCTCTCTTCCTCTCATTATGAAACTATTTTCTTATACATTCTATTAAAAAAATTTTGGCTATAAGACAATGTGAATTAAGACACATGAAAGGTAGTAAAAACTCGATTACTGACTTAAGCGTTTGAGGGATTTCGCCGAAAAAACATCCGGTGATTTCTAACCGTCTTTATGATTTCAGGTAATTGTCATTTATGAGCTTGTAGATTATTTGCTCATGAATTATCTGCTCATAGTAACAAGAAGTACTTAGAAATTAGCAAGTCGCTTCTCCACAAAAAATAAATTTAATGATAATGCTGAAGTCTAATATCAAGTTATCTCAATTAGTTTTGTTCTCATCTAAGCAAAAGTAATTACTCACAGTAGAGTCCTTTCAATTGCTGAATTAGCTCAAGATCTTACAAACACGTGAACCCCGGTTTGAAGGAAATCGAAGCGAAAATTATGATCTATGCTATGCCTCCCTTTGTAGAAGCTTCATGAGGTGTGTTTGTTTGAAGTCTTAATCTTATAGATTATCTTTCAAAGTCAAGTTACAACTTAAGCTTAAAATGCCTAACAGTTTCAATTTTTATTCATTGTGATAATGCATGCGTAAATTTATTAGTTTAATACTCACCCCAAACATGTATAACAAAAAGTACTTGAGAAAAGCTTGGTTAGTCATAGCGCTAAGTTCTTTAGACACGATTACGAATCTCTATTTAGTAATTGAAATTATTGTTCGTAAAATGTTTCAGATGCTATTTTTACTTGGACGGTATGTGATATTTCTTTGCTGGGAGTGGTAAAATTATATTTTCAAAAGGTAAAAAAAATATATATATATATATATATATATATATATATATATATATGTGTGTGTGTGTGTGTGTGTGTGTGTGTGTGTGAGGAAATAGTAAATTTCCTGTTGATATGCTTATTATCTACCAGTTCACTTACCTTGATTTATTATTTTAATTTTGTTAAGCTTACACGCTTTGAGTTTGTTATTATTTTAATTTTCAAGATAATTACATAATCAAAATATGATATTATGCCTACCAAGTATTTGATAGAATGTCTAAATGAGTTATGTTATTTGTCTATCACAATATTCATGAATTATAGATCATCTAAATGTCTTGTTGAGCTTCTGAAATGATATGTTGAATAAGTTGGTTCAAAAGCAAATAAGACAAATAAAAGACTTGAAGTCTTAAATCCTACTTAAGGCGAGATAAGAGTCATAAATTTGCCAGTTCATACTCAACCAGACGAAGCTGAAAAAATAATAAATATGAAAATATTATAAGATAAATAAAATGTTTGAAGTTTCAAAACCTACTTAAAGTGAGACAAGAGTCAGGAATTTACATTCCCAAGGACCAATACATGTATATAAAAGCTATAAATTTAATATAATTATATTTTAATTATCATGTACTGACATTGCATGCTTTACAAAAAATTAAGGATGAAATTGTGTTCATTTAAGGATAAATAAAAAAACAAATAACTTTAGATGTATATTTTGAAAATGAGTTGAATTGAGAATAGTAAGTTATCAAGAAAAAGATTTTTAATAATATGAATTTTAAATGTTGTTTATTATTAATATTTTTTTTATATTTAATCAATTGTTAATTTATATTTTCGTTGAGTTCCAAGGAATTTTTTAAAAAATTATTATCTTATGAATTTAATAAAATTATCATTTTAGTACATTGATTTAAGCCGCCCAGACCGAAATAATTTATTATTTAAATGAGATTATTATTTTTTCCAAATATTAATTTACTAAAATTTTACTGTAAGACCAAAATCCAGTCCAACGATCCGACAGTTGGTGAACTCGCGACGAACGTTAAACACATGCCCGGTGAAAGTGATTGAGACTTGAGACAGCTTATCCACTCAAATCGTTGAGAGGTAGGTGGGGTCATCCAACTTCATCAATCGTGGCCAAATCAAATGCATTTTGGCTTTGATGTAATCTGCAATGGGGTTTTATTTCTAGATTCATCATAAAAATTTTGCTTCCTACATAGCAAGCACATTTTTTATTTTATCATCATTTCTGCCCACTCCCTGTTAGAAACAGTGGGTAAAAACTGCAAAGGCAAACCCCGCGAACAGCAACAGGTAGAATAGCCAACCGTAGAAAACAAAGAACGCAGCATTCGATGTAGCCCAAGAGAGTCATAGTTGGTAAACAGTCTAAATCACTTATTTCGATTGGGCCAAGCTCTCAAACAGACATGAAGCCCATTTGAGGGAGTGTTTGTGACCCAAAAGGCCACACTGGTTATAGCCCGGGAAGTCATAATTGCTAAACAACTTTTGTTAAAATCTCTCCATACATTGTTACTTCGCCGTCGACCTCGCATACGTATTTTCTTTTTTATATAAAAAAAAAAAAATACTAAGACATTAAGAAAACACTTCAAACTTAGGGCAGGAATGCGATCGCTGATTAAATAAACTACTTCTGTTGTACAAATCAAATAAGTTGGTAATTTAAAAGCAATATAGTGTTTGTTAAGTTGTTAAATTTGTGTTATTGCGCTTGCTATGAGTTTGAAAAACAGTGTATATGGTTTTAATAAATTTTATTACGAATGTGTTGTTTTATTACAAAATGACAAAATTAAATATAAATTTAAATTATCTTTTATTTTTTGGAGTAAGTTTAATAATGTTTAGAAATACATTTTCTCTTTAAAATATATAAAATTATATAAAGTGAAAATTTAACTCTATTAAATAAAATATAATGAACTTCATAATCTATTATATAAAATTTAATAAAATTTTATACTAATATATAATCTAAATAAAATTAAAAATTAATATGTATTAAATTCACATTAAACTTGTTTTAGTCATAGTTAACTTTAATGTAAAATTATTTATCGTTCAAAGAAAAATTTATGTAATAATATGCAAGTGTTGTTAAATCGTATAATAGAAAATAAAAGTAAAATATAAAATATAAATTAATGGACCAAAAATTTGATACTAGATAACATACAGTAATTATGGAGGTAATTTGATCGTAGCAGAAATATAATATCTAATAGCTTATATATTAAGGTGTACGGGAAAAATAGGACATGATTATCTTTTTGTTAAATTATTAAGGTTATAATATGAACTTTAAAAATGTGTGATGGATTATTTAATAAGCTGCTTATGAGAAGTAATTCTCTATACTTTAAAAATTGTTGCCAAAATGGAGAAAATTATGAAATAAACTGATTTTATAAAACTTACCAAATATTATTTTTGTCAAAAATTATGAAATAAACTGTTTATTAAATTTCTCTCAAACAATACCTTAAACTAGTATAATAGAGTGTTAAGTACTATTATCTAAAAAAATAAAATTAACTAAATTGTAAACATATTGTTTACATACTAAAATTTTTGTCATTCTGTAGATTATTTCTTCATTATTTCAAAAATTATTTTGAGTTTTTTGGAATCTTTATTATAGTTTAAAGATAAAAAGGTTCATCGTTCATAAGTGTAAAGAACTAAAGACGTCATTGTTTAATTAATTTTTTAATATATCTCTTTATGTAATTTTCTCTAACAATAAAATTATGAATACAAAAATGGGGTTTTTATAAAGAATATTAAAAGCATTACTCAAGAGAAAAAGCGGTTTCTACAAAGAGGTCATGTGTGGTCGGAGAAGGGAGATCAAATCTATGGTTCATTTGTGGGCTTGTACGGACATAATTTTATAAGGTCTGCAACTTTGTTAAGCCCCTCTTAATTCTTCAATTATTTGGTTTAATATTTTAGTGTTGTTGTTGCAAATTTTTGGGTCGTTCCTTCTTCGAGTAGGTTCTCTAACTAACTTTTAATTTTTTCTATTTATTGAAACAGTGACATTTTCAAGTTCCTTGCGCTCACAGAAAAAGTGTAAGAGATCGTCGAGTATTTTTCTGACAAAAATCTTTCGACGCTTAAATCAGTAATTGGGTTAATTTTTTAAAAAATTCTCTTTAACGAAAAATGAAAAATATAAGAAAAACACTAACACTTCTTTTTTATTTTTCTTAAAAAAGGAATCCAACCTCTTTCTCCATTTTTTTTTCTGAGGTATTTATTTGAGTCTTCTGATCCTCGTCATTACTCTCGTAACACACGTTCTTCACTTTTCACACATCCGTCCGTTTTAGGACGGTTATTTGATTTCTATAATGAGAATTAATTGTGTGTAGGAGTTATTCTCCCATTATCGGAGAGAGTCGTTCAACCGTCTCACACTATGGGCTTAGATTGCCACGCTTGAGTTTGGATTAAGGACTGGTTTATACATATTCTTAGTGCTGCCTATAACATGATGGGAGCTCGCTTGGCTGCCGTGGACATTCTTGCTCTTCTTAGCTTAGCTTGAGTAGACTGCGAGCACCTGGTCTCAGCTAACCTGACATCAAGCTAGAGTTCCTTTATACTAGCAACCAGTGCTTTTGTTTTAGCTAACGTAAACTCAAGCAGACGTGCTCTTTATTTCCCAAATAAGTGTTATGGTATGCATTTTTGCCACTAACAGTAAGACAACAATACTCTTAAAAGTATGTTTAGGATTGAGATTAAACAATTGTAGTTTTTAAGTTACAAAATTAAAGTGTTTAGTAAACACTAGCTGTTGTATCTTAAAAACTATGTTAATATAATTTTTCACTTGTATGATAAAATTATTAAAAATATAATAAAATTTTATCATAATTATTATTTAAAAATTATATTTACTACATATTATTAATTTTTTTTTATAATTATAATTTTTAAATTATAATATTCTAATTCTAAATGTTCTCTCATCACCACAATAAACGTACTTGGAGACAAGAAGTTTGATAAAAATAAAGTATTAAATTAAGATTGTAAAATGAAGTGCATGTACGTACATTTACGACTAACAAGATTCATGAAGAAATAAAAATAAAAAAAAATAAAAATAAACGTACAATCAAAGGATAATGTTGGGCACGAATATGCATAAAACCAGTCAAAAAGGTTGCCAAAAAAAAAAAAGGGGGGGGAGATAATGCTGTGTTTAGTCTATACCACATCAAAGCCTCACTTTGGTCGATTGGTCCCAACGACAACAACCTTTTGTCATCTCCAATAAAAATTTTATAAAGCAAAAGCCAAACAGAAACCACTTTCTCAGTTTTGAAAACACTTTTGACGATAATGATGTGTCCATTTTTAGCCCTCCATGATTGAATCTACAGAAAAAATTAAAGAAATTTAAAAAGATTTTCGACCCCACTCTTGCAAAAAAGAAAAACTCATTCATGTATTTACACGATAATTCTGCTATAAATTAAGAGAAATCTGGACCGCATCCGTAAAATAGTTATAAAACGTTTATAATGAGTTAAAAGAAAAAAAATTAAATTAATTAAATTAAGAGAAATCTGGACCGCATCCGTAAAATAGTTATAAAACGTTTATAATGAGTTAAAAGAAAAAAAATTAAATTAATTTCAAAGCCCTCTCAAATACATTGGCCTTCAAATTGTAAGAACACGAAAAAAATATAAAAACCCGAAATATCGGTCAAATGTCGAACAACTTTGACCGTACGGACTGATACTGATCACTGAAGTTGGTTGTGTAAGATTAGTTGGGCCCCTACAAAATTCTTCACTAACCCAAGAACTCTCTGTGTCTTTGTGTGGGGCCTAAACCAAGACACCTAAAGGACAAAACTCTTTTTAATTATTTTTTAAATTTCAATTATTAAGCAAATTTTGGGACAAAACTGCCCTCTTTAGATTTTCACTCAAAAAAATAAAAGCGTGTTAAAGAGTGTGAAATGATTGAAGAGCGGGGATGTGAAGGATGTGAGAGTGGCAAAGTAAGTACCGGTGGAGGATTTTTGCGTCTGAGTTCTGACCGTTTTTGGCTTTTGGTTTGAATGATTAAAGGGTTTTCTTGGTGCACTTTTTTGAAGCAATGCTGCGCATTATGGGTATTTCTCTGCTTTAAGTTGCAAAGATTGCGTCCAAAACGACAAAATATACCGCCCTCGTCAGTGGTTACTCTCAAAACGACAAAGTCTATAGGCTGTTCTTTTACTTGAATATTCAGCACGAAGATCAGAATCTCATTATAACAAAATTTGCCAAATCATGATAATGGTCAAAATTTTGTAAAATACTAACCTTTGATTTATGTTATTATTATTGTGTGTTATCTTTGAGTGACTATGGTAATTTTCATTTTAAATGTCATATACAATGTGATAGTAGTGTATATGACATTCGATTTTCAGATGTGATGAGGAATCATGTCATTACCATGCTCATCAACAAGTCAAAGACGCATAATAATATTAGCAATCATGGGAGATAAATTTTGAACCACGTGGTACGGATTTTTTTTTTTTTTTTTACCCCTTCAATAAACTCGTTAAAACAATCATATTTAGTGATGATAAAATTATTTATAAATATGATAAAATTTATTTGTAAAAACTTTCGTTGTGGATAATTTTACGGATGAATTTGATATTTTAAACTTAAATTTATCGTAAGTTGCAAATGAGTTTAGTATTGAAAAAAAAAATTCACGGAATATCCACATAGATGTCTTACAATCCACATTCTTTATTTTAATTATTTATATTTTTTATTTTAATTATAAAAATCATATTATAAACAAATTTAATCATAAACATATAAGTTAAACCTCCTTGTTCTCAAACCTACCCTATCTCAATGTAGTACGTGTGTAGACACACACACACATATATATATATATATATATATATATATATATATATATATATAAGTAGAAATTTTAAAATGTTTATGTTTATTTTAATTTGATTGATTTTGTTTGTTTTGTTTTAATGTTTTAACCTAATGATTGCTTACTAAAATTAGATTTTTATTTGTTTAATTTATTGTTAACGATAGTTGTACAAAATTACTTGCAATATTGTTGACAATAATTGTATATTGATTAAAAGATTGAGGAAGATATTGATATTAACGATGATGATTTGTCTACAAATGAAAAAAATTGCGTTAGATTAATATACATTTTGTATTTGTTTTAATATTAAAATTTTAATTTCTTATTTACATTAATAAAATCCATAATTAAATATTGTATGCAAAATTTTCAGTTTATTGTTATAAATTTATAGTTTGTATTATGTAATTTAAGCTTTTATGTATTATTAAAAGTATTTTTTTATATATGCTATTTTAAATGAGAAAGCCCACAAAAAACTGTTGTGGATTGCTAGTAGTTTGGTAATTGTAAAAAGTTGCTGTGTGTTGCGAGCAGATTTTGGTAATTTAAAATTTTTTAGGAATATGCATTTGGTAATGACAAGTCTGCAATATGTGAGACTTATTGTCATCTAGTCTTAATTAAGTATTTCTCTTAAGTAAATGGGCAAAGGCACGGAAGGACCTAAACAGGTCCAAAAAAATTATATATAATATATTTTTAATTTTAATGTATAAAATATTCTTAAATAAAAAAAACATATACAATATAATTTTCTAATGAAAGATCCATTTTCTCCACTTTTTAACTCTGCCTTATTTATGTAATTAGTATTTATTAATTTTATGATGTTACAAATTACATTTGAATAAAATAAATTAATGTTGGATAAATTTAGTATTTCTTCCAACTAATTGAATTATATTACATTAGTTTGTAAAAAAAATTTGTACACAAAAACGTGTGACTCATTACTAATGAATTTATCTCATGAACTTGTAAAATAAAATTTACTACTATTACAATTAACAAAAAAATATTATTAATAATAAAAAAAGTTGTGTGAGAGAGAGAGATGTTCTAATCCATAATTCTAGATTTGTTAATATGAGAAAATGTTTTAATAATATAATGTTCATAAAATAAATGATATTATATTATTAAACCGTATAATTTAATAATTTTTTAAATATTAATAAAATTTAAGATTTTAGACCAAATCATCTATTTATATATATATACACACTCACTGAACTATGGAGTTTTTTCTTGTTTTTTTTTTTTTTGGGGTAGTGGACGATTTCTCGGTTAACGTATACACACACGCTCTAAGGAAAAAAATAATAATAATAATAATAAAATCAAAGCTCACCCCTACCGCTGGTGCCATATGTCCCTTCGTCCGAGACTTACGCTGTGGTGGTAGCCAACATGATGGTGGAGTGACCTGAACCAGTGGAGAAATTACGTTGGGCCTGAGCTGGATCATCTTCGGAGATGCCCGCCATAAATAAAGTGCACGCTGCTGCCGTAATCTTACACTCTCTGGCACTTAACATTGTCTGAAAGCTTTCAGTTGGACCCACGTGTTAGACTGTTTGGGATTAATTTTTTAAATCCATGTTTTCCCCATGAAATGAGATGGCCAATTTAATTTTTATTTTTTTTACCATTTTATAGAAAAGAGATAGTAATTTTTTTTAAATAATAATAATAATAACAATAACAATTCGATGCTCTGTTCACCATAACAATAACAATTCGATGCTCTTATTTAAATTTCACCTTTTCTTCTCTTTTCACTATTAGTTTTAGTAATTTTAAATGCCTTGCATTTATGTTTTTGCTCGAAAAGTCATCGAAAA
Source organism: Murraya koenigii (assembly GCA_025617385.1). Lineage (NCBI taxonomy): Eukaryota > Viridiplantae > Streptophyta > Magnoliopsida > Sapindales > Rutaceae > Murraya > Murraya koenigii. Next base: position 4,663,244 of record CM046818.1, on the reverse strand, counting down.
GAGTTAATGTAAGACATCAGCTTTAGGGCTCAATTAAGAGTGAGGTACTCAGGCATTTAAGTTACAATTTTTGAAACTTGATATTGATAATCTCCAAATTTTTCATTTTTCATATTATGTTTGACTAGATATGAACAGCAGAATCGTAAGACTCAATCACTATATTTGTGATATTTTATAAAATAGACCCAATTACTATATGTGTGAAATTCTATAAAATAAAGTGAGTGCTAGTTAATTTAATTTTTTATGTCTTTTCGAGTGGCATAAACGAGTAGCATAAAAAAATGTGGGGTTCAAACTAACATAAATTGGGGAGTCATTTAATTTTTATTTTTCCTGTGTTTAAATATCATGATATAGTCTATTTAAATAAATGTATTCTAATAACAAGAAAATTTACTCCACAGCACGTATAAGAAAACTTGAACTCATCGATTTTAATGAAAAGTTGAAAACTATTAAATCAATAAATAATAATTTAATGCGTAAATATTCTACCCTGACAAGCATAAATAAATAAATGAAGATATTACACAGCTTTGATCCTAGCATTAGTACGCCAACAAATTACAACAGGCAATTTAACAAATCCGGTACAACCCAATTTTAGTGTTTTTTTTTTTTTTTTTAACAAGATGAAAAGGCATCTACTATAGCAAGCTCCACTAAAATAAATACCCAAAATGTGCTTTAGTAAAATTAAGAGTAAAAAGGCTGTCGATGGCATATCACTTTATTAGTTGCTCGAGAATAAGGAAGGTAGAGAGGAGAGATTGGGATGGGAGGCACATGACATTGCTATGTGCATAATGCACTCCACGCATGTGGGCAAGTGCTACTATTACTTTACATTTTATCATGCTATCGTAAAGGTCATGGCTCTATATACTTTATTGACAACTCACGTATTCTATCACGGCCTTAATATTCAAATTATTAATCATATGATCTAATTTTGTTTTGTCACATCTCTCTTTTTAATTATGAGGTCCACTCTGTGATATGTTTGAAGATGTTGACACCCATAATCTAAATTGGGTGTTTGGACGTATGATTTGCATCTACTTGCAAAAAGAATGAAATGATTAATGCTATGGAACGCATTGGGACCCTTTTATTTTTTTAGCCATAAAAGAGAAAAAGATTAATTGGATAATGATATCCCAAAAATATGAAATGTAACCCTCCCACTTTTAGCCACTCAAGACAATAATTCCAAAACCAAGCCCTAGATGTAACACATTACACATTACCTTTTTTTTTTTTAATTATTACAGTATTAAAACATATTAGCATATGAAATGTATTAGGAATTTTGAAACATGAATTTGTAGTATAATTTAGAGATTTATTGAGTATAACTTATAAATTTATCTCCGTTAACAACTAGAGAGAAATTAGTTTGTTACTCTATAATTTATGAAAACAAGAAATGCCTTAATGGGAGGCTCTAATTTTTACACTAACTTGAGCTCCAAATCAAGGGAGCTTAGCTTAAACTAGGTTTTAAAATAGTTTTCTTCGAGTGAGCAGTCTTTCTATCCATTTATGGATGAAATTGATTTTAAATTTCCAAAAACCTCACGATTATATAACCAAAAGAAATACGCTGCACCTAAAATCATCCCCAACATGTGGCTATCTCTTGGGGCTTGGATCATCAGATCGATTCCTCTATGAAAATACACCTAATCGGGAATGCCTTTATTATAAACCCACTATTAATATAAAGCTGGATCGTGGATCTCGATCACATTGACTATTCTCTTCCATTCTTTTGGTTATGCTGCGTGCGACACGTTCTACCCTATTTTCTTACTGATGCAATAGTAATAGATGGAGGTCATGTCGGTTGTGAGGTAGCAGCGTTAATAGTACGCTATATAGAGTCGAGTCAAAAGGTATGGTATAATGGCCTTTCCAAGCGAGACTTTGAGATCTCCTGGAAACCCATGATGTGGCAAAAAGAGGATATTAGGGGAAGCAATGAGTAGAGATTCCCCTGCAGAGAGTTAAATGAAGAGAGACTTTCACGTTTGATAGGATTGGGATGGCTAATACTACTTACTAACTTTCTATTCCTCTAGATCAATCCTCTTTTTTATTATTTTATTTGTAGTTGAGTATGTGCTAGGTATAATTTCATTTATTGGGAATTTATAACAGGTACTAAATGTAAGTGGGATAAAGCCTTTACTTTCTATTATATTAGCAAAGCATGCCATATATATTAAGTGGGTTGTATGCATTTGTTGTAGGTTGTTAGTCTTTTCTTTAGAAACAGGTGTCTTTTCTTTTCGGAGGTTATAACAGTCTTAATAAAATTGTGTGGGTCTTTTAAAACCCAAAGTAGATAATATTTTACCAGGTCTTGATTGGGTCATGACAAAACACGTATTTCTTTTTAAGTTGTCGCTCTCTAAAATACTAACTATGCAACCCAAGAGAGGAGAGGAAAGGTGAATTACATTTTAAAAACTTAAGCAAATAAAATCACACAACAATTTAACAATAATGCCTTAATAAAATTAATAACAATAAACAAAATTAAAGAGATAAGGAAAAAGAGAACAAACACGATATTTTTACATCATTTGACAAACTACGACTACGTCCACATCTTTAAGCTCACCAAGCTTGATGATTCCACCATCCAAGCCATTATAACCCAAGACTTCAAGACTTAAAATTGACTTTCAAGATATCAATTAACCTTTACAAGCAGAGATGATCCCACACCTCCTTTTCAAAGTGTTTCACACACTTACAAATACTCAATTTTAATATTAAAATGAAAAATACAGTAAATTCCCCTCACACAATATATGTGTTTACAAATAAATGCTCAAAGTATGATTGTATGAAAGAATAAATAAGACTTAAGCACAAAACAATATGAATATTCAATAGTAAGCTCAATGATAATTGTATAATCTATTGTTATTTGAATATGATTGAGTCTTTTTATAGATAGAGCTGAAAATCAGCCGTTGTTAACTTTTTGCATATAATCAGTTTGTCTTTTTTACTTGAGCAAGTGACTGTTATGCTACAATTTTGAATTGTCAGATTACTGTCTGGAGAAATCAGTTTGCCAATTATTTCTAGTGACCCTGCAAGTGATTATCGTCTAGGTGTATGTGCTAAATGTTTACCATTTTCAAACTAATTGCTTTCTGAAATTTGTTGGTTAACTATTACTAGTAATCTATTTATCAATTCATATAAATTTACTTTCGAAAATTTATCGACCTACCATTTCACATAAACAGTTTGTCATTTTCTACTTAAATCAAAAATTCATTTTACTCAATATAATCGGTTTGTAGTTTCAAAATTAACTGTTATCCATTTATTTCTAGAATATTATTCTTTTCTCAAACCATTATATGGCCTAAGAATTTCTTTCTTATTAGAGAATTTATCAATCTTAATAATTCTTAATCTTATTTGTTATTATCAAAATCAATAATATGAAAACATATATATTAACATTCTCAACCCATGTTCCATCCATATGAACCTGACGCGAAGTTGGTGAAACCTGAGTGTAACTTTATCACATAAAGTGAAGAACCTTGCTTTTATATATATATATATATATATACATCTTCCCTGAATATTCCCAGAAGCACAAGAGCTAAGATAAACTCTTTAGTTGAATAGCTATAGTACAAAGTTTAAGGGAGGGATATATATATCGCTTTTATGGGGGAACCAAGAAAAAGGAAATGAGATATGGAGCCAGTGAGTGGCTCTTCGGTGTTATCAAAATAACTTTTTATGAGCTATCAAGGCTACCTATCCCTTCTCATTCTTTTTATAATAACTTATCATATATACAACATTATCGTTGTATGTATTAGTTACTGGAAGATTACATACTAGGAGGAAGGCAAATGCCTCCTAATGCAGGCAAATGTCTAATGGTTGAGCTCCTCCTTTAATTTGTGACTCCCTTGCCCTGAGTAATGGGTGAATCGGCTCACCTGAGTACTCTTATTCTTTACTACGTGATAGTAAACGTATAAACGTTGCATTCTACGAAACGACAAGATACGTGATGACCATTAGCCACCAATTTGGAGTTGGACTTTGACATGCTTCCTTCTTGCATTCCCTTACCTAATAGCACACTAGAGAGACCTCACCGGAGACACTGAAAAGGAAAGAGCTTGCCTTTTTGGTTGTTTTTGCTAAAGAAGGAAAAATTCGCTTATAACAGATATTTCACCTCAGACTAATGAAAGGAAAACTGACGGGTGCTTGCACAAACAGTGGGGCACATGGTTTAATTCGATACAATGCGCAAAACATTATCAACAATATTTTAATTTTTAATTTTATTTCTTTAAAATTATTAATAAATAGATAATAAAATTTCAATTGTAAAATATTAAGTATTGATATAAATAACAAATATCAAAATACTTATACAAATAATATTAATATTAGTTAATATAAAGACTTTAATGTAATTTATACATAACCATGACGCAAAGCCCATAAGCCAAATGCATAGTCCACAAATTAAACTCTAAGTCGCTCTCTCACGGTCTCACTTATCTTTTCTAAATTATTCTTATTGACTATAGCCAGCACTCATATTGTCGTCATCTTATCATACCTAGTAGCACATCGTACCCTTATCTCATTAATTTAAGTATCTATATCCATTTCATTTATTTTATTATTGAATAAAAATAATTTCTTTTTCTTTTTGTTAAAGGACGATGAAGATTGACGAAGATAATTATTCTAATAATTTGTATTTTGTAGTGTGACTTTTGTAATGGATTAATGTTAATGTAAAATATATTGCCAAAATTTATTTAATTTTTTTATTTTAATATGATTAAATCAAATTCTAAAGTTAAAAACATAACAATTATTCAAGGATCAGAGATCGTCAGAGATCCCCTATTATTATTTAGGGATCCTCATCCCCTTCCCTTAAGTAATTCTTTCTAATGGGAATGAGAAGGGGACATAGATATATGCAAAATATCAAGAATGGGTAAGGGGATGTCGACCCCCTCCCCTCTTCTCTTCATTGTCATTCCTATTTTCAGGTACTAATTCACTATTTGGCTACAAGTCAAATAAAAACATATTACATGTAATATAATTAAACAATCATTTATATGAGAACTACCCTTAATGCAATTCAAGGTGCATTAAGGGTATAATTACATTGAGACTTTGAGGGTTTTTTTTAGAAAATATTATAGGTTTTATTGAAATCCAGTATATATTTTTTTTTAAATTTTGACCCACTTAAATTTATAATTGTTATGTCACATAATTTTTGTTAGGAAATAGAGATTATTTCCAAAATTACTCAAAGTAATAAATTAATACGAAAAATTAAATAAAGAATAATTTACTTAAAAAACTTCAAATTCAGATAAAAATTACGATTGTTGTCAAAAGATAACTAGAGAAAAATATTTATTATGTAAAAAATTGTTACAATTATATTTTCAGAAATAATTTATTCTCATCTAATCCTCAAATACATATTCCTCAGAAATATTTCTTAATAATGCAAACCTGCAATACCATATTAAAGAGCCAAATGCTCTTACAATATATCTATTTGTTTAAAATAATTTCTCTTTTATGTTAGAAGCTTTGAGTGCTTCTCTTGTATTCACAAATTGAATACTCTCGATTAGATTACTTCTCATATAAATTAGATGCAATTGCTCTTCCTCTGCACTCTAATTTATAGTCCAAGTATTAGCCAAAAATCAACAATGGTGAGCAAACCTTTGGGCACCAACTTGGTGCAGCCACCATCCAAAGTCATCACTACCATTTTCAATATTCAAAGTGACAACCTTCCATCGAATTAGGTGACTGTCTTTCTTGATTTTTTTTTTAATTACTTTTAACAATTTTCAAGTTCATTATTTCTCCATTATGGTTTTGTTGAACCAAAATGCTGGTTCCACCATTTTTATCGATTTGAGAGCACATTTCACATAAATTTGCAATAGGCAAGAGTTTTGGTAGATGCTTGACAAAAGAGTCAAAGAAGTTGCTGCTTTTTTAAGAAAGCTAGTTTATAGCTAAATGTAGCCCGTAATTTTCAATATTATCATATTCCCATGTCACAAAAGTGGTCTTTCATTAAAAAAAAAAATTAAGAGGAAGAGAAAAACCTAAGAGATGAAGCCAATCGGGAATGACACACTAACAATTTTAAAAGAATAAAATTAGAAATTGTGGTAGCACACGCGTGCATTGGCAAATCATTAAGAAGTGTATTAAATAATGGGTATAAAAAAGGGTAAGAAAATCTTAACAGGATAGCAAAAACACAAATGCTAAGCATATGTCGGCATTGTTATGATGGCTTCCTTGTTTCATGATGGGGAGTAGAATATCATATGCTTGTTCATTTTTATTTAATTGCTTTATCCATAACCCCTATCAAGTTGTAAGGATGACCATCCCACTTCTACATTTGACCCATCATCTCTTCCCACTGGATATTTATGTTTAAAAAAAGGTTTATTTATTTATTTATTTTTTTTGCGCAAATGTTTACATATGAACTTGTACATGATCTTTAGTAATTTAGTATCGAATTGCTAACAATTTATAAAATGTGGATAAATTCGAAGAAAGATCATTCAAAAGGCAGGAACAAGTAGTCAAGTAGCATTGATGATTGATGGGGGTGGGGTTGGAAGCGCAAATCGAAGTTGCATGGGGGGAATATGCAATTTGTGTTGTTCAATTTGCTTATCTTAGAAGCACAATGTTGAATGTTTCCAACAAAGCAAAGCACCCAACAAACATTGAGATGGGTGGTGGAATCATAAGCAGCAATGGAGCAGTGCAAAAACTATGCAGCTAGCATCCGTTGGGATGCGTGTAATGTGGAGAATAGAACCCACCACACGCACACTTCCTTTAACATCAAACGCTTACTAGGGAGCCTCAGCCTCTCCCTCAAATATCCCTCTCTTTTGTCCACCTCACTATTATTTTATTTTGGTGACAAAACAATAACCCCCTAGCAAATCTCAAAACAAAACAAACACTGCCCATCTTATCATTGTATATATATATATATATATATATACCTAAACGATTTATGTTTATCTCCATTGATTTGAATTGGAAACATCCAAATTTTTGTGTCAAAACAAAACAAAAGCCCCATACCCCACAATTCCACAATAACATTACCCTCCTCTCTTTTTTTTTTTCCCCTAGTGGAAGTAATGATTTGCAGCATTTATTGTGTAATGGAACTTTGTGTTTATGCCCACCAGAACCGTCCAACAAAAGGGTACATTCTTTATTTACTCACATCACAAGATCTTGTGATGGTACCTATCCGTTCTTCTGCACATTAATTTACAGGCTTTTTTTTTTTTTTTCTTTTTTCTTTTTTTTAACACTCTCAACGGAGTCCGAGACTGTTGTGATGTGGTCCTGTGCCCTTTATTATTATGTTTATTGACGTTATTTATGTACTGGGACTTATAGCTTTGTTACGTGTCGAATTTTACGGTGTGTTTATTACAGCTTGTGGTGCAAGTGCAACACAGGCTTTAAGCATGCTTAGCCGAAAAAATCAGCTTTTTTAGTGCAGCCGGTGCAACTTTGCTGTAGTTTTATTTCTGTTATGTCTACCAGTTTAAAGACAAGAATGCAAGATAGGTTTCCTTTGTCCTTCTCAGCTGCCGCATCTACAATTAACGCAACGATATTTTCTCGGAATGGAGCTGCCATTGATTGATCTCTAAGGCACAGTTTGACACTGTAATGGACGCTCTACCTGTCAAAAATAACAAATTGTGCAGGTCAAAAAACTATAATAAATAGAGCTTTAACCAATATGACCTTATATATGGGTTCTGTTAAATTATATTTCATGTAATTTATAATGTTTTAAAACATGTAAAAATAAATAACATTTAAGTAAGGTCCTCATAATTTTTACAAGGACCGTAAATTATATATATATCTCTTAAACCAGTGTTATATTTCGAGAAACTTCACCGATTGAACAACCAACTTTTGTCAAAATGCATAAAAGGCCAATTGAGTTATACCCAATGGACTACAATTACATTAAGACTCTTAATAGTATACAATGGGCAAAACTATGGTGCACCCAATATATTATAAGTGATTTTGAAATATTATCATTCTGGTTTAGGGGTTCAACTATGGCATCTTAGGGTACTGTACTGTACCACATCATAGACATCGTTGGATAATAAAAAAATCAACGAAATTTTATCTTTTGATAGTGACGATTGTGGGATGGTAATCAAAGCCCCAATCTAGTTTGGTAATTTACCGGCCAATATTAGAAAGCACAACTTCGTTTTACAATAATCTGATAACATTAGTTGAGGAACATATTTGCTTCACTTCATGGGTCACCACACTCAATAATTTCTAGCCATCTTCAAGCTGGGTCAACAAGGTAATGATCCCACCGAGTGCGCCAATCACAACCATCCAAACTACAATGAGTAGGCTTTCATGAAGCCAAGTTTGATTTTCGGCAAGAAATATGGCTTCTTGGGACCCAAAATCTCTCTCGAGTCCATATTGTCATAATAGGCGATCACTACTCGGTACTCGCCACAGTTACTCCCCTCTGGCTATACTGTCTTTTGCTCCCCTATATCAGAGTATATATCAACGCCGCAACTCCCTACTCTCCATCCCATTTTCATGGCCATTTCCTACCATTTGATCCTTGGACCCACATTCACATAGTCTCAAATCAGACAGCTCACAAAATTTGAATCTCACGATGATATGAGTTGTGCTAAACTATTTTACTTTAAACATTTGATTAACAATACATTCTTACCCAAAACTTAACTCAGTAATAAGGGCCAGTCTGAGAGTGCCAGAGTTATTCAAGAAAGCAGTTTACATTTAGTTGTTAATTGTATATTTTGATAAGCGCGATCTATTCATTAAGCATCCGGGGAACATTGGGATATCATAGGTTGCAATGCAGAGGATGTAAACCGAGGGATTATGGCCCCAGAAAAACAAAGAGAAAGTGCTCTAATCTCTATACTGTATCGACCGTTACTAAGGCTTAGCAACTAAACTAATAAGCAGCTAAAAGATGGGTGGTGGTGGTAGTGATGTTATAATATATTTTGAGTGGAAGCATTAAAAAAGAGTTTAGGACATAATATCATTTTACATAGGGACTAGAGAGAAAATTTTTTTTTTTTAAAAAAAAAGGGCGAACTGAGCACAAATGGAGAAAGTCTGCGAGAGAGATGTCTGCAAGTTCGAATTATTCTTCTTCTGTGTATGATTTCTTTTATATTACTCAGTGGCTGTTTTGGACCATCCCACCAGCATTTTTCTTTTTAAAAAAATTGTAATACATAGTCTAATCAGTACCAAAACGCCCGTGCGTTAGTGAGAGAATTTGAGTTTTGTGTGTATGACTTTAACTCTTTAAGCTTGCGAGGGAAAATAAAAAAAAAAAAAAAAAGAGGAGGTGAACAACTTAGCGAGCATAGCAAACTAGGAAAGGCTTTTACACGTGATAAAGAAAACACTAAAAGCACTTGCATGCGTGTATAAAGAAAGATTCATCGTCATCATCATCATCTCTCTTTTCTTTTTCTTATTGTGAATTGTTGAATCTCTCGCAAGAAAAAAAAAACCCATCTTTTTATTATTATTATTTTTAACGTTAAGCCAAAAACCCATCTTTTTGGTTCTCCTTTAATAGCATCAGCACATTGTTTAGCAAAGCTCATCTTTTTAAACTCTCCCCCCCCACCCTCCCCCTCTCATTTTCCTCATTCAAGTTCACTGCTTTGAGGAGTACTTAAAAGTTTAACTTAGCTCTTGTAACTGGGTTTGGTTTGGTTTGTTGGTTGCTGGTGAGTCTTTAAAACTCTTTCTTTTTTGGTGCTTTTAAGATTGTTTGTTCAAGCTATTAGTAGGTGGTTACTCATTTGAATTTTTTTTATATAGCAATAAATTTTTATAGGTATCCTTCACTTGGATAGTGATTTCACTGCCCGTTTCAATGTTTATTCCTTCTCTTTGTATATATGTTCTTGTTTTTTGTTTTTTTCTAGGTGGTGTTATTCTCTTTCTATAGCAGTCTCATGGCTACATGTATCTGTACAATAAAAAAATAATAATCTTTTTATGCTCTTCTTGTGTTTTCATCTTCTTGGGTCTATTCATCAATCTTTTATCTGGATTTTGTAAGGCTTGGATAGGGACAAGCCTATGAAAATGGTTCTTAGTTGCTGGTATTTCCATTTCTCGGGTTTCTCCTTGATTATCTTATTGTTTGAATAAGCTCCTTTTCTTCATGGTTAAGCCCATTGCGGGGTTCGTAATAGAAGCATGTGAAGAAGAAGAAGTTTTTTTTTTTTTTTTTTTTCCTTTGCAGTCTTCTAATGAGCTGAGCAAATTACTGTCTGGGGTTTCGTGTTTTGATTTTCTTCTTTGCTTGGCCTGACATTTCGAGCAAAATTTCATGGAAAAAATTCTTCGTAAGAATTAAAATCCCTGTACGATTATATATTCTATAAATATATTATTTTTCTTATGTAGAGTTATGCTAGAAAGAAATCGTTTCTCCTTTTTTCATTTTTTGGCGTTTTTTTATTTTAAAAAAATTATTATGATTTATGAATTTTGAGTTTTTATCTTTTTCTTTTTTTGCATAGGAATAGTAATGCTTGTAATGTGCAACAAAGGCTGGACTTTTTACCCATACCGTTTTATTGTGTGTTCAACTTTGATGCTGCTTTAGCATCATCATTATTTCCACTTCTTCACAGTTTCTGCAGCTTTGGTAATGTTACTGACATACATTTTCCCTTTTCTGTTATTAGGCATTTTCCAGCAGAATTAGTCCTCGAAATCTTTGAAGTAAAGAGTAAGGACTAGAAGAAAGACACTGGGTTTTTGTGTGTAACATTTGATGAAAAACTGAGAACTCATCTTTATTGAGCAAGTCTATACTGCTCTTGCATTTCCAGTTTTCAGTGACCAAACTAAAACCAAAACACCAAAGCATGCCTATAAGGCAAATGAAAGATAGCTCTGAACAGCATTTAGTGATCAAAACCCATCTGCAAAATACCATGAATCAAGCACAGAAACAACCCAAAACTGCTCAAAATGGCAAGGGCCCTCCACATCAAGAACTCCAGAACCCAAAGCCTCATAACCAAACTTCACCGCCAGCGAAAAATAGAGGGAGAAGAAGAGGTAGAGGTGGAAGAAAATCTGATCAAAATGATGTGTGTATGAGACCAAGTTCAAGGCCTTGCACTGTGGCGCATAAGCCAGTGAACCAGGTTTGTGATCTTGTTCGTAGTAATGCAAATGGGTCTGTTGCAAATGGACATAGTTTGTGTGCAATGGAGATGGGGTTCCCTACTTCAAGCAAGTCTTTGAGTTTTGCTCCTAGGCCTGGTTATGGTCAGGTTGGGACAAAATGTATTGTTAAGGCCAACCATTTCTTTGCAGAGTTACCAGACAAGGACTTGAACCAGTATGATGTAAGTTATCTCTCTCTGTATTTCTTTTTTCGCCTTCTTGGCTGTTAGCGTGCTAAAACAAAAAGAATTAAAATTTGATCTCTTTTTTTTTGTGTATTTCAAATTGAGTCATAGCAATTGGGCCCCTTAATCTGACAATGAACATGGTGGTGTTATTGTGTCATCTTATTTTCTCTCTTACAATTGCATATGAAATTTAATAGTTTTTCAGTTTTTGACCCTGTCCTTTTCTTTTAATGGCATTTATGAGATTTAAAACTTTGCCTGCAACTTTGTTCTTATTGTTTGCCTGCCTTTTGCCAATCTGTATTCTGTTTGTGCAGGTTAGCATAACTCCTGAGGTGGCATCAAGGACTGTGAACAGAGCTATTATGGCAGAGCTTGTGAGGCTGTACAAAGAATCTGACTTAGGAATGAGACTACCTGCTTATGATGGCAGAAAGAGCCTGTACACGGCTGGTGAACTTCCATTTGTTTGGAAGGAGTTCAAAATTAAGCTTGTAGATGAACTGGATGGAATCAATGGTCTCAAGTAAGTTTTCATTTTTGCCTTTGCCTGTTCTCTTTACATTTGGCTTTATAACTTATTTTCCTTTGTACTATCTTGGTTTTTCCTCTACTGGTCAGTTAAAAGTTTGATCACTACAAATTGCAAGATTGATAACCATCCATCATAGCAAATTCAACACGCCAAATATCTCTCTCTCTCTCTCTCTGTTTTTTTTTTAAATATAGCGAGTATTGCCTTGACTTCATATGTCTATGCTTCCTTGGAAGTAAATTTAGTTGATCCATTAAATTTTTAGAAGAGCGAGAGAATACAAAGTGGTAATCAAGTTTGCGGCAAGAGCCAACATGCATCATTTAGGCCAGTTTTTGGCTGGTAAGAGGGCAGATGCTCCACAAGAAGCTCTTCAAATTCTGGACATTGTCTTAAGGGAGCTCTCAACAAAGAGGTATAATTTCTCAAGTGTTTGTGATTATATTAAATTCTGTTGAAGATTAATGAAAAATCCGATAGTCAAATTCTTATTTATTTGATATTGCTTTTGATTTGTGAAGGTATTGTCCGATTGGGAGATCCTTTTTTTCACCTAATATTAGAACACCACAACGGCTTGGCGATGGCTTGGAGTCATGGTGCGGATTTTACCAGAGTATAAGGCCTACACAGATGGGCCTGTCCCTGAATATCGGTATATAATAACTGTAAAATTAATAACCAATAAAAATTACCCGGCTGTTTCTTAGAGTGATCTTTCTCATTTTTCCTTTCTTGTGCTTTACTGTATTTTTAGACATGGCTTCAGCTGCATTTATTGAGCCTCTTCCTGTAATAGAGTTTGTTGCCCAGCTTCTAGGAAAAGATGTGTTATCTAGAACATTATCTGATTCTGATCGCGTGAAGGTACTTTTTCAATATTATGAAACTGTTTGGAATTATTTATGGGCATTTAGTTTATTTAGAACTTAGAAAATTGCTTTCAAATGTTTAACCAGATTAAAAAGGCCCTCAGAGGAGTGAAAGTTGAAGTAACACACAGAGGTACTGTGAGAAGGAAGTATCGTGTTTCAGGATTGACCTCTCAACCTACAAGAGAACTAGTGTGAGTTCTGATCCTTTCTCGACACTGAATGAAATTTTCGTTCTCTTTACGAGTTTCATATAGAAAGCATGCTGATTCGTACTATATAGTAAAGGCCGTTGGTTTCCTGTGAGAAGGCTGTACAAAGTATTCATCTGTTTCAGTCTTTTCCTTATAATTCTGGAATTTGATAAGTTTTGTGAATGTGTTCTGATCATTAAAGGTTCTATTGTTCAGGTTTCCTGTTGATGACAATTCAACAATGAAGTCAGTGGTTGAGTACTTCCAAGAGATGTATGGCTTTACCATTCAACATACTCATTTACCTTGCCTTCAAGTGGGAAACCAGAAAAAGGCAAACTATTTACCTATGGAGGTTGGGAAAGATTTCAAAACTCCTATATCTATGTTGATTGATTTCTTCATTTAATTCTTCTATGGTATCTGCATACTTTTGATTTGTCAGGCTTGCAAAATTGTTGAAGGACAACGGTATACGAAAAGATTGAATGAGAGGCAAATTACTGCTCTCCTAAAGGTTACATGCCAAAGACCTAGGGATCGGGAAAATGACATTTTGCAGGTATTTGTTAAGTTTAAATTTTCTTCTTGAAATTTAAATTTCCTTCTTGAATAAATAACAAAAAGGGAGAAGCGTTAGAATTTCTGACCCAACACTCCATCTCGAAACATTTTCCCGCACTAGATTTTTCTAAATTCTTAATGGTCACAAAGAAACAACAAAAAGGGCGAAGCTTTAAAATTTCTGTCCCAACACTCCATCTCAAAACATTTTCCTTGGTCATTTTGCAAACCAGATTAAACATTGTTGACTTCGTATAACATGTTTCTGAAGGATTTACATTGTTCAATTTGGGAGTTGTAGTGCACTCAGATGATTTGAAAATGAGACCAAAATTGATGCTCACTAGGATTCATAAATTCACAAATACCTTATTTTCTGGAGTTTTCAATAGTAGTAGCATTGTTATGAATCAAGCAATCTTAAGATAATGCAGGCCATTAACAATAGAAGTAGTTTTCTGGATATGACATGTACTGCTTCATGGTTTTGGATGTTCTAATAATTTATCCTTGAACTTTTGTATCCAAGCAGACTGTTCATCATAATGCTTATGATCAAGACCTTTATGCAAAGGAGTTTGGGATCAAAATCAGTGAAAAGCTAGCATCTGTTGAAGCTCGAATTCTTCCTGCCCCTTGGGTAATAAGCTTTCTCTAAATGTTTTGACTAGTTTAGGAAAAAGGCGTGGTATTATTATCCATTTTTTGCATCTCATGTCTCTCTTACCTGCAGCTAAAATATCATGAAAATGGAAAGGAAAAGGATTGTTTGCCTCAAGTTGGTCAGTGGAACATGATGAACAAGGTACTCAACTTTGTGCTTTGCACTCTTCTAATTTCGTTTTTGCAAATACTATTTTAACCAAAGAGGCCCCTAGGGTATGGGCTGAGTGGTTTTCAAGCAGCATTGTTCAGTTGGCCACCTGAGTTCAAATCCCAGGGGAGGTAGGGGACTGAAAATTTGATTTGAGCCTATCTTTTTCAGGGGGGGGAAAAAACTATTAACTAAAGAGGCTATTCAAATTTCAATAATTTTCATGGGAATATTCTTGTGCCACAACTTTGGTACCCAAGCAACCTTTGCAAAGCTTCTTCAATTTTGGTTTCAGTTTTTCAGAAATTTGATACAGTGGTTTGATCAACACTTATGTCAGCAATGGACTCCTAGTGACAGTCATTACTTCATTAGTTTTGTGCTATCATTATTAAATTTCTACTGCTTATCTGATCTGCTGCTCTTGTGATGTAGAAAATGATTAATGGGATGACTGTAAGTCGCTGGGCATGCATTAACTTTTCACGAAGCGTGCAAGAGAGTGTTGCTCGCGGGTTTTGCAGTGAGCTTGCTCAAATGTGCCAAGTATCTGGCATGGTAGGTTTCTTCTTGTATCAATCCCTTTTAAGATGAAGTGCTTTAGTTCTGCTTATAATTGGAGTTTTAATCTATTCTCTTTCAGGAATTCAATCCAGAGCCTGTCATTCCAATCTACAATGCCAGGCCTGATCAAGTAGAGAAAGCTTTGAAGCATGTTTATCACGCATCAATGAACAAAACCAAAGGAAAAGAATTAGAGCTTCTATTAGCTATTTTGCCAGACAATAATGGTTCCCTATATGGTAGGCTATATCTGGCAACTATAAAATCATACTTAATATATGATATTGAACTGTCACTGTTGCTCTTATATATTTTTATTTTGCAGGTGATCTTAAGCGAATATGTGAAACTGATCTTGGTATAATATCCCAATGCTGTCTGACAAAACATGTCTTCAAGATCAGCAAGCAATACTTGGCTAATGTGTCCCTTAAAATCAATGTCAAGGTTTGTTTAAGTTTAAATGGCTCGGTCAGACTCAATACAATTCTATGCTACTGTATACAATCATCTTGTATTTATTAATATCACTGACAACATTGTCGAAGTCCTGGCATATGTGGGCTTTTTTTATTATCTTGGATAACCTGATTTGCACTTCGAAGTACTTAGGTTAATAATATTTTGAGAATGGTGAGACTTGCATCTTATTTAAAAATCCTAAATTTTTCAGAGATATATGCCTTGTGTTGGGAAATATGTAGTTTTGAAGTTTCCTTTCAATATTAACTGAATCTTGTTTTATCCTTTCATCCTTATGAAGATGGGTGGCAGGAACACTGTCCTTCTGGATGCTATCAGTTGTCGTATACCATTAGTTAGTGACATACCAACCATTATATTTGGAGCAGATGTGACTCATCCAGAGAATGGGGAAGACTCCAGCCCCTCAATTGCTGCTGTACCATTCTTTACCTAATTTTATGCTGCCTTAGACCTCTCCATTCCCCAAATAGTTGTGGAAACATTGGTTGCTAATATCTGTTGGTCTGACTGTAGGTAGTAGCCTCCCAGGATTGGCCTGAAGTGACAAAATATGCTGGATTAGTTTGCGCACAAGCTCATAGACAAGAACTCATACAAGACTTGTACAAAACATGGCATGATCCTGTTCGTGGGACGGTGAGTGGTGGCATGATCAGGTACATAAATTAACTTCCTATTCATTTTTTCCCCATCTATCTGCCTCCAACAAAGCCTCCATCATGATCACAGCATATTTAAGTTTCAAATTTCTATGCTGTGTATTCTTTCTGCAGGGATCTTCTGATTTCCTTTAGGAAGGCAACTGGGCAGAAACCATTACGGATTATATTTTACAGGTCATTAATCTTATCCGTACAGAGAGTTAACGGGAATCATTTCTATTTTTATATGAACGTTCTGTGACTCGGCAGTGACATGCTGAGACAGCAGCTGGAGTTACCTTACAAATTGCTCCAGTTTGGTGTAATCTCCCTGTTCTTTTATCTTCGTTAGAATTTTACTCAAATGTGATATGTCATTTGATACTTCTATGGAAGGAAAACTAGCCTAGTTGGGTTATTGTTGTGGAAGGAACAATATAAGTACTTACCCAACTTTGGTCAGCATCAGCAAACTACAGTTTTTTCCAGAGAGAATTTGAAACAAAGGCCATCCATATAGACTGTAAAGAGAAAAAACTTTCATGTTACAAGCAAGAGCTATCATAAAACCACCTTGCCTTTGCATTGTATGCCAATTCCTTTGATTTTGTTCAATTTCTCTATTCCATCAATGTTATTCAAATATAAGGTTATCCTTGTTTAATCTTAATCAGTTTATCTATGGGCTAATCATACTCTTATAGAGTTCAGATATTTCAAAACAAAAAGATAGAACCTCTATAGTCAATTATCATTTGTTGCCTGGACCACTCCAAGGATGTTGCTGCATTGGCCTAAAGTGGTGGATCATAGGAATTACATGTGGCGCTAGATTGTTTAGTAGCAGTGGTTAAAAATACCTGAACATTGTACATTTAGTTTACACTTGATAATGTCAGTGTCATTCAGCTATATGATTTTTCATCCATCAATATGCTGATACATTCTTTTTCTAAGGAGATGAGACTAACGAAGAGTTGCCCATTTTTATGTTTATGCATTTTTTATTACACATACAATGCCTACATGTTTGCATGAGAATTTCACTGCATATGTTGCATAATATACATTCATCATAAAGTTTTTAGACAGTTCTAAAAAATTTCATACAGTTTTTAGATAGTTCTGAAAAACTGTGTGGACAGGGATGGAGTAAGTGAAGGGCAATTTTATCAAGTTCTACTTTATGAGTTGGATGCGATTCGAAAGGTGAGAGAGAAGTCGTAATGTTTTTCTCTTGTTCTATGTTGCAACTGCAAAATGTCAGTGGCTTTATATATAATCTCTGTGCAGGCTTGTGCTTCTCTTGAGCCGAACTATCAACCACCTGTGACTTTCATAATTGTACAAAAACGACACCACACTCGGTTATTCCCTAATAACCACAGGGATAGGAACAGCACAGATAAGAGTGGGAACATTCTGCCTGGTAATTATAAGTTCTTGGAAAATAAATCATTCCTGTAGTACATACATGTGCATCTTTTTGTTTTGTCATTGCTTCTCTAATGCCATGCAATGTGGATTTCAGGCACTGTGGTTGATTCTAAAATATGTCATCCAACAGAATTTGATTTTTATCTATGCAGCCATGCTGGTATTCAGGTAATGTTCTCAAACTATGATTCTATGTGATCCTGAAACCATGTGGGTTTTGTTTTAAGAGCAATAGAAACATTTTGGATGGATGATTTTTAATAACAGTAAAGGGGTGGTTGGAGACTGTGTCTGTCCTTAGATGTCCTACACAACGCACAGATGCGTGTGAGCAGAAACAACATCTGTCTATGAATATTATGTGATTTCCAGTCTCAATGGCAATCCAATCAATTAGGATACAACAGATAATTTCATATGATTTCCACTCTGACTGCATATGATTGTTTCCCAATCTAATTAATGATGGATATAATACTCCAACTGGATTTCAAACCGGACCTGCATTGGGTTGCTGTGATTGGTGCATTGCCTATTTTTCCTCATATGACTTATGACTGTTACACGAAGCAATTGCATGAGTAGTTTTGATTTCATACAAGTAGTTTTGCTGCATATTTATTGAAACTTAAAAGAGTTCATTGTGTTTCTAATGCAACAGGGCACAAGTCGACCAGCTCATTACCATGTGCTATGGGATGAGAACAATTTTACAGCTGATGGAATCCAGTCTTTGACAAACAATCTCTGTTACACATATGCAAGATGCACACGCTCTGTCTCTGTTGGTAAGAATGTTTTGCTCGGACTAGTTTACAGTTGAAGATAACCCTTTAAAGGTTTAACATATTCCCTGAAGAATTAGAAGGCCTAGGATATGTCCAAGAAATCAGTACTGAGGTTCTCATCTGCCCCAAAGCATTAGAAAACAGTTGATCTAATGGACTGTTGAAGGAATGGCAGTTTTAGTTTAATGGGACTTAGAGAAGAAAGATATAATAGACTCACTATTGATGAGTTTAATTTTGCTGAAATTGTGTTAACATCAATTATAAATAAACCACAACCTTGCTTACAGCAGAAGCATATGAAAACATAAAATGTTAATGGGTTATCTGTGTCTGAGAATGTATTATATCCACTTGCCCAGCTTATCTCATGATAAGATCTTTGGAAAATTCTATGATTTAACAATGGTGACCGAGGAAAGATAGAGAAATGCATCTGAAGTCTGAACTTCAGCTTATTGTTTCAAAGCCTTATGCTGATGTGGTAACACGTCTGTTTTCTGTGCAGTTCCTCCAGCATATTATGCACATTTAGCTGCTTTCCGCGCCCGTTTTTACATGGAACCAGACGTACAGGAGAATGGCTCAACCGATGGCAGTGGTCATACCACTAAGAGCACTCGGGCAGTAGGAGAGTCTGGTGTCCGGCCTTTGCCAGCATTGAAAGAGAATGTGAAGAGGGTGATGTTTTATTGTTAAGATGGGGATAAGGAGTTGATGATAGCAGCAGCGGAAGAGTAGTAGCCTAGCATGGGGATCGATGCAGCACTCACGTTCATTTCCAAAATTTCTTCTGTAAAAAATGTATGATCAATGATGATTTGTGCATTGTTGCAACTTTCTCCAATTTAGATCAGTGATTACATAATTAAATCAAATAGTTTTAGCCTTTAGGCCATCAATCATGTGTAGAATGTGAACTAACGCAATGTATAGAAATGTTCTCTCATTTATAATCCATGTCTAGGAAGTTTTGCCTCAATTTCAATATAGCCAGCTAATCTAGATCCCGTCACACGGTTGAAACGTGAAAGCTTCAGTAGATAATTAGTACGAGGAGATCATATTTCAGGATGACATGTAGTCCTTTCTTCCATTCTGAGGACGAGGTGCCGGCTGTGTTTTGGCCGAAGACGATGTCAGTTTAGCTGTGTTAATGTCACAACAATCACGAAGGATTCTGATATTTCAATAATTTTAAAGGAAAATGATACAAAGGAAGCAGCGGTTCAAAACTTCAAAAAAATATATAGCTGCCTGCGAACAACTACCATTCATTATCACATATTGGGTACATGTACATTGTGTGTCTGTGACCCAAATAATTGAACCAATAATTCACTCATTATCAAGAACTGTAACTTTGATTTTAAGTTTGAGGAAAATTGATTGATGGAAGCACTTTCGACAAAAGTTTTGGTTTGACATTGAGTTGTGAGCTAATATATTATATGCTAACCTCGACTGCATTGAAGTCTTGGGTCAAACTCGAGATTATGGCTGCTCTAAATTTATTTTATCACCAGCCGATGCTGAATTATCTAAAGAAATGATTGTTACGGGAAACAAATTGCAATAGTGTAATTGTAATCAAGTTGGTGTTGAGGTGAGACAAAAGTAAGTACCCAATTTCAAATCTCTATAATTTCTCGTGTTTCTCACGGTGCTTTTTATATGAAATACCTGCAGAGGCCTTTTCAACTTGTACCGTCTATTTACTGTGCTTTAAAGGGGTAATGCGACAACCATGCCTGACCAACCAAATCTGTAGGACCTGCAACAATGATTTTGAGAATATTTTTTTTTTTTATTTTTTTCTAAAATTCTTGAAAGGGGAGGGGGGTGGACAAGCCCAAAGAGTTTTTACCCCCTCCCCACCCCCAACATTTAATTATTTACATTTAGCCAAAATCAGGTGTTGTATGAGTATGAAGATTTTTTTGCATTTTCTCTTCTGTATGTTTCCTCCAAGTTATTATTTCAGTCACCATGATGCAACACTGCTTAGATTGAAAATGTAGGTTGGTGTTCATCTTAATACAATTTCCACAGCTCCCTCAAAACCCTAGCTCTAGCTAATAACATAAAAGGTGATCAAATACGAAATTGATGCACATTTATTTTTATTTTTGGGTTCTTAGGTTCCACTGTTGAAAGATTGGTCTTCGATTTATACATGAATTCACAGTTCATTCTTGTGAATTCATTCTTGTCATCAATTAAGGCGGGATAATTTCTGGCCTGGCTAGGAAGATATCCAGCTCATTACAGGTACAAATGACAAATGATTCCAAACTTCAATAATTAGCTGAATCCGTATGCTAGCATATATGCACGTAATATATAAGCCTAGTGTGTGTTCATGAGGCTATACAAGCACAAAGCCAAATCTTATACATATATAAGAGCGTTTAATTCTTTGAACCGAAGCATAAATCCAGCATTGAACTGGTTTAAGCCTCTTCAATTTGTTTTGATAAGTTAGTCCAATGTGTATGTGACCACTCAAAATGCTTACAGAAACAGAATTTTCCAAAGATGCCAATGAATGATAAGAGCTTCTTGTAATATTGTCTTTTGAATTCAATATTTGACCTAATTTGCAACTCAAATGGATTTGAAATCCAGTTCCATTATTATCAAATTAAAACAAAATACATACAAATCAAGTGAACAAGGGCATGGTATTTAAGAAAAGAAGCAAAGCCATGTTTTTAAGCATGCATTACACTTCATAAATTATCAATTTTGCAACTAAGTAGCAGCAGATAACAACTACAATCCTGAAAAAGGAGAAAAGAAAATCTTGATTCTCTTACACACCAACTCTCTTTAATACACACACAAAACTTCACTTGCTTTTACTGATATCTCGCTTTCAACAATTGATCCAAAAATGCAACAAATTAAAATGATTATAATGCCAGTACCTAACACTAGTGAACTTCCCAAGAACATCCTTAAATGGCATGTAACAAGCGCTCATCCAAGAATCCTCCACCTAGCTAGCTAGCTAGCCTCCTTCATGAATATGATTGCTGACAGATAAAAACCCTGGAAATAATGACTTGGGAAAATCAAAGTGATGACGTTTTTCTGATCATTTGTGTACTTAGATATATGATGGCTACATGGAATCTTTCCCACTTGGAGCTTCTTACAAAACATCAACAACAAAGCAGAAAGCAGAAAGCAAATTAACTTCTTGGTGAGGGAGACAGCTAGCTAGCGGCAGCAGTTGTAATTCATACATACATTTTCAACGTTCTGAATTCCGTTAATTAATTTTGAATTGAAGCGAAAAGAAAGAGAGATTTGCTGTTGAGTTTAAATTGTTTATGTAGGACAAATTTACGATTCCATTGCTGTGTGATGATCATTAGCAGCTTGCTTCTCTATTCCATGTTGCTATTTTCATAAACATTTGCATTACTTGAGAAGAAAGATTGTGTAGAGATCTACTTTTCTAACACATCTACAATGTTGATGATACGCCTGACAAATCTATATTTACATTTGAGGAAGTATAATCCTCTCTCTCTCTCTCTCTATCTTTATCTCTCTCTCACACACACACACACTCTGAATGACAAACACACAAATTTTACCAGAGGAGTTTATCACTGGAGAATAAAAAATGAAAGTCTCAAAAAACATTTGAGGAAATTAATGTTCAAAAGTTCATTTAATCTTTGTCTGAGTTATCTAGTTGAATCACTTGTTCAAGCCATTGTGTAATTAGTCTTAATCTTTAAGGGACAAGTGTCTAAGCAAAGCTCAAGATATCTTCCCTGTGCTTTATGATCATTAATTCTATTTTTAGTCCGGTTAAGAATGAAAAACCCTAACAAATAACAAACTTAGGGTTTTACTCCCAAATCAACACACTAAAAACCCTAAAAAAAATAAACAGATATGATGTTCAAATTTGTATATTATGTAAAGAAATTTAAGATATTCATTCCCGATTTAACAAACAAAAGACTGTACAAAAGATTAAAGAATTATGTCAAAGCTCGATCACAAAAAAAAAAGAAAAAAAGAAGAAGTGTAATTAGAGGGATATTTTTGAACTCATCGAGGTGCACCGAGACACACAATTCCTATCACTCAAACAGTAAAAAACCTAACACAAACCTAGGACTACTACTCAATTTCACATAAGAAAAGATATGATGAAAACACAAGAATCAATAAAACACTGTACATAAAAGAAGCAAAATATTAGTACAAATATAAAAATAAAACCTAATTCCCTGATGAGCCAAAATCAGTTACAAGAAGATCATCACTTACCCTATAGTAGACATGTAAGCACTTATGTAGAAATGGAATTAAAATATAATTGGACTTGTAATTTCGTGCAACAAACCAACAGGTGAAACTGCCACATGATCTGTATCATTCCTCAAGCAAAGGAGGAAAGTTAAGATCATGCTGGCAGCTTCATCTGATAGTGGTGCCCGATAAGATAATGTGCATCCTTAGTAGGCTGTGCTTGCTAGGGCACGCAACCGCATTGATTCTTGCTAGGTGATGAAGAGAAGAGAGGATAAAAGGGTGTATAAATAGATGGATGAGGGGAGAGGATCGAAAGGTAATTATCAATTTGATAGAATTTTTAGTATAGGGGGACTGAAAAGCTAAAGTTTTAAAAATATTAAATAAGAACAAAATTATGTAAGAGATTGTAATAAGCTGAGCGTGGTCCCAAGTGATTGCAAATTGAATATTGTCACGCCAAGACTTAGGCTACATGCAGTTTGCAGACAGGTTAGTGAGTGTTTCTATATATATTGTAAGAGCATTAATAACTTTTAGGTTGGGGCCTGTGAGTTGTAGGGGACCCTTACCCTTTCTCTTTCTCTCTTTCTCTTTCTCTCTAGAAGAAGAAAGAGGAATCAACCATGAGCCAAAAGAGTGTGCAAACGCTACTTGTTTTATGAGGGGACCATTTTGCATGGTTTCTTAAGTGTTGCATAAGCTTCACACATAAAAGAAGATGAGATAATTAAAGCAGCTAATTTAAAGTTAAATTAGGATGGTTATTTGTTAATATGCTTATGAGGAAATTAATGTTGATAGACTACAATGTTAAGAGTGGTGCAAATCTCAAAAGTAGTTCACACGACTGGTAAATTTTATTATTTATGTTTAATAACAATATATATAATATTAAATTATCCACACAATTTATTTTGGTTTATGTTAAAATTATCTTTCTTCGAAACATATAATAATATAATAGTGAATATGAGAGTGTAAGTGATTGTCTTATTTGGACTGCTAAAAATTATTGAATAAGTTTCTTTGAACATTTTAACCGTAATTCCAAATCGGGACCATAAAAAATCTTGTAAATCTCTCTCTTTCTTTTTGGGTATATATCTTTGTTTTTGTATGTGATATTAAGAGATATGCAATTAATCCGATACCTTAAAAGCATCTCTTCTTTGTTCATTGAGCTGGCCTTTTCTTTGCAAACGTTTGCCAAATGTTGATACTTGCTAGTTCTGCGTCACATTGGTGCCAGCTACTCAAACACTAGTTATTAGAAACAAATATTTGATGGACGATCAAGAAAATGACCTTTATTTTGTTTAAACTTTTCAGATCTTGTTAATTACTTAGAAATTCCGTAGCTTTTAATTTAGTTTTTTTTCCCTAGCACTAGGTGTGATGATGGAACCAACACTTACGCAACAGCAGCCGCTCTCGAGAATATTGCTTAATTCTAAAACAGATCAACAAGATGAAAATGATGGTCATTAATTAGTATTCTAAAATCTGGTGAGATTTGCTTATCCTTTGAAGATTTTGGAAAGATGTATGGAACACTAAATAATTTTTTAAAACCTCCATATATAATTTGTTTAAAACCTTTTTTTTTTTTTTCCTCTTAGAACATATTCGCTTGGTGGATGTATCCTTCAAACTACCCTAGGAATGTGCCTTGAATCTGTATAACAGTTGGCCAATAAATACTAGACATTAATCTAATTTCGAAAAATATATATATTTCAATATGACCGAAGCTAGGTTATACATTCTAGCTACCATGGCCTAGAGTGGTAGGGTTATGGTTTATATTCTCTCCAAGCATATTTAGATTCTTACACACACACACACGTGTACTCAAATGTTTGACTTCAAATAATTTAATGGTCACTTGTAGCAAATTGTTATATGGTTGTTCTTCTAGATATCGAATATGTAAGTTCCATCTTAATTCATATCTCTCTCATAATCCAAGTGTCAATGGCGGAAAATCGTGTGTTTGATATGATATGCATAATTAATAGAATTTCGTAAGCCTAGCAAAGAATTGATTAACGAATGTCCAGAGTATATATCCATTGTTTATTATAAATAAGATTGTGCACTAAAAAATAAATCATGAAGCATCTATTCTAAAGTTTACATTCAGTTGCCACACGAAACCAATATGAGGTTTTTATCCAATAACAAATTACGAGCTTTGGTCCTCGATTTGATCTGATGTTTTGTATTCCTTCACTTTAAATTATATTACTATATAATATCTATAGGAGATTTCCACTTTGCCTCTTTAACAAATCGTTTTGTAATGGGGGTGAGTTCTTTTATAATTTTTTTTAAAACATATATATAAGGCGTCATAAAAACTTAAGTAGGTAAGTGATAAAAACGCCAAAAACATTACGAAGAGAGTATCAATCTCTCTAATAATCCTCATAATAATCTCGGATATATGCTTATGGACACCTTATGTATTTCTCTCCACACGATTTTGTGCACTAATCTTCCAACTTGCCCTACCCTCAGGCTTCAGGTAATAATGAAGTGGGCTTCAATCACTTTATTGAATACCCCTAAGCCTAGGCTTAATTGTAAAGGAGCTCAATTTGGTATATTTGTAATTAGGTCAAATTTATTGATGAACCTTGTTGCTAAAGGAAAACCGTCACGAGACTTTCTCAAAGGCAACGCAATGGCATGCAAGCTGAAAAAAAAAAAGTTAAAAAGTATAGATACTCTTTTCTTTTAATGTAAAAAAGAAAAGAATAGAGAGAGACATATGAAATTTAGGTATTGTTATAGACATATGAAATTTATGTAACTGTATATCTAAAAAATTACGTATTAAAAGAACAAACTTATTAGTAAGATAAAAACAAAATGATCTAGAGTATATAAATTAATTAGTAGATGTCTAAAATTAAGAAGAGAAATTAATTTTAATTTCATATGGCATTCATAACTTCTTAGAGATAAGCCTAAAAGAATGTGAGCGGATTGGTAACCAGCAACTAATGAGTCATTAGCCACTCGGGTTCGATTTTTGGAGAGGTAAGGGGATAAAACTTATTTGGGCTTTACCCACACCCTTACAAAAAAAAAAAACAAAAAGAACTTCATTCATCATATTACACTAAAACGAAAGTATGACATATGTGGTTTTAAAGAATAAACTAGAAGATAGACAATTCAATAACCAGAATAGGAGAACACACATACATTGCACCACAATTTTGAATTTGAAAAGAAATTTTAAGAAATAGTATATTTTTATTCACTTTGGGTGCCTTTGGTACATTGTATTATATTATATTATATTGTATTATTTTAATGCATATATATTGTATTATGTTGTATTGCATTAGTATTGTATTATAATAATGTTGTATAATATTTGGTGCTACACTGTATTATATTAATTTTTTATCTATTTTAAAAAATTATCTTAACTAGTTATATTAAGTTATTATTAAATATTTATTATTAGTTCTATTAAATTATTAGATAATAATCAAATTTTTATAAATTAATTACTATTTATAATTAAATAATCTAATATTATGTTATATTTTTTATATATTATTTAAGTATTTATTATTAGTTATATTAACTTATTAAATATTAATCAAATTTATATAGTAATTATTATAATATAATTAAATAATACATTATTTAGATATATTTTTAATATAATAAAAATTAAAATATAATAAATATGATATTATTGAATAATCAATTACAAATTTTTTAATTTATATTAATAATTATAATGTAAAAATTAAAAATATTATATTAAAAAGCTATATTTATTTTTTATTATTATAAAGTAAGAAAAAAAAGTGGTGAGGGGGGGAGGAGAGAAGCTATGCGTCAATTTGGCGCCCAAACATGGAGTTGCATTGCCAATACAATGCGACCCATGTAATGCGGGTACTAAACGTGCCCTTTTTAATAACTAAACCGGATCTAGTGTATCATAAAAAATAAAAAATAAATTGCCTTCTCTATTTTCTCATTGGGATTGGATTAAAAAATTAATACTTCTTGAATAAGGTATTCAAGAACATGAATTATTAGAAAATAAAATCTTTAATTGTCTTACAATGCATGCGCTTTAGTTCTCTATTATAAAAACTCCAAATTTTTTATACATCCTTAAGTTTTCCGTTGCTAACACCTGAAATTTCATATGCTATATATACATGATATATCAAAAGTTAGGAGTCATGAAAAATTGGGGCTGAGAAATGGGTGGGGATATAACACAGCCCTTGTACCGTAGTCATTCTGGCAACCAATTAAGCCATGCATGATGCACCAATTTTCTAACAAGGGTTTCTAACGCATCTCTAAAATAAAATAATAACTTGTTCTTAATTACAGAAGGGCAGTACTGGAGTAACTGGACCACGCCTGCGAACGAGGCGTCTAACATTGGCTTATTAGCTGATCCTGAGATAAATATATACACACACACATACATATAACACATTTTTGGCGTCAATAACTAAAACGTTGTTGATTGTGTGGTCCAATTTGCTGCGCACAGGCGTGCTGTCAGTGCGCAGGTTTTTTAGTTGCATCACTATTTTGGAAGCCTTCACCAAAGTCTGCTTAACTCTTAATACTAGACTTGGTATTATCATCACCTGCTGTTTCCACAAACTTCACTTCCAGATTGTTAAAGGACCATGTCATTAATTCCTACATTGGATCACTAAAGTAATTTTGACTAGAATTAGTCAATCATACAGCTATTAATGTAGCATAATAGCATATAGGTACGAGAAAAATTAACCGTGGAATTGGGTAGCAAACAAGGGGCACATGAAGTAGTGGGGGCCAAGCAGAATGAATGAATGATGCCGAGAGATGCGTCAAAACACGCGTTTTAACTGCAGCAAGAAGGAGAGTTTCACAAGCAAATGCAAAGACTTGCCCCCACCCCCTCCCTGTGCGGTGATGTGTTGTTTCTCTTGCTGTTTGTATATGCAAAGTGAAACTGTAGAAAGAGATATCTAATATTAATATCTGTACATAGAGCCTAAATTATTAAAAGCTCTGCTTTCTGACTTCTGGTTTTAATTAAGTAAGGGTTGAAGCCAGTTGGGTTTGAGTGGGGGGTTTAGCCAGAGTGGTCCCTTGCGCACAATTAAGGGAACATTTACTCTCTCTCAGAAGCATACATTTTATGGTCACAAAATAGGTAACACCAGCACACTGTGGGCGATAAAAAGCAGATGCTACCCAATTCATTAGGTTTATTTTTGGAAGGCTAGCAAGTAGCTATTGTCTTGAACTTTTAACCCACAGATAGACCTAGAGACTTACATACGATGGTACTACTACTACTGCTGCTACTACGACTACGACTACCCACTTCACCACCTACTAGTTGTACTTTAATCACCCGCGCGAGCCACCCATATGCATGCTTCACCTTTCAAATATCGCCCGTGCATTGATGGGAGAGGATTTATTCGTTTCGAAGTAAATGCAGCCCATATAGTATTATATATATATATATATATATATATATATATACATATATATTATGGATCATGAGAACTTCTAATTTGTTATATTAATGTTTTATAAATAAAACGATTACAAAGTAAGAAAACAGTAATTTTTTAAAATTTAATTTTGAGAATCAATTTACACATTACAATTTCATATATATCTTTAATCCACATATATTATAAAAATCCAAAATTATCTTTATTTAAATAAAAAAACCAAAATAAAATAAAAACTTAAAGAGATTAATATTAATACCAATAATATTGAGATAAAATAAAAATATTTATCTTAATTATCAATTATTAAATATACACAATAAAAATGTTATTTATACATACAACTAATAACAACCATTTTAAAAATTATAATATTACTAAACTGCCTCTTACTCATTTGAAATTGAAAAAAAAAAAATTAGAACATTGACAACTAGTCAGTCCATGTTGCTTCTAAGAAAAAGATAACCCCAAATTAACACCTATTAACAATTTCTTGATAACCTGTAATATTATTTGCTACCAAATACCCAACTAAGCACAAAAGGAGCTTGTTGAATTGACACGTGTTCAATCCCAATCCATGAGTTGATCACAAACTCGCTAAAAACTTTAGCAGAGATCCCAGCAGCATTTACCAAACAGATGCCAAGGGCAATTATAAAAGCTGCAATTGAAGAGACGAAAAAAAAAAGGTACTTATTAATTGAGACAACTCATTGTGGACAAATACAATGATACCTAAGAATTGTACAACTTCCAAGTTGAATTAATTTAAAGAAGAAAAAAAAAAGATCTACTACTTTTGAAATGGGGAAAAAATAACTACAAAATTTACAGATGTTTGTTGGATCTTAGATACATGATCTGCCGCATGTACCCAACTCCTGGACATTATTGGTACAGAAAATGTGATACAGGCTGCTAAATCTAACCACTGCAACTAGACTACAATTGAGGGTAAATAAAATTACTCAAGTAAACCCAAAAGTTGATCCCGAAAAGAATAAAATTTTACAGTGAATGGCGGAGCATCCTAGGGCTACAAAAATTTAGGACGGGGGCAAGATAGTTACCCATATGAGACTCTGCACTAGCTCCTAACTCGTTGAACTGATTAAACTGCTCGTGCGTGCAACCAACATTTCATATACATCTCCAGCTGTAGGACGATCTGTTGGATTTTCTTCCGTACAATGGCGAAACAAATCAACAAGGAAACTGAGTGTTCCTAGCTCTGCCTCCAGTTTCTCAAACCCCGAGCCAGATTGAGCTACTTCAGGCTCATGGCATGATCCGAGGGCCTCCAGTTCATCTGTTAACCGTGGGCGCTTGCCCATCTGCAACGATAGGAAGCAATAAACTTCTTATTAGCTTAAACAAAACATGAAGAATTTCACACTTAAAAAATACACCTCGGTATACACATGAAAATACAATAGAAGTATAGATATCACTCATTGATGAATATACAACAGAAGTATAGATATCACTCATTGTTGAATTCAGTCAAGTGATATTGCAGAAAAGTTCAACTAAGAAAGTTTTAACATGGCAGTACAAGAATCATCAGTGACAACATTAGCAAGAAGTGGGAGCTTAATAAAAATCAGGACCATGACGTTTTCGTTTTATTCTCAATATAATATAAGTTGCAAGCAAATTCAAAGGTCATATCCAACCGGTTCCAACCTCACTTGATAATCAAGAGCCCATGAATAGCTTATTCCAAAAATGACCTTTTCGCTATTATTTAAGCATCTGGCATTTTAACATAAATGATTTTGGTAACAAGACTGAGATCAGAGTATGTTAAATAATTTATACAAGATTTCCTTTTTCTTAGACAACACACACACACATGGAGAGAAATAGAGAGAGAGATGTAGATAGAGAAAGAGACCTGAATAAGATCATGAATCTCTAGTTCAGACAACCCCATATAGGGGACTTGCAGAGTCAGCAACTCAAGCAGCAGGCATCCATAGGACCACATGTCAACTTCCTGCAGCCAGATTGGAAAGACTTTAAAATTACAGAAAACCAAAATCAATTTCAAGAAAACACTGATAATAATAGAAGCTGAATGCCAAATCAAGGAGTTAATTCTTGGGGAATAATTGGTTTCAATAATTTACAAAGGCCTAATGTTCTATTATGCAAATTCATGTACCAAAGACATTGCCATAATTTTATTGAGCAATATCACCATTGCATATGGAGAAAAAAAAACCATAGCAAAAATTCAGCAATCCGCTATGTGGAAGTACAACAGAATGTTTACCTAGTATCCTAGCCATACGTAACTTCAGATACCATAAAACTCCATTTCATCTCAAGGTCCATTCAATCTTTCATCAAATGCTTATCGAATTTCTATTAATCCCGGCTGTATAATAAGAGGCAAAAAATTCTAGCTGCTAACATTTATAACATACCATAACCAGTATACAAATACACACAAAATTCTCCTCCAATAAATTTCATTTTGCATCACAAATTACATATACCAGCTAATACTTGCAATCAAGCTCAAGTTAATCTTTACATAAACATATCAACAGCAGTTCAGTGCCCAATTAACGAATTAGACAGAGGACAAGTGCATATTGTGTCAGGTATTGATAGAACATGCTCCCTTCAGTGCAAAAAAATGGTAGAACAATTACAAATAATGAAACTGAGAAAATATCACCAAGCTGATTATCAATCTGAAATCCACCTTAAATTGACAGAAGAACGAAGAACTTACTAGTCCATATAGATTTGGTTTATGCATTGCCCGCAAAACCTCTGGAGCCATCCACCGTGGAGTTCCAACACAAACGTTAGGAGCAGGTATCCCCCTATGGGCAATACAACATGTGTGCGAAAAAGACCGCAAAGGCACTGCTCTATCAAAATCACAGAGCTTAACAATAGGCTTTCCATCAGCTTTCATCCTATCCAGATCAATCAATATGTTTTCACTTTTTATGTCACGATGCATAATATGCTTCGAATGCAACTCTGCCAATGCTGCTGCAACATCTTGAGCAATAAACAATGCCAACTTCAGTGATACATGTTTCTCACCAGCTTTTAATAGCTTCTCTATATAATTCTGTTACACAACAAGCAGGATAAACAGTAAGGCATCTATCAAAAGTTAAACAACAGCAGTAACTCAAAGCCAATAAAACAGCTTATTACCTTCACAGATCCCCCCTTTACATACTCCACGAAAATCGCAGACTGTAACAAATGATGCTCTGGATTTCCATCAGCTGAAGGGACCCAGGTGGAAGATATCTTATGCCCATACATTTCTACTATGCAGGAATGTCTCAGAGCACTCAACATTCTCACTTCTCCTAAACAACTATATTCAAAATTTCTGATTTCATCAGCTGAACTCCCACAAACCTTTAAGGTACGCACCTGAAACCATCAACAATGTAAAATTAGTACATGCTTAAACCATATTATTCAGGTTTTTTTTACTAACATATAAACTTAACTAATAGAGGAAGACACATCAGGAGATGTTATACTGAACTAATGAAACAAAACTTATTCTGGACGTACTTGGTCAAAACTTGAAAATGAAAAGGGGGGGAAGAAAAAAAGAAAAGGTTCTTTCAACATTGTGCTTGCGTTCTCTGCACAAATTTCCAGGACAATACAGCTAGAAATAACTTATCTGTGCATAAGGGACAGGTTAAAATCATACTATAATCCTACGGACTAACTATATGAATTCCCCGACAACCACTGACAAAAATAATTATGTGGAAAGACCAAAAGAAGG
Organism: Murraya koenigii; assembly: GCA_025617385.1. Lineage (NCBI taxonomy): Eukaryota > Viridiplantae > Streptophyta > Magnoliopsida > Sapindales > Rutaceae > Murraya > Murraya koenigii. The sequence goes on along the minus strand of CM046818.1, from coordinate 4,631,213 downwards.
ATGAGTTGAAAATTCTACTTAATTAAAGAATAAGAATGATAAGAATATTATGGGAGAAACCTTTGCTGCAGCATCAGCTGATCCAAATTTGCACCGAAAAAGAGAACTTGAAACTGATTTCCCAACTTCATCACAGGAACTCAGGGAGGGAAAAGAACCAGGATCAAGACCAGAACAAGGAGTGGGATCACATTCAATTGAAAAAGGAGCTATTCTCCTAGAGAGAGGAATGTACCTGAAACAACAAAACATATCATAAGAGACAATAGGAAAATACAACAGTCCACAGCAACCCTGTATCTTTGCTTCATAATGGGTAATTAAATTCAATTTCATGTCGGACAATGACAGGATAATAGTTAAATGACAAAAACAGAATTGATTAGACATGGAGGCATAAAATGACATATAACCTAAGATGCTTTTTGCATATTGTTACTGTCACATTAGTTCTTCGCGATACAAATACAGTTAAAGAAGTAGAGCAAGATTGGTTCTCATAGTAAAGTCTGAGATAAATAATCACCATTTCAGCATATAAATGTCTATATGGGACTCGATGGGCATACTCTTAAGTCAGCCACAATGAACTAAGCCACTCCAAATAATGCAATAAGCTAGTAAATGCACCCACAGACACAAGTAAATAACCACTATTAGTAATCACTAATCATGCATACTTCAGAACATTTTAGGTGTACAGACTTTCAAGTCAGCTGGTATAAACAGAAAAGGGAGCAAACAATAAAAAAACTATATTTTAAACAATCATGCACGAAGGCCAAACGTTGGGAGTATCTGCTTATGAAATCGATTCAAAACATACCAATAAACTGCAAAGACAGTGTAAGAGATACAGATTAACTTTAAAAATGAAGTGAATTCCCAGAACCATATACAACAAAACAGAAGAGACTGACCTAATAAAAAATTCTGGATCTGCCTCTTCTCTTATATCATATGGACGACATGCATCGACTATCATGCGAATCCATGAATCACCCTTCTTAACAAGGATGGTGTTCCAAGCATGTGGTTGGAAATCCAAGTAGCCCCTAACAAGCTCGCAAGGAACAGGAGGTTCAACCCTGTCACATAGATACTAGAGCAATTGAATTTGTATCAGATCATAAGGACTAAAACCTGAAGGCATAAACAAGCAGATTGAAACATAAAAGTGTAGAAACACAAATACAGTGAAACAATTACCTTCAAAAGCACTGCTCGGTGTCTACAAACACCAAACTGCACACTCCCTATAGGAACTACAACAGAATTTCGCCTTGACTTAATAGAACGCATAGATTTTTCACAGAGATCAGATAAAACTATATCTTCTACAGCATCCAAAATCTGTTTTCGGGAAGTGTTAGCACTGTCGCTGTTCCCAGTAGAACAAGTACAAACAAAAGGCTTCCGGTAATTCGAACCAGATACAGTTTTTCGCGTCCTTTCAACAATAGCACTTCTATCGCTGCCTCCAAAATGATCTGATACAAAAAGAGCAAGCAACGATGCTATCTGCAGATTTTCAACCGGTTCTATAACCCCATCTTTGGTTAAACCATTCATCTGCTTTAAATGAAGTACTAATGCTTGAGCAGAAAGAACAATTGCATCCAACTCTTCATCACTTTTTCTGAAATAGATAAACAAATAAAACCACATGATCAGTTGCATATAGAATGGTTATGATATGTCCATGACAATAATACAAAACTAATGACACTCTCAATATAAAGTATAAAAAATAAACCTGTCCACAAGGATGACTTCACGCGAGTCAAGATGCAAAGTTTGCTCATAACCCGTCAACTGCATGAAGGGCCGGTCACGTCCAGCATCATAAAAACCATCTGGCAGACAATCCTCAATGCTGCAAAAAGAGACATTACTATACTTCTGTGATACATTGGAGCTGTCCCCCATCGATTTTCGGGATTTGCATGGCTTGGGATTATCAAGATCCCTGTCAGAATGCCTCTTTGTCTTACAAGCAGCTTTAGAACTTTCAGAAGACGAACCTTCATCCTGCTCACCAGCTCCATTTGGTGTAGAGATTGAAGATGCATCATGCTTGGAACATTCATCGTTACCCTCATTGCCTGCAGACTCAAGACCAGCACACGAACAATTCTCTACATGTAATCCTGCGCTGGATCTGATTTTATCATCTTCAACACTGATAAGCAAATTTTCACTTTCAGCTTCTGGAGAAAGTAATTGCTTATCATCATCATCCAGCCCTATGATGTCTGATGCTTCTCCTGAAGGAGTTTCAGAGGCCAAGGCATCTAAATTGCCCGATTTGTATCTTCGACCTCCCTTCATTGATGTCTGCGCATGTCCTTCACCTTTCCACTTCCTGCTGTTGTTTAAACGTTCTTGTCGAGCTCTATGTTGCAGATGATGCCGCTTCCACTGCTTACTTGACTTCCGAGCTGTCAGAGATCTACTGTTTGAGGAGGGCACAGTTGATATGCTTGATGAGGCGTGATGGGAACCTGCATCACTTTCTGCTATCATAAGATCAGTTTCACATAAGCAATAATGAAAAAAAAAAAAGATGGTATCTAAAAAGGATTTGAAGGAGAAGAAATTAAGGAAACTCCACAGGCCTTACCACTAAAAGAAACATTTCCATCATTCTCCTGCATCGGGGCTTCATATACATCCATTTCTGCCAAGGAACTGATGAAATCATCATTGGATGAGTCTTTCCCATTTCCCTCTAAATTACAGCATATCCATGAAGGTACTTGACAATAACTTAGAAGCTTATTGTACTAGAACACACGTGAAAAAATAAGAAATAGAAAAAAAAAACATATTAGATATAGAAACCAGAAAAGCTCTATGCAAAATTATCCAAGTTATCATAAACAACCCACAGGATTACTGCATTCCATAACAAATATAAGAAACAAAGCATAGAAACGCATGAACTGAAGTACAAATAGAACCAAAGAATCAAAACCAAACATAAGCCCAAATTAATGGTAGCCAAAACTTGATAAGTGATTCCATGTATATATAAGTTTTGCATCCATGCATAAATACATGTAGATCTTTAAGATATCATACTTCTGCCAATGTTAGCAACCTACATAAAAGAAAATTCAGCCCTAAGGTACAGAAACAGTAATTCCCTAACCAAAAGAGAAATTTCTGTATAAGGCATAATTGTATAGAGAAGAAATAGCAAATGAATTTTCCTAGATTAAAAATTCATTGAACAATAAAAGCATTTGACAAGCAAATATTGAATAAGCATCTTCCTAACCCACTCAAATTGAATAACAGGACTGGAATGAACCTTAGCATAACCAGTACATGTCTAAACAAATCCTTACTGATTATGAGGAAAGGATTGATCTTAATTAGAAGTTATCAATAAGCACCTGAAGGTTCAAATTCTGAAGGTTGTGCATTAAGCAAAGGTCGAGATAACCCAATGTAGTCAGCCTATTATTCGAAAGGTCCAAGTTCTCCAGCCTTTGCAATGAGGATAAACCAGACGGTAATTCTACCAATTTATTATTCGCAACCTTCAAAGATATCAAAGCCTTCAAATAACATATTTCAGTAGGCAAATACTTCATCTTATTGAACGAAAGATCTAACTGCTCCAAATTACTTAAGCAGCCAATCTCAGGAGGAAGGTATCTGCAATAAAAGAAAAAAATGCACGTATTAAATACTTCCAGTTAATCAACATATAGAGCTCATTAAATATGTTCATTTGACCAAAACTACACCAATGCACCCGCCTATTCTACACAATTTCAATATGCTATTCAGATCATCTGAATTTACACTCTTCTTGTCCTATCATGTCATGCCAGTGCCAGTCCCAGAACTACTTATACTTCTAATGCATCTTAACCTTCTAGCATTTAAAGATTCATACTTTGTTTGTTCCTACTTCTTCCTCAACAAAAGTAAAAAAAATTAAGAACACTAACCTAATAGAGAAATGACAAACAGAGAGCTTAGTCAAGCACTTAAGCCCAGCAATCTCACTCAACAACGTCAAAACTGAGGGTCGCGGCGGAACCTTACTCAGCTCAAGCTCCTTTAACCCCTTCAATTTATTCAAAGCGAACCCATTAACCCCCGGTGACGATATCTTTATCTGCAAGCATTCTAACCCCAACAAATTCCCAACCTCAGACGGAAACAAATTTATCTCGTTTCCAAAAAATTTCAAATTTCTCAACTTCTCGTATCGGCCCACCGATTTTGGAATCAAATTCAACACATTCTTGTACAAATACAAGCCCTCGACCGAATTATCCCCGTCCCTGCTACCGTTACCGTTACTTTCAACTAACGGAAAATCAACAATCTTCCCGGAGACGTCAACAACTGAGTCGTCGTCGTCGACACTGCCGTTTTTCTCATTATTGGTTTTGTTGGCGTCTGATGGAAGTTTCTGTTTCATGGGACTCTCAGGAGAATCCTGACTGATTTCAACGAAATTTTTTAGCTGCATTTGGTTGGTTGATGAATTAAAGAAAACGAAAGGATCAATCTTGGCCTTTTTTCCTGCTAACAAAAGGGGGGTTTAGGGTGAGTTGCGAGAGAATTGAAATTGAGATCTGTTTGGGGGGAGGGAAAATCGAGCGGGAAAAGCATGTGAAGGCAAGAAAATTGAAAGGAAGGTGAATTCTAAGCCGCTGGCCCGCTCCTGTATGGAAAATTTGGGGGAGAGAGCAAAATAAAGAAACCCTAGAATCAAGACGAATCGCACTGCAGTTATTTGAAAGAGGCTACCCGCTGCTAGTGTGTTGAGGTTTCCATCATTCCATGCGGCACTAGGATTGTACTTTTTTAAAACGGCGTCGTTAAGAAAGTTGACAAGAGGTCGGAAATAACCTTGTACAAGGATTTTGAAATTGAAAGTGGAGTTTAGTCAAAGTTTGTGGCGGGTCAAAGGTAAATTGCGACGTGGAGTGCATCAAAAGCTAATTAATGTTATTTTGGAGACCATCTACACCTGCGTGTTATCTTTTGAAAGGAATTAAAAATTGTCATAATTCTTTTCAAAAATATTTGAAGACCGTCCACGAATATTTTTGAAAATCATGTTGATTTTTTTATAAACATTTTAATTTTAAAATATATTTTGCCAAGAGGCATATGAAAATACATAAATTAGTTTAAGAAATCCAACACATATATGATCAGTCATCCATTAAATAAAATTAACTTTCACAGTTATAAAAAAGATTAGAACCCTCTATTTTATATATATTTTTTATGACACTCCACTTTATATTTAAGAAGAAGTGGCGCCAACCTATAATTATTAATTATGCATATACTTTTTTAATTAGACCCAACTCATAATATAATCTTAGTTCAATGACGTGAACAAAATATATAAAGTAGATCTATGATATAAATAACATAACATCATGTACATTTCATTTGTCACAAGAATTAATATAATTTATAATTCTTGTAATAAAACGTGTTCATAATATCATAATACTAGTTGTTATATGAATACGTCAATAATATTATAACTAGTACTAATGACGCGCATCTTCAAATCGCGAATAATTCGAAATGTATTTAATTTTGAATTGTGAATTAAGATACGAAAGTCATTACTTTAAAATTAACTTCACGCTAACATTAACTTTGTTTACCTCACGACCTTAAACATTAAATTTATTACATAAAACATTAAATCACTTAGTAAAATGATAAAATTGAGGAAATTATCAGTAACTTGAAAAAAAAAAAAAAAAACAAGAAAGTTTGACCATAATGGCCAAGAAAATCATCGTGATCAGGTTGAATTTATGCATGCGAATATTGCATGCTTCAAAACAAGAAAGTTTGTCTTGAGCTAGCTGCAAAACATCAATGCAAATTGGAATTTTGCATTACAAAAAGAGTTAAAAGATGAGATCTTCTTAGGAAATAAAAATTCATTCCAATATCACTCTCACTGATTTGTCAAGCAATAAATTAATAAGAAAAATTAAATAGAGAACAATATTAATCTCACAACATAATATTAACACGAAAATTTTAAATTAAAAAAAAAATACTGTCGTTGTAAAAAGACAACTAAAAAAAATTCATAATGTAAAAAATTATTACGATTATATTTTTAGAAATAATTGTCTCTCACCCAAGTTCAAAATACATGATCCCAATAAATATTTATTAACAAAACAAATCTGTAATATCTATATTAAGGAATCAAATGCTCTTACAATATATCATGCTTAAAAATATTTATCTCCCATGTTGGAAGTTCTAAATGCTTTTCCTATAATATTTCTTAATAAAGCAAACCTGTAATACCAAATTAGAACATCTTAATGTTTATTTCGCATTCACTAATTGAACGTTTGTGATTAAACCTATTTCTCTCCCTTTTTTATAGGAAAAACTCGTTGGCAAGTGTTCAAGGAAGGTAGCCAAAATTCAACTACCTTTCTTGACTTTTTATTTATTTTTATTTTTTATAATCATTTTTCAATGGATTCAATTTCAAATCAATTTCAAGAAACTGAAAAAAACAACAATGAGAACATATTTTATAAATGTCATAGAACATCGTGGATTTAATTTCAAATTAAGTAATTATTAATTTATATAGTAAGTTGATTCTATAGGAAAATAGAATTTGTTAAAAAAATATTATTTTATAAATTTATCAAAATATTAATTTATTACATTAACAAATTTTCATTTAATCAAAATTATACGAATATCAATTTATCAAGATACTACTGTATATCTCAAAATCTTTAAATTCAAGAGAATTTTAAATGCTCGGAAACCACCACATTATCTAATGAAACATTATCATGCGGTGCCATAAAGAATGTTAAAATAAATAAAACAAAACATGAATCTTCTAAAAAGTTTATGAAAAACATAATAGTTCATCTTTCGCAAAAGGGATGGACCCAAAATTTACGTGAAAAAAGGTATGCAAAGAAGTATAACAAAAATGAGGTAAATAAGTTTTTTTTTTTTTTTTTTGTTTTAAAAGGGGAGAGGGGTGGGTAAGTCCAAAGAAATTTGAACCCCCTCCCCACTCTAAAGGATTCGAACCCGGGCCGCCACGGCTCTAGAACCGAGCATTGCGACCAACCCGACCACGACCTTGGGGGCGAGGTAAATAAGTTGGCGAAGGGAATATTTTAAATATTTAGGATATGTTTGAGATTAAGATTGGGTCATTGTAACTTTTCACTTATAGTATTAAAATATTTAGTAAATATTAGCGGTTGGAGCTTAAAAATTATAATAATATGATTTTTTAACTATATAATGTAAAATATATTATTTTTTAATAATTTTATTAAAATTATTATTTAAAAATTATATTTACTACATTTTATTAACTTTTGTTTTACAATTATAATTTTTTCCCACAACATCTATAATTTTTAAATTATAACACCTTAATCTCAAACATACTCTTAGTCTAATTTCTTTTAATGAGTATTTACTTTGTTCTTATAATGACTTGACGACACTTGTATTTTTTTTTCTGTTATTATATTGACTTAATAATACTTGTGGGTTTCATTTCAATTTCAAGATCAGATTTTATTTTATCGAATCATATGATTATACAGAAGATTCAAGTTCAAAACTATTGTTCGTGGTTATTATATGTTTCTGACGGTGTTGATAGATAGAAAGTAATTAGCTTTGAAGGGAACAAAAGGAATAAGAAGAATTTATTGAAGTTTGATGATGGAGATGGAGAGAGAGTCGAGGGGAAGAACTGATGCAGAAAAGTTCAAATAAAAATAAAAAAAAAATTATTTTTTTATAAAACTTAAAGGTAATTTTGTTCTTTTCACGCTTCCAAGTAAATAAAATGGAGTGTAAGGTGCTCGTTGGAATTTGACAATAATAAAAGATAAGGTTATATAAACTCACTAATTTTTTTTTTTACACATATTTTAAAATATAAATTTATTAATAAAATTTAAAATTTTAAAAATTTCAAAATTAACCTTTATTAATCTTTTTTCCTCTTTTATGATTACAGATATTCTCTCTCTATTATCTATTATTACCTCTTGTAGACTAAACGCAGACATTTATAATAATAATAATAATAATAATAATAATAAAAATCAAACATTTGGTTCTAATTATTTATTTTTCTTATAATTTTGTTCTAACATGTATTTTAAAAATATTGTTTAAAAAATAATATTCAACCAATGTTATGAAATTTTTGTAATCAATGTCATTTTTTATTTTAAGTTGTTCATTGCATCCTTTTTGAAATATTAATTAAATCTTATTTATGCTATTTGAGTTGGGATATATGTTAATTTTTCTTTTTTAATACTTGAAGGAAAATAAAATTTTATGGCTTTAATGGTTGGTAAAAAGCATCTGTATATTCATTATTAGTTCTAAATTTGTAAGACCCTAAAGTCAAAATGATTTTGGCAATCAGTGAGAATCAATCATAAAAAAAATTATTTATAATTTTACATTAAAAAACTAAATATCAAGCTAACTGGTGAGGTAAGAAGAATAATAACATGGTGATTGGAAGAGAGAGAGAGAGATGAGGGTTAGTAAAATAATTTTGTTAAATATTATTTTGATAATTCAAAATTTCATTAAAAAAAGAGTATAGAAAGAAAATTAATGAGCTTAGACAACCTCACCCATAATAAAATCACAAAAAAGAAAAAAAGTTGGAGTATCGTACAATCGAATTAAAATAACCGGATGCTTTTATTAAACCAACAAAACACTAAAATAGCTCTTAAAGAAAAAACCACAAAAACGCACAAACAGCCACTCCACTAATTTCCTAGATGTATATAGCCTCATTTTTTTTTTAACAGAAATTAACTGTGAGCATTTCTCACACAAATAACATAAATTAAATTCCATTAGCTACTTGAGAAATCACACATGTTTGTCGGTAAATGGTCCAATAACTTGTGCTCGCATCACTTGGCGTCAGCTTCCCAAATGTGATATGAGCCACGTGGCAAAATCAGAACCCTTAGTAATTGCGCAGATAGGCAAATTTCAAACTAAATCACAACAAACTCTCCCAAATAAAACCAACCAACCAACCAATCCCGGAACTCAACCACCTTCCTAAAACCAATTTAATTAGCGGATTCAATTCCGATTCCCGCCATATAAACACATGCTCTTTACGTACAATTCAAAATAACAACTCACAAATCAAAATTCAAAATCTCTCTTTCTCTCTTTGTCGCAAAGAGAAACAAACACTAAAAAGCAAATTAACAAGAATTTTTCTCTACTAAAAATACGAAGATGATTGCTACTCTCAAGTAAGTTAACAAATCCGAGTAACTCTTTTTACGCCTCGTCAATTTTGTATCGCATAACAGACGCGACGTCGTTTGATCCTCTTTTGTGCTTGATGTTTTATCAGAGCCGAAGAACAAAGCCAGTTACAGCTCGTGGAGCGAGAAGACATAGACGACGAAGAAGACTTGTTTGAAGCGATTGACAAACGTGCGTACTCTCTTTCTCTCTCAGATTTTGTGCTTTCTCGTTTGTTTTCTTCGAAATTCAATTTGTTTGCTAAACGTTGAGTGATTTGCGCTGTTTGACTGGGAATGATAACGTCAGCAACAGAGATCTTCAGTTTAATATTTATTGTTGTTTTATTCTTTCCGATTCTCGAATCCATTATTTGTTTTTTTGCAACAATTTGAGAAATTATTTGTGCTCGATATTTGAGTTCTTCTGAATTGCTATTTGGCTTTTTTCTGTTGTATTTTAGCGGAATTCAACTTATGTGAAGCAATTTTGAGTGCTTTTTTCCTTTTTTCCGCGTTGTAATGATACGCTAAGAGATCGTTCTGTTGTTGTCTAATTTTACAATTTACTAGTTTAATGAATCTGTTCTGTTTTCCAGTGTAATCTAGACTTTCAACTGAGTTTGATTTTGATTGCACTTTTCAGTTTGGAATTTCAGTTGAATCAATTGTATATTATCAGTCACTTCTGTCAAATACACCTAAAAAATCGTTTGAGAAACTAATTTGTACGAAATGGTTCCCTGATTAGACATCGATCATTAATTTTTAGCTAATTCAAGTTACTTCATTGAAATAAAAGACCGAAAAAAAAAAAGAATTTCAAGTTCTGTTAACTTGTCGATTTTTTTAGTTGACAATGTTTATGTGCAATGCCTGCAGTGATCTCTCAAGGAATCAATGCTGGAGATGTGAAGAAGCTTCAGGATGCAGGGATATACACCTGCAATGGCTTGATGATGCACACCAAGAAGGTTTAATATATATTCTCAATTTCTAATCATTTAATCTGAGAAATTATTTTTTTTAATGCACTCAATATCTGTTAAACTTTGTGTTTGTAGCACTTGACTGGAATCAAAGGATTATCAGAGGCAAAAGTTGAAAAGATCTGTGAAGCTGCTGAAAAGATAGTGGTTTGTGCTTAGATCTCTCAATAATTGCGTTTCAGTTATGGTACATCTTAGAAGAACTATCATTTTTTGTTTTCCTTTTATTTTCCAGAATTTTGGATATATTACTGGAAGTGATGCTCTGCTCCGAGTAAGCGCCAATTTCTTTCATATTTTTAATCTAAGACGTTGATCAGATCTGGTCTTTCTCTCTTTATATATTATATTTGCTGTGCTATGTTATGTTTAACTAAAATCTTGCATTAGCAGTTTTGGTTGGGTAATATAAAGGTGAACCTAAGGCTGATTATTTTTTTGTCTTATAGAGAAAGGCAGTGATTAAAATCACAACTGGAAGCCAAGCCCTTGATGAACTGTTAGGCGGTAATTTTACCCTCTTTTGATGTTTCATTAATACTCATGATCATCTATGGATATTATTTATCAATCATCTATTTAATTTGTGCGTAAAATTTAAAAAGGAGGGATTGAGACCGGAGCTATCACAGAAGCTTTTGGGGAGTTCCGGTGAGAACAATTCTCCTTTCTTTTATCTTATATAAGTAATTACTGTACATCTGCAAGCTTTGCTTCATGTTCATCTATATGTTTAGCCGTTTAACTTCTCTACTAAAAATTCATTCAGGTCTGGGAAAACACAGCTTGCTCATACCCTATGCGTTTGCACACAGGTTCATCTTTGCCCTGATTATATATTACCTCCAGTCCACCACATGGCTAATAGTTAGTGTATTAGTGCAACAATTAATTACTGATTACACAGTGAGTATGCTTTGATAGCCCTTGTACTGTTGTACAACCCTTAGATTCAACACATTAGAGGAAGGGAAAGGTATTCCACCTTGTTAAAATGAAATAAAAAAGTTGCTACGTAAATTTCATGAGTGCCATTGACCTTGGTTCCAATGGGCTATGCCTTGTATTACATAAAAGTCATGTTATGCACATTAATCCCTGATGATTCAAATGTTCTGGTTATCATACTGCAGCTTCCTACAAATATGCAGGGTGGGAATGGGAAGGTTGCTTACATTGACACTGAAGGAACTTTGTGAGTTTTGTTTCCTCCTGAAGTCTAAAATGGCATGTTAATTTAATTCTCTCATTCATTGAAGTGATAAATCATAACTATGTTTACAGAGATCAATTAGTTTCATTGTGTTTTCTTCTCTAATATATGCACTTGCAGCCGCCCTGATAGAATTGTACCCATAGCTGAAAGATTTGGAATGGACCCAGGAGCTGTGCTTGACAATGTAAGCATTTTCTTCCCATGTCATCAATAACTTTGCTAAGGAAAGCATACACGTAGCTAACATGTCTTTTCCGTGAAAGATCATTTATGCTCGGGCATACACGTATGAGCATCAGTACAACCTACTTCTTGGTCTGGCAGCAAAAATGTCTGAAGAACCATTCAGACTTCTGGTGATATTTCAACAGTAGAATTATCCTATCATACATAAATCGTTATTTATTGTATTAACGTTCATGTGAACACACATGTTCAGATTGTGGATTCAGTGATTGCCCTCTTTCGAGTGGATTTCACAGGAAGAGGAGAACTTGCAGATCGGCAGGTTTACTTCAGATTTGTTGAGATCCCTACACTATCTTTAGAATATGTGATATCTCTCTTCATTTATCCTAAAGTGAACAACTTGCTATTGCAGCAAAAATTGGGACAGATGCTCTCCCGATTGACAAAGATAGCTGAGGAATTCAATGTTGCAGTCTACATGACCAACCAAGGTAACTCTTACTATCATGGTATCTTTGACCTTGCAGTATGCTCATTTATCCAGAAGTTGTTCGCACTTAAATTTGGGATTTATTCTGTTTTCAATTTCATTAGTCGGCTTAGCATTCCAAATGTGTTTTTAACAACTCTGACCCAGCCAGATGATGTCCGCTGGTTGGTAGTGAGAAGACTCTTAGTATCTGCATACCCAAGTGCTGATTAAAAAACAATCATTTATCAGCAGTTCTAGAATTGAACTAGTCATTAGTGCATCTGTCTGCAAGCTGACCATTCAACAATTTGAACTACTGTTGACCGATTATATGATTATTGGCTGCAGTTATAGCTGACCCAGGTGGGGGAGTGTTCATATCAGATCCAAAGAAACCAGCAGGAGGGCATGTGCTTGCTCATGCAGTGACAATAAGATTGATGTTCCGGAAAGGAAAAGGTGAACAACGCGTCTGCAAGGTGTTTGACGCCCCAAATCTGCCAGAGGCTGAAGCTATATCCTTTTCTTATTATATTATTCTAATTAAGGTTCTTCGTCATAAGAAACAGCGATATCTTTTTTAACTATTCCGATAAAAAGTTGTTCTTGACAGTAAATACGTATTTCAGATAACACCAGGTGGCATTGCAGATGCCAAGGACTAGCAAAAGACCATCAGCCCAATACCCGGCAGATTTATGACGTTTCAGTTACTTTATATAGTTGTCTAAAGTAGAAAAAACGACTTGGCAATCATCTAACCCAGTCTGTTGCTTATAAGGAGCGGGGTTTAGCTTAGCTGCTTTTTCACTTGAGCTCTGTAGATGTTCCCCCAATTCCAAATTCTTACTTCGATTCAATAGTAGCTTATCTTCAGCTACCTCCTAAACTTCCATATGAATTAAGAATTCACACAGACTTTCTTGCTTTGATATACCACCATTAAGTTGTTAGAAAAGAAAAATCCCAGAACATCGTAACATCAAACGTTCGATTTACAAAATATAAACAAAGACATTGTGCAAGGTAATATTATTGCATGTTATATGCCACAAAGCCTGGGCTTAGTTTTGATAGTAAGCAACATGGTCTTGCATGAAATCTCTAATAAAACAATGTCAAGTTCAGTACCAAATAAAGCATAGAAGTCATAAGATGGTAACAGGGAACTAGGAAAGTGAGGAAATAAACCATTGGAAGGCCCAATAATAACAAAAAAACCTTCCTGAAAAGTAGTTGTTATGAACTTAGAGGTTTGTGGACCAGTTGGCAGCACTCCCAACTCTTGGCATGCCAGTTTCTTTCTTAGTCTCTGCATCCACCTTGAAAGTTGAACCACAAACCTGACCTGAACTATCTACCCTCGGCACAGGCTTCAGCTCATTCAAGGGGTGTTCGAAGCTCCTCAATCCTCCAGAAGATGTAAAAAAGCATGCTGAGAGAAACAAAAGATGCAGTGAAATGAGCACTTCAGTTTGTAATGACAATGAGAACCACAAAAAGTGGGTGGCAACAAATATGAAGATATATGCGCCGTGGATTGATGTACACATTCACTACCGTCTATGAATTAACATAATTTCATTTATCTTTGGTATATACCTTTAGGGAATGGCGCAAAAGACTTCCCACAGCCCTTCTTCACAATCTCTACATCATCGGAAAGAACAAGATGGCCTTCAGAATCAGTACCCCAGAAGAAGGGAACACTCCCATCAGCATCCTGCACAAAGTCAAAATAAATTAAAAACTTGATCCAACAGTGATGCCATGCTGATGATCAGAATCTATGATAGAAGAGAGCAACCAGGATGAAAAAATGCTAACAGGAATAGAGGACATTGTTATTACTCACAGAAGCTAAGAATGCATTTTTCGAAGAGCTGTCATAGAGAATAAATGCAAACTTCCCTTGAATGTCTCTGACAACCTGATCAGCAGGATAAGGACCTCGATCCCTGAGAGTTCTGTAAGCCTCAATGACAATGATGACCTCATTTGCCGTTTTGTTTAGTCCATATTGCTGCTTAAGGAGAGCGATATTCTCAATGTGGCCTTGGAACAAGCAGAAAATGTCATCCACAACCGCAAATAATCTGACAAGATTCAACAACATTCATATGAATACAAATCATTGCGATTGTAAAAAATGAGATACTAGGATAAAAAGAAATAACTTCGCAAATCACCATTGATCGGTAAAAAGGAAAATAACAAACAGATTGTCTTTTTGAAAGATTAATCAAACCCAAGTCCGTTAAATGCTTAGACATGGCCATTAAAAACAAGAAACGGAAAAGCAACAAATTGGGGCCAGTTTCATTGTCGAACAAAAATAAAACCCTAGATCGTTGCTTCCAAAATTGAAATCTTCACCGAAGAAATGATTGATTGAATATTTCTGTTACCTGGAACATCCAAACAAATAATAGATGCCAAAATATTTGAAATCACATATGAAGTAAAACAACTAATGAACACCATCTGATCTTTGTCTTTCTCAATAACATTAGTGAAAATATATTAAATAGATGAGTAAATACAGCTGCAAACAAACAAACACGCAAAATCTCTGGATTTGGACTATATGCTACCGTAACACTACATCACCTCAAAATTAAAAAAAAAAAAAAATCAACCCTATCAGGCACCATCCAAGCCCAACAGTACCAAATTTTCTTTTCTTTTCTTTTGTTTAAAAAAATATTCACAAAATCTCACCAAGATCCATCGAAAAAATTCAACTTATATCATCATCAGACCATCAAAGAATAATCCTGAAACATGGGTCATCAACATATATCAAAAAGATAAAAGTGATCAAGATCGGATCATCATTCAACAACCCAAAAAAAAAAAAAATGGAATGATATGGGTATTAATGGTTACCTTGGCAAAAGAGGATTTTGCCGGTTAAGAGAATAAGCAATGATGCCAGAAGAGCCAAGATTGACAGTCACAGAGCCAGGGTGAACAGAGCTAAAGTGGTTGGCCAATAAACCATTTTTCAGCGCGCAAACAGACTCAGTGTGTGGACTCTGCAGAGCCTCTGGGGCTTTAGCCACCGATTTGTCAAACACTGCCAGCATTTTCTCTACCTCACGATCGATCTTCACTGGATTCAAGAAACTTGACCCACCCCCGATTTAAAAGAAAGACGAAAGTTTTGATTTGTGCACTCGATGAAAAAATGTCAAGCAGTATAACAACAACCGATTGAGGTCGTTATATATATATATCTATCAATACAGACACACATACGGGTATATATATATATATATATATATCACATATGGGGCTGGGGAACGAGTTACATGAAATTCCGATATCGCCCTTGATTATTGATAGATTTGCAACTATTTCCCCATATGTTGCTGGTAATATCTTCACATTATCATACCCTTTCTGTTATTTGGTTTATTTGTGGGATTTTCTTTTTATTTTCTTCCACGATCCTTGTTGATATATTTATTATGTCTGGTTTAATACTTTCCCTTCTTTTCTATCATAAAGTGTAAAATATTTTGGACTCTCCGATTTATTACATAATTGGACAGAATTATCCTGCCGCCTCAAATAATTAGGGGATTTTCGGGTATGCTCCAAAAATTTTACCATCCCCATTATTGAATTTAACCGTATGATAAATGTAGTGACAAATATCAAAATATCAATGGATTTGTGGTCCATCTTATAAATAATGTACGATCTTCTACTAACTATTTTTAATTACAATTTTATTATTAAATTATTAACATTGAAATTAGAGCTTATCCATAAGCGACGTGATGGCGTGTCAATAAATAGGTCGGTGGGTATTGGGCTATTGGCTAACATGTGAATTCAGAAAAGCCTAAAAATAAAAATATAAATACATATGTTCGCTTTTTGGTCAAATGAATCCAGTGAGTGGCCCAGTCGGCCTCCTGCTCCGCGTTTGGATATAATTAGTTAAAATGACTTACTCAAGGAAAAAAAATTTCTTCATCCTTCTGGAAGTTTTCTGGACCACAAATTTTCCTTAATTACCCAAATTTCACTTTGATAATTTTTGTGACTTGAATTTTAAAACCTCCAATCATAATAAAGTCACACTCAGAATAAGTCATGAGTTCAGTTTTCTTTTATCAATTAGCAGCATACTAAATCAGCTTAAATGGAGCTTATGTTGCCTTGCTTCTAAACTACTCAGCCGTAAATCAGGCAAGATTCAATAATTTTCTTTTATCAATTAGCAGCATACTAAATCATCTTAAACAGAGCTTATGTTGCCTTACTTCTAAACTAATCATCTGTAAAT
The DNA here is from genome assembly GCA_025617385.1 of Murraya koenigii. Classification (NCBI taxonomy): domain Eukaryota; kingdom Viridiplantae; phylum Streptophyta; class Magnoliopsida; order Sapindales; family Rutaceae; genus Murraya; species Murraya koenigii. Next base: position 4,614,733 of record CM046818.1, on the reverse strand, counting down.
CAGGCAAGATTCAATCTTTGTGAATCTCGCTCGGGGGTATAGAAAGATTGGGTGAAAAAGTGAAAATAAAAAAAAGTTAAGCTAGTTCTGTATGTTCAAACACTCATTCTATTTGTGAAACGCAGGACATAAATAATATAAACCAACTCATGGTGTAGTTCCGCAGAATTCACACGTTTTCCTGAACTCGTAACATTCATCCTCTTGTTACTGAAACAGACAAATAATTATATGGTGCCTCAAACCCGGTTGTATGCAACTGACTTGCTAAAGAGCTTGCGGATATATAACACCTGAAGGACACTTGCCATGGCCAGTAGAACATATTCTCCAATTGTGTAGCCTAAAAGGCGCTTTCTTGTGCTCTCATTTGCTGCGGTGAAAAAGCATATAATGCGGCATGTAAGTAAACAATCAATAGGAGGTTACTTCGTGGTACAAAATTCAAAGCATTATGAAATCGGATAAATGTATTCGACTGTGAAACTTGTATCTTCAAACAAAAATGCAGAAGACAAACTAACTAAAAAGCCCCTTGTTGAACTCAAGATCTCACTATCCAAGTTAAAAAAAAAATAAAAAAAAATCTATATATATATACACACACACTTCCACCCTGCATAGGTACACAGCATCATTACCCACCTTGATGCATTACTTTACTTTTTGGGTCAGAGAGTGAACTTTTGATTTATGTTTGACATTCAAACTTGGAATGAAAATGACAAATTTCTATCCACACTATTGCTCAATGCTGTGAGTAGAACAGGACATTCATTGAAAATTTAAATAAGATTATCGTTTCCATAATGCCCAACACTGAGGCAGGGTAGCCATATTAAGGTCCAACTTTCAATTGTGCTAGAACAAGGGGTAATAGAATCACTTGTCAATATGTACCCTATTCCTTCAATCAAACAGGAACAAGATAAAATAAAATAAAACTAAATAAAATCTTGTTCAAAAGTAACCATCAATTGACATCTACTACAATAACTAAAACTGCATTGCCTAGGGCAAGCGTTAAAAGAAAAATGAAGAACAAAATGATGAGCTCCTTGATGATGGAACAGGCAAATTTTCCACGAACTACAGTCTAAAGGGAATTGCCTGATCCTTTGAAATACACAACAGAAAGAGGGTAGGAACCAACATAGCTCGTTAGACAATCATCCTATGGGGCACCCTTAGCACATCAGAACCCTCTGTAGAGCATTTGAGAGAAAAGACAAGCGGTTGCTGAAAATCCTATATGATCGCAGGGTTGTTTTAAAACTCCTTGTGGTTTCACCTGGCAACTTCTTGGACAGTCATAAAAATTACATAGTAATTTAGATAACTAAGGCTAAAAAATGTCATTGTGTCACTCGTAACCGTTTCAACCCCGTAGAGTTTTAGTTTATGCCCCCAACTTCATTGTCAGTTCATTATTGTTATTGGGCTACAGAATTGGAGGTAGTCTTTGTCATTATCTCCAATGTAGACTGGATTCCATCCAAGTTTTCTTGCAGGAAAAGTAAAGCCTCTACCAACTAAGCAAGTTGACACCCAGAACAGACACTTGACACACATTCACAAAAAACTGCAGTTTGCATGTGCCAATCACTATTTTGAAATTGAAGAATTCAACATATCTTATGGGACATGAGCATTATGTATGTCAATAAAAACTAGAAAGATGAGACTTTCCGTGTAACACATTGACGCAGAAGAAACTTCATGCTGTGTGTATGGGCAAGCACACTGACTATCCGATAAAACCCTTAAGACTCTCAACCTAATACATCAGAAATGTGTATATAAACACATTAGAAATATGAAAACTAATACTCTAGCAATATAGCACATATGCACATGAATCATAAAGAGAGGTATCAACAAAGTAACGTGACTGCATAGATTTATGACACAATCCACAAAATTGAAAATGGACCAAAAATCAAGAGATGAACTATCTTACTATGACGATGTCGAGTATCACGCGCTTTCAAGTACTTTTGCTCCGTTATGACAGACTCCAATGCCTCCCTCAACTCAGCAATTTTCACATTAATAGGGTCTAGATGTTCTGCAATACATAACCAAATACGTGTCAGAAATAAAGCAAAATAGAGAAAAATAAATAATACATACCAGCCTCAATCGTGTTGCTCAGTCAACCACATTCAGCAAGCAATTTAAGATGCACAAATAAAATTTGAAATTGTGTATTGCAGAAATTTGCAAGATGAATTAATATAGCTGTGGATATGAACTACCATGTAATACAATGAAAAGAATATTAACACAGAAATCAGAACTAACCATCTTTGGCGAGGTTATGTTCATTGGGAATATGACCCACATGAATATAGAAAGAGACTGTTTCTGGTGTAGAATATGGATTATTAAAACAGAACTTGTACATCCCACTTCGTGGAGCCTTAAATTCAAACTTGTCTCCAGACGTCCCCTTAAGAGTGTGCACAACGTTTCCTGCAGGAGATGTCACCTGCATGAAGGCCCAAGTTGATATAAATACTCAACTAACATGTGATAAATCAATCTAATATTAGAGATTCCATGACTACAAGAAGAAAACCAAGGTTCCCAATGCAGAACAGCCTCATAATCTGTACAATCAACTAAACAGATAGGTAGAACGACCTTGTAAACCCTTAATTTAAAAAAATAACCACACTATCAATGACTATTCCATCTCAAGTGCGTAATTTTGCATAATCAATATAAGGTCTCAGCCTCTAAACCTACAAATCAATATCCAAATCTATGCAAAATAAAATTATCGAATCAAAATTGATAAACATGAACTTAATTTTAAGCTGAACATGCACGTTTTAAGTTAAGTTCAAAACCCTAAAAGGAAGCAAACATCACCATCAAAATCCAATATGGAAGCAAAAGAAATTATTAATTTCCTCGAAGTCTACTTATTGAACCCTAATAGAACGAAATCAGCATGCATAAATAAAACAAGTCGATGCAGTGAAATTATAAATCGGCGCAAATCCCTATACATACAGTGAAATCAATGCCGGGGTGATCGGTGCTCCAGAAGATGTCGTGGTCAACGACCACGAAATTCCCCGACACGGTGTCGCCTTCGTAGATGACGTACTCGTAGACGCATTCCACGTCATTTACCGTGACCGAGAGAGACGACATACGGCCGACCAAGTTCATTAAAAGAGCTACGATCATGTACGTCGCTACATATCTGTGTCGCTGTCTTTTCTCCATCTTTGATTTTGATTTGAGATCGTGTCTGATGACTGATGATGTTATTAGGCTAGCCGAGGCAGAGCAGAAAATGAAACTATTCAGCTAAACGACATCGTATGTAGCTTTGCGCCAAACGGTGCCGTATGCCTTACTGTCAAAGCAAATTGTAATTCATTTGTCAAATTACTCGGCCCGTCGAATTTGAGTGGTTGAGTTACTTTGCGAGGAGCTAAGGGCAATAATCACAATTATTAATAATTAATTACAATTGGAAAAGTATTAATAAATTAAAAATAATATTATATATTTTAAATTGTATGATCTAGGAAAATTAATGAAAGGTCACGTAATTAATAAAATATCAAATCTTCCCCTAGTAACATTTTTAATATGAGAAGAAGGCTTATTGAAAAAATTAAAATGAAAATAAAAGCAAACGTTACCTAATCATGGCAATGGGGTTGTGCATTTGCTATTTGGCTGGTTGTTAGTTGGTGCCTCACTAATCATGAAAGCTGGTAAGTCGAATTCTCTTTAGCTTCTTTATGTTGGGGTCTCTGCAAGTCTGCGGCTAAGATCTGGTTTCTGTGAAAAATGGAGGAGAAGCCACAAGTCCATGTTCCAAGAGTGCAACTGGGCAGTCAAGGTTTAGAGGTAAGCTATTAAAGTAAATTTTCTGGTTGATATATAAGCTATTAAAGTAAATTTTCTGGTTGATATATATCTTTCAATTATGGGATCAATAATGAAGTTTGGTTCGTTGCTCCATTTTTGCTTAATCAAATGCTAGTTTCCAATTTTCTGTCCTGTTCTGGTTATTGGGCATTGACGTTTGAGGAATTGTGATGTGTGTTTTACATGTCCGCATATTTTGCAAGTTGTAAGGGTTTGAATATGTGAAAAGCTAGTTTATTTGCTGAACAGTGGCTGTGTTAACTGTCTTATATATATATATATACATAGCTGTTTATCTGGACAGCTTGATATATGTAGAGAGGACTAAAGTTCAAGGCTCCATGTGAAACAGCTCGAATCAAATTAACACGGACAAATTTGATAGGTGGTACTGCTTGACATTAAATTAAAATTAAAAAAAAAATGCAAGATTGACTCAAGAGAAAGATTTACCTTTTATGTTTCTTTATATTGCATTATGTAATTGTTTGTATGGAAATATCAAACATCCAACCTGTTTTGTTAGACAATTGGTCAGTTATTTACTATGATTTCTGTTATTTCTCTCCGTTACATAGCCTGACATGGATATTTTTGGAGTGGGATAGGATCAAAGCAAGTAGTAATTTAAAGGGACATTTGATGAACCAAATTCTTAGATTGAAAGCTTCAAGTTAGGATTGGATTTTAAGTGTTGAAACTAATATGAGGTTGGGCAAATAAATGAGTAAATATATATGTAGAAAGTTTTTCCTAATAATATCATGATTGCAGGTTTCCAGATTGGGTTTTGGATGTGGGGGACTCTCTGGGATATACAACAAACCTCTTTCCCATGAGGTCGGATGTTCAATCATCAAGGAAACTTTTAATAAGGGTATCACTCTTTTTGATACGGCAGATTTTTATGGAATTGATCATGACAACGAGATCATGGTTGGCAAGGTACTATTTTGGGTTTCAACTTCAAATTATCTGATAACTGATCTCAAAATGAACCCAAAGTTGATAAGCACTCAATTAATTTTAACGCTCAGAAGGCTTAGAGAATGGGTGACAGTATACACTGGTTAAGAAATTTAATTCACATATTTACAGGCTTTAAAGCAGCTTCCTCGTGATAAGATTCAGTTAGCAACAAAATTTGGCTGTTTTAAGCTTGATGGGGTTTCTATTGGGGTAAAAGGCTCACCTAAATATGTGCGGAAATGTTGTGAAGCCAGTCTACAGCGACTTGATGTAGACTATATTGATCTCTACTATCAGCATCGTGTGGACACATCAGTACCAATAGAGGATACGGTAAGAATTATTTTGTTATAGGCATTTCCTGTACATTGAGTGAGCATGCCCCTTTTGTTCATTCTATTATGTTAATTAAGTTGAGATCTGATGAAGTTTGAATTTCATGTCGCGAGTTAGATGGGGGAACTCAAGAAGCTAGTAGAGGAGGGAAAGATAAAATATATTGGGTTGTCTGAAGCTAGTGTGGACACAATAAGAAGAGCCCATGCTGTCCATCCCATAACAGCTGTGCAAATGGAATACTCTCTGTGGACTCGTGAAATCGAAGATGATATAATTCCTTTCTGCAGGTTTCTTCACATATTTTTACCATATAATTCTGTTTTTCATTTCCATTAAGCTTTTATTTCCAATGCCTGGCACTCGCTGTTGTTCAACAGATGTTAAATAATATTTCACCTCTCCTCAGAGAGCTTGGTATTGGCATAGTGGCATATAGCCCTCTTGGTCGAGGTTTCTTTGCGGGGAAGGCAGTTGTGGAAAGCTTGCCCAGTGAGAGTATTTTGGTTTGTGTCACAAAGCAAATCTAATAATTAACTCTACAATTTTATCCGTTTGACTTTCCTTTTCTATTCTACCATTTTGTAAACAGGCACAAGTTGTTTCACAATTTCACATTGTTCCTCTTTGAAGCTCATGTTTTCTACTTTCTGTCACAGGCAATGCATCCTAGGTTCAGTGGAGAGAACTTGGAGAAGAACAAACTTTTATATACTCATTTTGCAACCTTGGCTGCAAAGCATGCGTGTACTACCCCTCAATTAGCTTTGGCGTGGCTTCTCCATCAAGGAGATGACATAATCCCTATACCCGGTATATGTTAGGCTCTTAAATTTTTCTAATCGACCTTTTCAACAATTTTGGTTTTGCTTTTCAAATTTCTTCCATAAAAGAATGGAATCACATTCATATCTCTATTTTATAATAAATAATATTTTAATGGATGTGATTTTTACTCAGCCGTGGGATTTCTAGCCAGTTCTTGCATAACTTGTTACGTTTCACTTTCATGTTATACAGGGACAACTAAGATTACAAATCTTAATAACAACTTTGGTTCTTTGGGGCTGAAGCTTAGAAAAGAGGACTTGAAAGAAATTTGTGAGGCCATGCCTGTTGATGAAGTTGGTGGCCATAGAGATTTCGGAAATTTGTCTGTTTATGGGTACAAATTTGCAAATACCCCTGGAAAAGTAATTATTCCAAGTGGATTAAACTGAAGTGTGGAACTATGGAGGCATATCATTCCTTTTTTTTTTTTTGTGTTTCCTTCTATGAGTAGTTTATTGTGGAGAATTAAGCAAGAAATGGTCATGTAAATGCGTGATACTTACATTAGCCATTAGCCCTTAATTCTACCTCTGTTGTGCGGATTTTTTTTATTTGTATAAACCGAATTTTGTAGTGACAAACAATAAGAGGAACAAATCCAGTTCGATGGTTTGCAGAGAATTCTGTTGCTTAATTTGTTGTGGAGTATATATTTATAGGGAATGGCAAACGGAAAGAATTGAAATAATAATAGTGAAATTTTATTATATAAGTAATGTGTTTACACTTTTGTATGTAGAAAGAAAATAATAGTAATAGGTAAAGGCAAAAAATTAATGTGTTCTTCAAGTTACAAATATTGCTTTTTTTTTTTTAAAGATTTTATTTGCTTCCATTAATTTAGTGACGCACATGGGTTAAACAAATACACCTCTAGAATATAATAAAGCATTTGTTTGTTTGCTTGCGCTGTGTATTGATGAAAGCAACCCTCAATACTCTTGAATGTTGCAAGTCTGCCGAGAATTAATATAGTATTCTTGTAAAAAAACAATAAATTGGATATTTGATTTATAAAAATAGATATAATATGTTGAAATTTGTTTTAGGAAAGAGGAGGGGTGAGAAAAGAGTGGTATATAATTATTAATTTCATATCCAAATAGTTTAAACATGATTTATATTTATAAATATACTTGTGTCCCTGCAATTGGGTTGTCATGTTTCATGTTACCTGTTTATTTATGACCATTAGATCAAGATTTTATTTTAATTAATAGTCCATATTGAACCATCACTATTTCAAATGAAATGTCACCATGAAATGATGTATTTTCAAATAAAATGCCATTATGAATGAATATATCCTTAAGTGAAAAGATATGTATCCTTAAGTGAAAAAATACTTTTTCTATAAGACATAATTTATTGGATATGTCTCTATAATAATCCATTATTTATTTTGAAAATTTCCAACAATCCTCCACTATTTTTAAAATAAATGAATTTTGGAAATTATCTCCCACAGGCTTGGAAAACTTCTACATAAATGAAAGTGTCTTTTGGACTTCAATATTCACTTAATGATAATACATAAGAGTTAATCAAGGTGGCATGGTAGACAAACTTTGAACCAATGTCTTTGTTTGGCAAACCGGATATGTCTCACACATAAGTTTTCAAATTCTTAAGTATTCTTTAACTGATATGTGGATTGGCCCTTGTATATATCATGCTTTCATAAGCGCTTTAGTAACCAGCCAAGTTATATAGAAAGTGGCACAACCTCCTACAATCACTTAGGTAGACTTATCTAAAATGTCTATATAACTAAAATATTTATAAGTCTATTAAAAGCTAAGTAGCTTATCATTTCCACATGTTACAAGTATCAAACATTAACATGTTTAAAAATATTATAGTGCTTGCTATCACAATATATGATGTATTTTGGTCATTAAACCCTAGATATTGATGTTTCAAAATTCAAATGTTGGGTTGAGTTTCCATTATTGGTGATAAGATGATGTTAGTTTCAGTCTCATCCCTTTAAAAGTTTTTAATACAATATTTCTTACAAGACCTTTAGTTAAAGGGTCTGCCAAATTTTAGCTTTATCTCACAAAATATGTTGTGATTACTCAATTTATAATCAATTGTCTCGCATAATGTATACAGGAGGCATTGGTTTAGACCATATAAGAATTTTTATAAGAAAATTCTGTAACTATTTAGCTTCTTTAGTATATGAAGCCAAAGCTACAAATTCTACAATCATAGTAGAGTCTACTATTCAAATTTGCTTCTTCGAGCCCCATGAAATAGTTTATCCACTAAAGTTAAAAATCCAACCACTTGTAGATGTACGATCATTTCGATTAGTGATCTAACTAGCATCCGAGAATCCTTTCAAAATTGAAGGATATCCACTGTAGTATATATCATAATCCATTGTCTATTTTAAATATTTTAAAATTCTATATATTGCTTGCCAGTAAGCTTGAATTGGATTACTAGTATATTTACTTAACTTTCCAACAACGAAAGCAATGTCCAACCAAGTACAAGTCATAGTATACATAAGACAGCCAATAACACGAGCATATTCTAATTAAGATACTACTCATCTAGTGTTAGGGTATAATCTTTTGTTTGAATCAAAATATGGTGACAAAAGCTTACAATTATAATAACTATTTTTTTAAAAAAATTTCTCAATATAATGTAATTGAGTCAATACTAAGCCATTATCATTTTTGATAATTTTAATCCTAAAAATTACATTAACAAGTCTCATGTCTTTTATATCAAAATTCGATGACAACAATGATTTAGTGAATTTAATGCTCTCACTATTGTCAAAAATTAACATGTCATCTACATATAAACAAATAATCACACTTCTATAATCATTCAATTTGCTATATACACATTTTTCAAATTCATGAATTTTAAATCCATTAGAAACAATCACGTTGTCAAACTTTTCATATCATTACTTTAGAGCTTGTTTAAGGCTAGACAAAGATTTGAGTTTGCAAACTTTGTGTTCTTGTCCTAGCATAACAAACCATTCTAGTTGTTTTATATAAATTTCTTCATCTAATTTTGTATTTAAGAAAGTTGTTTTTACATCAGTTTGATGGATTTTAAAATGATAAATTGAAGTCGAAGCAATCAAAACTCTAATAGTAGCGAATCTTACAACATGTGCATATGTCTCAAAATCAAAATAATCAAGGCTCTTTTTGTGTAAAGCCTTTTACTACTAGTCTTGCTTTCAACCTTTCAATTGTTCCATTAATTTTCTTTTTTTGTTGAAGATCCATTTATAACCTATAGGATTAAAGTCAGGTGGTAAATTAATTAATTTCCAAGTCTCATTACACATAATAGAGTCCATTTTATCATTAATGGCCTTTCTTTAGAATGCAACATCTTAAGACTTCATTGCCTTTTTATAAGTGAGGGGATCAGACTTTATAGTAGGTGTGATCATGGTTTCTTCAGATTGTGCGTCTCTTGTCCCTCTTACTAAACAGACTATAAAATTTGATCTAAAGAATTTTTCAGTCCTTATTCTTTTGCTCATTCTTAATTCATTTTGCTCATTATTAATAACATTTTTTTTACCAGTTTCTATGGGTGGTTTATCATTCTTTTGAGAATAAATACTTTTTAGTATAGTGAAAAATCTATTTTCATAGAATATTGTATCCCTAAATTCCACTATAATGTTAATCTCAACAAATTTATTACGTTATGTTCTAAGAAACTTATAAGTTTACTATGTTCAATATATCTTAAAAATATGCATTCAATATTATTTTCTCCTAATTTCTTTATTACAGGTCCAAGAGCCTCACAATAGCTTGACAATCCTTATATAAGAAAGATTAGGTAATTTATTTTTCTATAATTCATAAAGGATTGCTTTTGTTTTCTTATTAGGCACTCTATTCAAGACATGACATGTAGTTGAAAAAGCTTCACCCCAAAAACCTTTACTAAGCCCAGTATTGAAAAAGATATCATTAATCATTTTTATTAGTGTCATATTTTTCCTTTCAACTATATCATTTTGTTGTAATGTATATGCAATACTAGTTTCATGCACAATGCCAACAAATTCACAAAATTCAAGAAATGCATATTCACCTCCTTTATCACTTCTGAAGCATTTAATTTTAATGTTACAAAAATTCTTAACTTCTTTTTTATAAATTTTAAATTTATCTAACACTTGATCTTTAGAATGTAATAAATATACATAACAATATTTTGAAAAATCATCAATAAAAGTTATAAAATATTTTTACCTCCTTTAAAAGGATTACTATGCATATCACATACATCACTATGAATTAAATACAACAAAGAAAATGTTTTTCAATTCTTGTGATTTTAGTCTACTCACACACTTTACATTTTTCATGCATATCATTTTCATGTTTAGGAATTAATTGTAAATTATTCATATCATGCAATTTTCTAATATTCACATATCCTAAACGATTATGCCACAAAGATAATGAGCCAATCATATAAGTAAAAAAAAAACAATCATTTTATTAATATTGAGTTTAATCATTCCTTCATAAATGTAACATTTCCTAACAAAGGTACCACCCTTATACAATATAAATTTGTTTGACTTAAATACAAGTTTAAAGCCAAACTAATTAAGAAGGCTACCAAATATAAGATTCGTCTTGATTTCAAGTACATGATAAATATTAGTAAGAGTTAAGACTTTTCTAGAAGTGAACTCTAATTGCACATTGCCTTTTCTTTTAATTATTGCAGTAAAGGAATTTCTCATGTAAAAAACACTTTCATCATCCATTGCTTTGTAAGATATGGAAAGGCTATGATCTTTACACAAATGCTTGATTGCACAAGAATCTATCTATCATATATTATCATATTCGAGAACATTAGTCTCAAATATCATGGCCACAAAATTTATATTTGAACCATCGTTTTGTTTCTTAAGAACTCGACAATCTCTTTTAAAACGATCAGGCTTTCCGCAATTGTAATATGTACCATTCTTCTTCTTTTTATTGTTTTGATTCTTTTTGGAATCAAACTTTCTCTTTTGGTTGTTCTTGGGGTGATTAGAATGTTTAAACTCATTTCCCTCTCCACAACATTAATTTTAGAGGATGTAGTAGCTTGTTCCTCAATACTATTAAGCTTGAGTATCTTGTAATACGAGTACTTTGGCCCAAGCCTTCCAGGCTAATTTTCTATATTTAAGATTTTTCTTATAGTCTTTCCAAAAGAGAGGAAGTTTATCAATAATTGAAGACACAATAATAGACTCGTCCATTTTCATGTTGTATTGGTTGAATTGATTAAGAATATACAAAATCTCATTATATTGTTCAACCATAAGTCTATTATCAACCATTTTACAATTAAAAAATTTAGAAGTTAGCCAATAATTTCTTACTTGTAACATCTTCCATCACGTACTTAGTCTCTAAAGAGTCTTATATTTCTTTTGTTGTGGTATTGATCAAATAAGTATCAAACATGACATTGCAAATATGTCCCTTGCACATGTATTCATCTTGCTCCCACTTCTGTCACGCTCTAGTTTTTGTTAATATCTCATCCCCATGTTCTTGATGCTTTGGTGTTGTGAAAACATAAACCACATTAAGGCTTGTCAACGAGAAATGTAACTTTTTCTGCCATCGTATAATGTTGCCACCATCTAACCTCATTAATTTGACAAAATCTGCTGCAAATTGCCGAAAAGATGAACTTGGTGCCATTATTGCAAAAATAACATCTTAAAATTATTGTGGGGAATAACAAACGTAGAGAATTGAAATAATAATAAAGGAACGTTATTATATAAGTAATGTGTTTACAACTTTATATGTAGAAAGCAAATAATAATACTAAGTAAATTGTAAAACATTAATGTGAACTTTAAGGCACATTACAAATGCTACTTTCCATGATACAATGAAGCATTTATTTGTTTACTTGTATTGTGTATTGACGAAAAGAAACCTGAATATTTTTTAATGTTGTAAGCCTGTCAAGAATCAATATATTGTTCCTACAAAAAACAATATATTAGAGAATTGATGTATAAAAATAGATGTATTATGATGAAATTCGTTTTAGAAAAGAAGGGTAAGAAAAGAGTTGTGTAGGATCATTAATTTCATGTCTAAATAGCTTAAACATAACTTTTATATATATATTTGTGTCCTTCTAATTAAATTGTCATATTTTATGATATATCTTTATTCACGATTATTAGATGAACATTTAAATTTAATTAATGATCTAGATTGAACCATCAATAATCAATGACGTATTTTCAAATAAAATATCACCATAAATGAATGTATCCTCGAGTGAAAAGATACATATCTTTAGGTAAAACAAACATTTCTTCTAGAAGGTATAATTTATTAGACATATTTTTACAATAAATCAACATAATTTAAATGCAATACGGTAGCACAATCATCATCGCTTGAAGTTTGTTCATTTCTGTGTATCCAAATGCACCTTTAGCCCTCTGAAATCCCGTGAAGCGAGAGAACTCATCAGCTTAATTAATTGCAAGGTAGTAAAAAAGTAACCACGGTCCACGGCCAAAATGAAGGCACGTATACTGATTGCCAAATTGTATCGCTAGAAACGAGCGAGCTGGCTAAAGAAAACAGACAAACAATGTGGCAATATAATTACGCTTTAACTAAGGACCAAGAACTACATGTCGTACTATGAGATGAAATTCCATCACTTCAAGCAGAAAGCCCTCGAAAATCTTTAGAGTGACATGTTTCTGGTGAGTAACTTGGCCACGTCACAAGCTCCGTTACATGTGGACAAGGCGAACCCACGTGAACGAATTAACTTTTAAAGAAAGATCTAGACTACGTGGATCCGAAATATCCACCGCTCTCTTCAGTCTCCAGTCTTCAGTCCTCAACCCCAACTTACTATATATACCATGCAGAGCTTGCTCTCCTGTATCATCAAATTGCAAACAAGTAACCCGTGAACCCGAATCAACCAAGTGCTAAATTATTGTTTAGTTCTGTTATCTGCTTTATAACTTAAAAATGGCCGCATCACTTGTTGCTCAATCTGTGCTAGCAAGTCATGTAGCAGCTCGTGTCACTGGTATCAGGAGATCGGGGGTAAACCAATTTTCAAATGTCAAGTACTTGCCTGGGCTGCGTAGAAATGTCAACTTATCCGTGCGATGCACTGCTGAGGTGAGTGAAAGCCATAGAACACAAAACGAAACGGAGCCTTTTATTTAACGTGAAATAATAATTTTATTAATTAATATAATTTTGTAGGATGATCAGCAGACGGATGATCAAACAACCATACCGAAAGCTGTGCCGCAGCCACCAACCACACCGAAAGCTGAGCCTCGGCCACCAAAGCAGCCGCGGATGAGCACGGATTTCTCCGACGTGTTTGCGTTCAGTGGGCCGGCACCGGAGAGGATAAACGGGAGGCTTGCGATGATTGGGTTCGTGGCTGCATTGGCAGTGGAGCTTTCCAAGGGTCAGGACGTGTTTGCCCAGATATCAGACGGTGGGGTTGCTTGGTTCTTGGGGACCAGTGTGTTGCTCTCAGTTGCGTCTCTGGTTCCTTTGTTTAAAGGTGTCAGTGTGGAGTCCAAATCGAATGGGTTTATGTCTTCGGATGCTGAGTTGTGGAATGGGAGGCTTGCTATGCTGGGTCTTGTTGCCTTGGCTTTCACCGAGTTTGTGAAGGGTGGCACCCTTGTTTGAGTTTTATTTTTTGTATAGACTTGTAGATCTGTGATTTTTTTTTTTCTTAGTTCTTGTAGCTAGATCTCCAATTTGCTGAACCATAGCGATGCCCATATGTATGGAAGATTGAAAAAGAGAACAAGATCTTGTACTCTCAAGTGTTCATGTTTTTTTGTGGCTAATTAATCGATACGATGCTATTGTGATTAAATCTCTGTTTCTCATGCGCCAATTCTGTAATCAACCAGCATTTTCTAGTATTTTTCTTTTCTTTTCATTACTAATTAATATCTTATCTTACAATCATAAGATTACTGGAACAAAATTTATTCCAATATTTTTTTAATTTTTTTTTTATATAAAATTCATTCCAATATTGAGTTATATTACTCGTTAAATTATATTTATTTTACTTATGATTAATTAGTACAAAGTTAGGGGTTGAGACTTGTGCAATAAGTTCATTGCTAAGCCCCATAGCACCTCACCCTATTATGGAATATATGCAGTTTTTTTGACAATGGCCACTTTTCATCTATTGCAAGTTGTGTTGCACGCAGGGAGCCGTAACAATTTTAAAGTTAATATTAATTATATTAAACAGAGATTAATATAACAACATTGCATCATTTTTAAAGCAAAGAAGTTAATTGAATAAGAAAATAGTTGCAAATGGATGAACTGAAGAATTTCTGTAAGCCTAACAATTTTTTTTTCATATGTTTTTTTATTTTGAAGAAATAAGCTCATCTTAAATAGTTGATATATATAGGCCATGTAGATATTGTGTCGAGAGTACAGAACAGTCCTGAGTTCGAGCCTTTCTCTGTTCTCTGAATTCTCATTTGCAGAAACAGAATGTTGTTACTGCTTTATAAGGACCATATGGCTCTAACTGGAAAACTGAAGTATAACTACGAAAATTAATTTAATCGCTTCGAGGGGATTGACTTTCGAATTTGCCTATGGCTTGAAGTTTGACTTATTTAGCTGAGTAATCTTGAATGAATCGGCGTGCTAAAAATAAGCGTAGCTCAAGTAATTTTATGAGAGGCTCCCAATCGATGATAGTCTTTAGTTTCAAGTTGTTTGAGAATTAGCTTTCTAGGCATTACAATTTATAATAATAGCTTAAAATTCAGTTTGAGAAGGGAATTCCAAATACTAAAATAAGAAGAAAATAAAGAATCCTTCTTGTACAGGAAACTAATTGTGAGGAAAAGCTTTTGGTATCAGATTGACTTAGGGATGACAAGAAAATGAGGATTCAATCCTTCATGTACAAAGATTAGCCACGTAATAAAAAAATATAAATTTAGATGTAAATTTTAAAAGTTTACACAAAGTGTGTGTATTTAAAAAATTATTATAGTCTAATGAAAAAATTCTTACGCTCACAGTATTGAGAGGGAGCGCGTAATAACTTTTACCAAGTTGGTCCCTGTAAACTACAAAAAAACACAAGCAAACAAGCTCTGTAGATGCTAGCTAGCTAAAGGAAGAAACAAACAATTAATCCGTCAAATTTTGTTTGCGGGTTCAAGTGAAAACCAGCTATGGACACGTTAATTCAAAAAGAAAAAAGAAAAGCTATGAACATGTGGCGACATAAGATGAGATGACTAGAATGCCCTAGTCGTGACTTAACTCAAAACGTAAGCACAATGTTGGCCTCAGATCCATAAAAATCCCCAAGAGATAGCTTCCCGGTGAGTGTAACCTGGCCACGTCCCAAACTCCATTATCTATGCGGACAAGCGAAACCAGGTGAACCAATTAACTTTTGGCGAAAGATCCAGACTTCGTGGAATCTAAATATCCACCACTTTCTTCCCCTCCCCACACTTTATTACTTACTGCATATAGATCACCAAATTGCGAAAAAGAAGCCCGTTAACCTAAAAACTCCCAGTTGCTAAATTATTCTTCTGTTATCTAATCTACAAAAGTGGCTGCTTCACTTGCCACTCAATCTATGCTAGCTCTTGTTGCTTTGGCTTTCACTGAGTTTGTTAAGGGCGGTGCCCTTGTTTAATTAAGTCCAATTTTGCAGTGACATCTATGCATGCGGAGTCTTGAAATAAGAACAAGACCCTATACTTGAAGTGTTAAGTGTATGTACATCACGTTTTTCCGTGTGGCTAATTAATGTGTATGAAATAATATGATATTGTTGTATACAAATCTCTGTTATCCCATACCAATTTTCTAATTAAACAACCCTTTTCTGGTTTTGAATTTGGAATAGATGCACCTTTTAGTTTTTAGGGTTTGGGCCAAATTCTGGTTAACAAAGCAAATTATTTTTATATCGGTGGAGTGATAATATAAAATAATAAAAATAAATCATGTTAGTTATTAATACTACTTTAATTTATACAATTTTACAAATTATTTAAAATTAGATTTTTTTTTTTTTTTGATCTCCCTAAAAATTTGCATTTTCTTTAATTTTTTTTTTTTATTTTATAAGTTGTGTTCTGACGCAAAAAGTATTGTTTTAGCATTCAGTAAATAAATTTTTTTACTGAATTTTTTTAACAAGCAGTCAAGCACTAAACACCAACTCTTATTTCATAGTTCTACGATAGAATTGAGTGTCCACTGTGGTTCATTATATTGTATTTCTCAGTCAAAACGGCCTCTATACATATTAACAGAAAATAATGAGAAGGGCACTTTTATTTTTATTTTTTTAATTTTTAAACCATGTAATCTATTAATTAAATATCCACCATGCGTCATGAACATCTAGAATCATGCCTTTCTACCTCATTATTATTCAACTCGCCCTTGTGATGTTTGTTGGGTTCCTCGTTATCATTATTACTCATTTAATCTCCTGATACAGCAAAACGAACAATGATGTCACTACAAATTAAAACCCAGCAAATCGGGACTTGTAAAGTTCAGCCATGCATGAAAAAATTTTAATTTCATCTTAAAAATTAATATTCTCCAATTTTAGGTCAAATATTAATATTATGAATTACTCTAAATTGAGTCCCATATTAGTCAAAGTTGGCAACATGTGGCTTATAACAACTTGCAATTTGGTATTTAAGAATTGAGTTCTATCAAATCTGTTCGATAAAGAGTATGCATGTCAAAGTCACCTAACATCTAAATGAGGCAGCTGAAGCTCAACCTACGTATGACCCCATGTTAATTGAATCCTCTTAAAATCTCATTAGGTATGTTTTTTTAAATAGAACTTATTTAAATAAATATTTTACAGGTAGATTTTTTATCAAAAAAATTTAATTAATTGTTTGGCCGTGAATGATATCTTTTATTAAAAATTATAAAAATACTTTAGTAAGTAAGTTTTTTAAAATTATACTATGAAATGAATAAAATAAAATTATTAAATAAGTAAACAATATTTTAGATATTTTAGCATTATAAAAAGTTTTCAACCTCTACTACCAAAAGTCCAAAATTTGAGTTTTTATTAATAGATGTAAAATAATTTATTTAATTTTCAAAAGTTTTACTCAAAAAATAACAAAAAAAAAACTTATAAGATTAAATAAGTACTTATACTAATAAGATAAACCATATCAATTTGATACTAAACCAGAAATTGTGCTAAGCATCAGTAGAACAAAACATGTGAAGGATCAGTCCATGGTGATAATATGTTGGGCAAGGATCAGTCCGTGATGATACTATGACGGGCAAAAAGGTGAAAGATCGGTGCGTGACGACGATATCATGATGGGCAAGTCGAATTTTTATAACTAGCATAGACATGTGAATAAAATTTCTTATGGTTATCAATCTTCTCCCACTGTAATCAATATATACATTTTACTATTAATGGGCTTATACCTTAGTGGGAGAGTAATTGCACTCACAATATTGAGAGTAAAGTTCAAGTCCCTACAGGGGTTGTTTAAAATATATATATATATATACATTTTACTTTTATCCAATTAGAATTAATAACAATATAATTTTATAATATTACTCTTATTTTTAAATATATTTTTATTTTATACAATATATAAAATAAAAATATATTTTTATTATTAATTTTTATTCACATGAAAACATATATTTCTTACTTTTAATATTTATTTTAATTTTAATTTTCATTCATATAATTTGTTAATTTATTATAAATATGAATAAAATTATAAAAATATATTTAAAAATAAGAAAAATATTATAAAATTACAATGTCATGAGATTATTGTTTATTATGAAAATAATATGGAGTAAATAATAAAAATTAATTATAATTGAGGAAAAATTAGCAATGCCCCTAAAATTTACACTCTTTTTGTGAAACTAATAGAAATGAATTCGATAAAATTGTCGTTTGGTGAAACTAATCAAAATTATTTGCAACAACAGGGTGCATGCACGGCCACAACGAAAACACGTATACGTACACCAAAATGCTCCATAAACAAACAAGCAGGCCGAAGGAAACAAACGAGCTGTCTTTTTACGCGTTAAGGAAACGAAGAACGCATGTGATATGTCGTGATTTGAGATGAATTCACAAGAATTAAGTCGAAAACCCAACCCAAAACTTAGGAACTGCATTGGCCTCAGATTCTCAAAATGCCCATGTGATGCAAGTTTCTGGTGAGTAACTCGGCCACGTCACAAAATTCCACTATGTGTGGACAAGCGAACCCACGTGAACCAGTTAACTTTTAAGAAAAGATCTAGATGACGTGGACCATAAATATCCACCAACCTCCCCCTCTCCTCGCACTTGATTGCTATTTATACCATGCAACGTTTGCCCTCTTTAACATCTCAAGTTGCAAAGAAGAAGCCCACTAACCATTAACTTCTCAGCTTCTATATTACTCTTCTTCTGATAAGTAGATCAGATCTCTTAACTTAATTTGTTAAAAAGAATGGCTGCATCACTAGCCACTCAATCAATGCTAGCAAGCCCTGTGACAGCTCGTGTTACTGGCATCAGGAGATCAGGGGTAAACCAATTTTCCCCTGTTAAGTGCATTCCTAGTCTGCGTAGTAATGTCAACTTTTCAGTGCGTTGCGAAGCTGAGGTAGTCTAGTGACGAAACGTTTTTTATTATTATTATTATTAATTTTTATCTGCGATTTATAACTTGTTTTTGCTTGACAAACAAGTAACTGTACTGCATGCAATGCATGGTTGAAATAATAATTTTATAGGATGAGAAGCCTCAGCCACCAAAGCTGCCGCGGATGAGCACGAAGTTCTCAGACGTTTTGGCTTTCAGTGGGCCGGCACCGGAGAGGATCAACGGGAGGCTTGCGATGATTGGGTTTGTGGCTGCACTGGCAGTGGAACTATCCAAGGGTCAGGATGTGTTCGACCAGATATCAGAAGGTGGGATAGCGTGGTTCTTGGGGACCAGTGTTTTGCTCTCACTTGCCTCTCTGGTTCCTTTGTTTAAAGGTGTCAGTGTGGAGTCGAAATCGGATGGGTTCATGACTTCGGATGCTGAGTTGTTGAATGGAAGGCTGGCTATGTTGGGTCTTGTTGCCCTGGCCTTAACAGAGTATATCAAGGGCGGCACCCTTGTTTAATTCAAGTTTTGTACATCTTGTATACCTGTCTGTGTTATTGCTGAACCATAGATATGTGGAAGATTGAAATAAGAAGCACGCATCGTTAAAGATCATGTTTGTCTGTGGCTATTTGATTTTATTGTATATAAATCTTTGATGTCCTTGCCAATTATCCACCTAAACACCCTTTTCTGTTTTTCAATTTGTCTACAAGCTCTTGCTTCTCCAAACTAAATAAAGAAGACTAGAAAATGAAAAACACTGCAAGCTGAAATTTTTTAAGAATACACTTCTCGAATTTGCTTGCTAATACTAACTGAAAGAAACTAATCTTATGATCGAATTTGCTTGCTAATACTAACTGAAAGAAACTAATCTTATGAAAAATTCAGACAGTAAGTGTTTCAAATCGATATCCAAACACCCTACCTCTTGCAAAAATGACTGTAAAATCTGAGGATCCTGAGACACTGAACCTCGCTTCTCCCTCAATGAAACAGCATCTAAACAGAAAAATTAATCTGATATCTCTGAATTCATTCATTCATGATGCTTTTTGATTATCCAACAATCAATTCCACTTCCACCATACACCAATTAATTACAGAGTCAACGGCCATGTTAATGAATCCAATCCCTTGCATCACATCCATGATTTCCAATTCACAGCACTTGGAAAAACACAGCCCATTGAATAGCGAGGCCATCCAAATGTACAAGTTTAGAAGTACGGACTCCATTGCGGCGAGGATGCAACAGACTCAGTAAAGGAACAAAATTACCGAGTAAAATAATTTTTTGATTTTTATATTACCAAGGTAGAATTGAGCGTCCTCTCTTATTCATTACATTGTATCAATCTTATATCTACCACAAAATGGCCTCTACAGTGTCTTAAACATATTAACAGCAAAGAATCAGAAGAATACATTTTTTAACCATGTAATCTATATACATATTCACCATGCATCATGAACAGCTATGGCCCCATATTAACTCTCTGCTCATTCAACTCCCCATTTTGATGTTTGTTGGGTTCCTCCTCATCATTACTCTCCTCCTGCAGCCAAGTGAACAATGAGGTCATTCATTACAAGTAAAACTAGAGCAAATCAAAGTTTGTACATTTTTTAGATGCATGAAAAATTATTAATTTGATACTAAAAAATGAAGTTCCAAATTTAGATCAAATATTAATACCACAACAGATTTGAAGGATGTCCAAACACTTACTTTTACAGGCAAATCCACTGGGAACAAATTTATTGCACTGGGATTAAAACTGAACCCGCTGAATGAAGGTAAACAAGAAAGAAAACAGATATCAGTGACGTATAAGACGTGCATGCATATATTGAAGAGAAATTTTAAGGATTAAAAAGTGACAAACAGTTGAATCATGGTTAATCATGAAACCGAATTGTAGAAGAAGTCAAACCAAATAATCACATCCAACATTTGGACTCGACCAGTCTTTTCGCAAGGACAATTTGCCTAAATATGGTTGTCTGGTTAGTAAGAGAGAATGGAGCAGGAAAAATACCAGCGTGATAGAACCAATTGCCAAACATATGGAATAAAGAACTCCTCTGGATGACTCTCTTGTTCGTAAGAGAAATATAATCGAGTAAACATCTGTCATAAAAGGATCCAGATTTTGTAAAATAAAAGGGGGAGGAATCATCTGGATAAAAGTCACAAGTTTAACCATCATCCAACAGCGACCAGCTTTTACCTTTAAACCATCACCTCGCCAAGATCGACAATTGATAATTATGGACTGCAGGACCTTTTCCACAGACCATTCGCCATCCACTCTTTGTGCATCAAGCCGATTATTAAAAAAGTCCAATACCTATAAAAGCCAACACAGTCATCCAATTTGATCGCAGCCAGAAAGAGTAAAGAGTATAAAGAATAGAATTTAGACACTCAGAAGCCTTATACACAGGTACTACAACCGCCGCCAAATCCAAAGACTTAATATAAGAGAGAATAGACAAGTTTTGACATACAAACCATCAGAGCATACCGTGTATATATTTTCTAGCAGCTCATTAAAACGAGGATGACTCTTGAAAGGCTGAAAAACCTCCTGCCTGTGCAATATTGCATAAACAACCTGCTAGGAACATTTAGTTAAGAATAATGTAACACAAAACTGCCAAGTGACTTATGATTGTCAAGAAAAAAGAAACAGATACAACATTGTCTCGTGACTTAAATAGAAAATTGATACCTCTGGATTTCGAGGCAGGGCATAAGTCAAAATTGCATTTAATATTTCAAGGACAATTCTCAGGAAATCCGTGTAAATATGCAATTCCGCTGACTGCAGCAAAAATAATCTAGTTTAGCAAAAGAAAAGGAAAAAATAAGATACGATAACATTGGAACAGAAAAAATTTATAAGTTATTAATGCCCTATTCAAGAATGAAAAGGATCAGAATGACTACCATATCTTCTGCAAAGCTGTCTTGTTCTGTTAAGTTGCCTTTCTTGTTGTCTCTTAGATCCGCTATTTTGTTGTACCTAAATCCAAAGGTGATAAATTCGGTAAAACGATATATAGATCATGCCATTATTTTAAGAAACAAAAGTTTGCTTGAAAATTATGAAATTCACACAGCAGAATATTGACATCAACTGAAACAAGAGAGAACAGGAGGACATACTTTCGTGAGAGCATATAAAAAAGGCTGACCAATCTCTGTGATGCATATGCACTCAAACGGTGGACATGAGGTGCCATGTTTGCCAAAGTTGCAAGACAGGTTGTATGGAGGTAGACATCCTGTTATAATTTAACATGTAAAAAGCTTTAGTAGGACGAAATTTGCATAATATATATATGTCTATCCATGAATCTAGAAACTTAAAAAACATGTCAAAATGGTGATTAACACATGGAAATATCGTGTTTTGAGCATGAAATATGATATAGTGATAATAAGAATACAAGTCTCTAATAGCATAACAAGATATAATCAGCAGACAACATATAATGGATCCTCAGTATTAAGGATTTTAATGGGGTTTTGGGTGAATTAAGGGAATCCAGTTCATTTGTTGTGATATATGGACCAAATCTAGAATGGTAGCATTGATTCCTCATATGAAATTATGATCTGCCCAAGCACTGCCTAACAGACGGGAAGCACATTTAGCCATATACAGAAATCTAGTTTGAAAAACTGTAGACATCTCAGCTCCTTTAATTGCCCACGTTCCATGCTCATCATGAGGTTATGTCTTTCAAACCTTCAAGGTTTTGTCGTTCCATTGACTAAAATACAACAATAGGTTTTCTTGTACTAAATTCTAGCTTTCTTCATAGTATAAAAACAGTACAGTCTTTGCTTTCACAATGTCAAATTTCTAATCACCTTGTTTCTATCTTGCCACAGTCCTAAGACAGGAATTCTATAATATTTTCTAGGAGCTCCAAGGTCAATAGACACACCAATTGATTATAAGAAACTAATCTGATACGAATTAAAAAGAAAGGTATTTAAACTGCCATAAACTGTATCAGAAGCATAAGGTCAGGTGGTCACTTTTTACGCGAGAACATTGACATTTTAATCAAACAATCAGCTGTAACACTCAACTAACACTTCCAAGAAAACTTAACAAGTAGTAAACTTTCCAGTCATACCCGCAGCTTGGATAGGTTATACTTCACAGTCCTTATCAAGATAATGACCAATAGAGATCCAAGAGATGTCTGATGAAGGAGGTGTTCTTTGTACCATGGAACACTGGGAAGAATCTATACAAAATACCGAATATGTCAACACAATCCTCAAGTAATCCAGTCAATAGTTGGCCATTAGAGCAGATCCTTACCATTTTGTGAATGCTCGCATTGAAAGAAGAATCCTGACTAAGTATGAGAAGGATAATCAGCAACATGTATATTTGATTAGGAGTCCTCTTCGAAGCATTGTATAATGTTTCCAAAATTGGCATCAACTGTTGATTCCATTGTAAAATAGAATGATATTAGGACGAGCAGCAGCAAGCTCATATCCAAGCTCAAAAATACATTAAAAATAGAATAAAATAAAAAATAAGGCAACGAAAAAATATCTCATATAACTAAGTTGCAATCAAAAAGCAGCATGATATTAAGATATGGCCCTTGAGATGACAATGTAAGGCTTCCTTTTTCGGGGCTATGTGGAGGGGCTAAGAAACAAAATGATTGCATTCAGAAAGATGATTTCTGTGAACATAAAGAAGAAATGTTGTGTTGCTTCATACCAATGTATCCAAATCAGTTCGCACCAAAACATACTCCAAAAAGCCAGAGTTCCCTTGCACCAATGAGTAAAGCAATAGAACTGCAGTCTCATCAGCCAAATATCTGCAGAGCAAACATTCATGTGAGATAAAACTGATGAAGGAGAACTAGTAATTACAACTTAATGATGATGAAGAGATTAAGTCATCAATAGTACACCATTGCTTTCAGATTCACCAAAGAATTATTGCTCCGGAAGGACGTGGAGCCCAAACCATTAAAAAAATACTGGTCATCTAAACCGCTGGTAACATATGCAAAAATCAATATAACTAAATCTTAATGCAGTGCATCCACATTCACTCTTAAACCACAGATCAAATTTGGTGAACTGAAGCAGAAAGGTAACAATATAGCCTCACAACGCAAAGGATTCTAAACTTGGGAATAGGAAAAATAGGGCACTCACATTCCAAGTGTATCAAACAGAGAAGCAAAAGGTAGCCTCACAACTGGACCACAGCGTGCATTCCCCTCGAGATCCATATGACCAACTGCAAGCAGGTAATATTTACCAACAAACATATAGCTTGTCAACACAAGAAAAGAAAATGAATAAATAAGTAACAATTTATCAAAACTACCTAAATAACATTCTTTAAAATTAAAAATAATGAAAAAAAAAAAAAGGCCAGCCGAGACACCCCTTAGGAACCATAGTTTAAGACAGGGGCCCTTAAAACATCATTGCTATTACATAAACAAACACAAAAGAAAGCAGAACTCACATTCAACATCCCTTGCATTTTCTAATGCCTTGCAGTAAGGATTTTCAGAAAAATGCGTGCTCAGTTTGGCCAAAGAATCAGAAGTGGCACTGTCGTCACTTCTATCTGTTATGGATTCATCACTCTCAACACATTTGTGATAATGAATGAGAACAAGTAGGACAAGGAGGCTGCAGTCAGTCAATGGATTTCTTGAGCCTTCACCAATTGAACTGACCAAATAATTAAATGGCAACAGCACAATCGTTGCTGCAGGTCAAATATATAATGTCAACCAAACTGCATGAAAAATAGATCAATTGTCTATCATATACAAAAGAAGAATTCGCAATACATCATCAATAAGACTCCAAATGAAAACAATTTCAATGTAGAAAATAGACCCATACCGGCAGCAGAACCAACTCTCTGCAGAACACCAGGCTGGTTCTCCTCTGAAAATATAGAGTAAGATGCACTGTTCACAGGGATACGAGGTCGTGTTATGTAGTTGAGTAGCAATCTGCGGACTACTGAACTTACCAAAGAACTTTCCTGAAAATTTAAGTTGAGCTTTAGAAATTACAACAAGTTTGAAGATCTTGAGATTATGAACAAAATGTGTAAATTTCATATTGTAACCTCAGTCATTGCCGCATCAATGAAAGGGTGTACATCTTTTGGTCCAGGAGATGGCACAGAAAGAAGCTGAGTCGACATTGCAACGAGCATGAAATTAAGAAGCTCCTGATGTAGGTTGTATGTATGGGGACTTGCAAAAAGAAAATTCATACTTATAAGAATAATGGATATATATCTCAACAACTAGAACACGCAGAGATTCAGTGATATACCTTACATCTACCAAGGCAATAAAGCTCAACACACTGTGCATAACAAGATTTTCAATGCTTTGATCTGCACACAAAAACAAAGCTTGGGTTGATAAAACTTCGTAAAGAGTGGGAAACCATTTTTAACCAAAAAGAAATTTTCCCAGAGAGAGAGAACTGGAGTCACAAAAGGTAGGCCCCTTCCAAACGACAAGTTTTAAAGAAAATAAGTTACCATTGCCAGAACAATGCCTACAGAAGTTATAATTACTATTGATTTAAGACTCAAGAGCAGGCACTTCATAACCCCCTCTTGGCCACTCAAGTCAACGAGCTCTCATATAATTGTTCTTTGTTTCATTAAAAGGATCAAACTAGAATTAACAGTTAAAAGATAAAAGATAATTACCTAGCACAAATTCCTTTGGAAGTGGTTCACTTTCGTTGAGAGACAGATGTAATTCCTCAAAATTCTCGCTCTCGGCATTTTCTATTAGGTACTTGAGAAAAACTGACGAAATGTACACTGCATTAATAGCCTTCATAACAGCCAGTGATGGAGTGCCAGAAGATGAAATACACTCTTGCAAACACCATGTCAGGTGAATCAAAATCTTCGCAAGATGCCTAGTATAACAGTTGTTTTGTGCTGCGCAGAAGGAATACAAAGAGACCAAATCTATCAATAATATATAAAGAAAACGCACAAGAAGTAATGCACATTAGTAATGAAGGGTTGTAAGAGACAAACTTCAAATTATTTTACATTGGTGTGCTCCATAAGTAAGTTATTCTTCCACCAAAACCAATTTGTTATTGTTATTTGTGCAATTTTTTAACGTATTTCTTTCTCTTCTCTATTTTCTTATTAACGATGAATTATTCTAAGTTCTTTAGTTAGCAAGATCAATTAAAAATTACAAAAAAAAAAAAATCAAAGAATGAGCATTTCAGTTCATCAAACACAACAATAATCAATAAAACCACTAAAAGATGCCGCTCTCAATGATCTAGAAAATTCTTCAATCAGGCACAGAATTCATCAAATAATCAAATGAAATAAACTCAATGCATTAAAAAAAAATAAAAATAGCTAACTGACTGACCGAAAGCCTCGCAAGCTTGGTGGACTCGGTGAGACGGCCAGTGGAGGCTGAGCGGGAGTTCGAGAAGTTTCTGCCAGAAATCAGAAGCCAAGGGGAACGATTTCTCGCCGACAAAAGTAGCAATTAAATACTCCGCCGTGTCCTGCGGCCGCGAGTCGGAAAAAAGCGGCGTCGAAGGCACTCCGCCCATTGTGTCAAGACTCAAAGCCTTTGATTAATTTGGTAGTGTCGGTTCGGTTTGAGTCGCGAGTGCGAAGTTACTGAGTCAACTCTGATTTTGGAGACCTGAGTTACGAGATCAACGGCATTACGCGGAGAGAGTGTCAGAGACGTGGATCGGTTTCTGGCTGTCTTTGAAACCGAAAATGAATGAAAGATGAATTTAGAAATTTGGAGTTTCTTTTGTTTCGTTTATAACAGATAGAGGCTAAGGGAGCGAGCGAGCTTGCTAACGAAGGTTTTGAAGAGGGATAAATCCGCGACTTTTTATTATTTTTATTTTTTTTTTGGTTGAGAGAGAAAGACAATTGGTTTGCGGATGATGATGCGTCATTAGCTTCATTTGCTTCCCATTTTTGGACGAAAATATCCTTTTAATTATTACTTAATTACGCATTTGTTAATGTTTATTTATACGACTTTCTCTACCAGTCAAAATACGTTTTTAAATTCCACAATCTCTCTCTCTCTTTTTTCCTTTTGTCAGCATTGCTTCGTTTGTTTGAAAAAAAAAAACTTTTAGAAGATAAAAAATATACTCATTTCATTTTTAATTGTAAAAAAAATACAATCGCTTGGTCAAATATTTGAGTTTTTTCTTAAACACACTTATAATTTTTTTCTCCAATTAAAAATTAAGTGGACATCTCCTATGAGTAAAGTAGATGTTATTCTAATTTTTGTAAAGATAAGATCGCTTCAATAAATTTTTAGTATTAAAATCAATATATTTTTTTATTAAAAAATATACAAATAAATTTTTTTATAAAAAATAGCAGAGGTTCCAAAATTTTTACTAAATTCATAATTAACACTTAAATAACTTTCTTTTTTTTCAATAACAAATTAGCACAAGACCTACTTAAAGAAGTTGTACTTAAAAATTTATACTGTACGTTTTCAAAGGAAAAAGAAAATTACACCATACCCTAATATTTAGATAGTATAAAGATTAACTATACTTATCCAATTAAAAAATCTGTAATGAATATTTTTTTTATTGTTAATTCTACAATCTATTTAGAATAAAACATGCCTGATTTTTATTTCTATAATATTATGACATCAAGTGTTATTTAATTCATTCATATTTTTAAATTATTTTTATTGAAACAAATATATCCGATAGAAAACGTCAATGACCTAATATGAATATTTTCTTAAACTAATAATTCAATTATTTATTTATTTAACTGACCTCATGGGCATTTGGGTCATTGCGGACAACGGAGGATGAAGTTTCTCTATTAATTGTAGATCTGTTGTCGTTTGCAATAGTATTGTTTTAGCTTCGTCGGCGAGAGCCAAGAGGAGGGCATCTGTGAATGCCTACACTATAGCTTATAAATAAATACCTTATTTATTTATAATTTTTGGGTTCAAAATTAATGACAGTTTCTCCCCTCCATCTAATCTTAATCTTTACATAAAAGAAACAAACACGCCTTTATTTTTCTTTTATTACTGTCACGCAATTTTCAGCTTAATTAAGGGATTATCACCAAAGCAATCCATCTAATCCAATGAAAATGCCCGTTTCTACACGTTCTCCCCGCTCATAGGCTGGAGGGCGCGTTTATTTTCGCCAATTTGCGGTTTAATATCTAATACCAAGAATCGATCCCGTGTTGGACGTGCCACCAACTAAACATGCACCATGGGTTTCATCACCGTTGACTTTGTGGCTCCAAGTCTTCGTTTGAATAAACATTTTATATACGGCCACGTCCTGGAAAGTGCAGCATGCGAAGCTGCGAATTGTAAGGGTCTTACTATATTACAATTTGTAACATACAATTGATGTTTTTTTTTTTTTGCTACAATTTTCTCATAAATTAAATATTGATCGTTAAATTAAATTTTAACATATTTGAGTAGCTAAGATTTTAACACATGACAAAACTATACATTATAGAAATTATAATTTAGGAATTTTCAATATAAAAAAAAGACGAGTGTATGCAGTGAAACTTTAAAACAAAAAATCTTCTTGTATTATGAAAAATCTTATTTTATTATTTTTATATATACTTTCAAGGGATCCCAATTCATGTATAATTTTTATTTATCATTTGAAAAGAAATTCAATTATATCAAAATTATTTTATTATATAGTACTTATTTATAATTATATAATTATAAATATAATATATTTTTTATTATTTCTCATTTTAAATGTATTCCTCGTCTCCTCCCGAATGCTTGTTAGCTTAAATAAAAGAATCGCTAAATTAAAGACTTGAAAATTATAGGTGTTTGTGATTGGACGTGAATAAAATCAACGGCGATAATTGAAGGACACAAAAACAATCTATGGGTACTCGCTGTTCTGGATCATCGATGTGTTTGACTTTGTAGGTCCAGGTCGATTTGGATTGCGATGGGTGTGTTGGGCTGTGTCGGTAGTGGGTGAATACTTATTTTTTTAGGCCGAGGCCACCGAAGATAATTCTTTTGTTACATATCTTTAATGCGTTGTTTTTATGAAAATAATTCTCTCTACGTGAGAATGCTTAAATTTTTTATTTTTTAAATAGAATAAAAGTATGTTCTGAAAAATAAGATAAAAATTAATAATTGCACCAATCACTGAATTGGCTATTTGAAAAACAAATCTTGATGGGGTCAAATCCAATTTGGTGGTGTTGACCGTTTTGAAGATAAAACAAATTTCTATCCAAGGGAGAGCGACGCCACATGCTCTGTGTAGGAGCCAATTTTTCAATGGAGTCGCTAACACGTGTCTAGGCCAAAAGATTGCACGTGTCCGTTAAGTACGATTTCTGTGCGAACCGAATGAATTTTTAGTGTAGTTTAATTGTAATTCGAGTAGAGTTTTTAGTGCATTTAATTTTGAATTTTTAGAAATAGAGGCTGTAAAATTAATTTAAAAATTAAATTATTTAGATTATCCTTATTTAATTTCACAATGGTATTTCACTTCAATTCATAATATAGTTTTAAAAAAATGCCTATCAAAAAATTAAGTTATATTTTTTAAAATTTACACTCACTTATAAAATTTCTATTACTAATAAATCCACGTGAAGAATTATTATTTGAAAAATTATATTAAATAGAATTTAGTTATAGCAGCTAGTTAATATATATATATATATATATATATATATATATAGGGTGTTAATGTAATTTAATTAATTTTATTAGTAATTCAATTGTTAGTATTAAGCGGGTGTTTGGTTACAGTATAACATGAGGCTGCATTGCATTGCTAATGCAACCTCATGTTTGGTGCAGCAATTAGCTGTATTATAATGCATTATAATGCAGTCAATTGCAGCAATTGCTGCATTAGAACTTATTTTAAAAATAAATAAATAAATGTTTTTAATATAATATTAAATTAATTTTGATTTTTATTTTCATATTAAATAAATATAATTATTAACACAAATTAATATATATATATATATAATTTATTCTTCAATAAAATTATATTATATTACAAATATAACTAAATAATGTATTTTTTAATTATATTATAATAATTAATATATAAAATTAATTATTATTTAACAATTTAATATAACTAATAATAAATACTTAAATAATATATTAAAATAAAAAAATAATATAATATAATATAATATATTAATATTAAAATAATATAATATAACACGTCAAACGCGCCTTAAGAAAATGAATAAAATTCCTCCAGCCCGTTCTACGATTTCCTCGTATTCACCCATAAAACACTCAATTCAAAGATTGGCTCCTACTCCGCTTTCCCTTTGATTGTTACCCAACCAAATACAAGGAGGCACGTGTCTTGAAGGAGTTGCAATGTTTCATAATTCTTTTACTCGACTCATTTTAACTTTGTCATGTATAGATCTTTTCTTCAGGCCACTTCTAATTCTGATGACTCGCTTTGTTTTGAAAAATTTATCTTACAGTTTGTCAATAATTCAACCGCTTTGGTGATGGCAACGCATGTTAATCGCATCTTTATTTAGAAGCATTTTCTTTATTTAGTATCCCAAAAAAATATTTCAAATACTTTTAATAAGAGCGTTTTAGTATTGCATAGGAAGTTTGGCACTGGCAATTTTTTTTTTCAAGTTTTCCATTTCCTGGGAAATTGAATGGAAAATTTTGAGCTAGATGCTATACCTCGAGAAAGGCTAAAGAATTGGGAAGTACTTTTTTACAAGACATGCTTCTAGTAGAAGCACTTTTTTTTTTAAAAATGCAAATTTTGGCTTAGATTTGGGCCGCTAAACCCATAATAAGGTTGGTGAAGCCCTCCCCTTAATGCCCAAATAGAGGCTGAAATTATTGATGGGATCTGTGACAACGAATATACACATTACAATGGCTATAATTCTACAACCACAACAACAACAACAACAAAACCAAAAATAGAAAGTGAACAGAAACAAAAAAGACCGTGAACTTTAGTACTTCACAGAAGAGTGTAAATTGATATTTACTTGCTCGAGAGAAAAAAGGAAATTTTTGCCTGAATTGAAAGCAAAGTTTGAGGAGAGCATTTAGTGAGGAAATGCCATTCCTTTCATGGGCACTCTGAACAGAACTTGAGTTTTTATATTGATAATCATTTCTGAAGGGCGATTACTACTACTATAAAATCTCTCATATTTTGAGTCAGAAAATGTGGTGACTACCAAGATGTTATGTATACAAAACAAGTAGTGAAGGAAAAAAGGATCATTTTAGTTAGTATCAACATATTTTTGGTTTCTGAGAATATTGATGGACTTTTCACTTGAACCCATACTTTGTTGGCTGAATCTTTGACACGGGTCACGAGGGGCACGTGCAATTTTATCACTTGAGCAGACAAGGGCAAACGTCTCCAACACAAATTCTAATGGTGGATGGCAGTTCAGGAAAGTTCATGATCCAACTTTCTTTTTGTGTCCATAAAAAAGAGAAATTTTGTATTTTACTCTTATTATTATTTTTTTTATAAAAAAAAAGTTTTGAAGTATGAGATTGGAAAATTTTAAATTAATTTTTTGAACCCTTACTTTCTTGGATTCAAATTCAGATGTTCAACCAAATAAAATCACCCCCCAAGTTCCTTGGGCTACCCAATCTTGCTTAACCTTCCACATGCGTCACGATATCTTCATAAGATTTTAAGCTTGAGTATGTATGCATTTTGACACCCCTCAAAATTCTTTATAAAACTCCTGAAATTACCTTAAATAACCAAACACAAGTTTATTCGTTTCTTAACTTTTGAATCAAGATTCAATTAAACACTTAAAACACAACAAACTTTTTTACACCCACCCATTTCATAATTTGTATTTTTATTTTAATCAATTTTTTTTAAAAAAATTAAAAGAATTTAGAATTATGGAGATATAAACTACACAAAGACAAATAATTGAAAGTTCAAAGATTTGTATGTTCTTATGAGAAGATGGTTAATAGTATGAATCTATATTTTATAAATAAAATTAGGGGAATTTTAAGAAACAAAATCACACTTAATATAGGACAATGATTTTCTCTAATTTTTTTTCCTCATTAAATTTTTTTATTTTTCAATAATTGGTTAAATGTGTAAAAATTAAATCAATTTTTTTAATAATTATACATACTTAACTAATTATTAAAAAATAAATAAAATTAAAAAAAAAATTAAGAGAGAATCCTAATTTTTTAACATGACGTCTCGTATACAATATTAATCATAAAGACATCCACGTTGATCAAATACACAATATTAGTACATGCAATCATAAAGTCAACTTTTTCAAATTTTAAGACCAACCATTAAAATTTAGTAAGTGAAATTCGTCCTTATGTAAACTTAGGCACCCTTTGAGCCATGTGAAATCAGCATCCTAACACTGTGTTGGTGAATAAACGTGCATCCAAATCCCATTAAATTTAATAAAATTAACCAATACAAAAATTGACTACACGTAAGTGGGGACAAAATTATATTTATTGGAGGGAGAAACAAGATTTCACCCACTGAGAGAGGATGATGGTTGATACTGGAACGTGCTAGATTACAAAGAGACAATACTATGCCTCAAATATATATATATATATATAATAATTAAAAATTAAAAAAAAAATGATCTAACACAATTGACAATCAAGTATAATTTTGTATATAAAATAATATTATCAAAAGCCCACATCGAGCCGAGCGTGATACTTTTCTCCAATGTTCTTCAGAATGCCGTTAAGACTTCAGACTTTTCATCATTTTGGTGGTGCCCAGCATCATCCAGGACTTTCGCGAAGTATTAACAATTATTAAATGTACAGTAATAATTCTATTCGTAAAGTAATAAATAATATATTATAATTTTAATTACGTGACTAAAAATAAGTATTTGATTACAAATATAGTCTAATATAAACGGGACTCGTTTTATAGTAATATTATTAACCTTAAAAAAAAGGAGTTTTAAATTACCGACATTGCAGTCAGAGACAAAGAGCAACATGATCCTGAAAGTTCCCTCTACAAAAAAAAATTTTGAGCGTTTAAAGAGTGAAGTGCATTGTACCTCAATTCTAGCTATAATCTTTTTCCATGCACACCAACGAAATAATATATACGTTCAAGAAAAAGGTTGGTATATTTACAAAAGCAAACATATTTGGCACAATGCTTTCTACTTTGTTAAAGACCTCTGAATTTTGTAAGCTTTTCGCCATTGACATCCTAAATTTACATTAGTGCATGTATTGTACATACATCATAAATTAAAAGAATATAAATTACTATTATACATACCAAATAGTAAAATTACTCGACTATAAAATACGTCTTAATAAGCACATGATCACGATCGTAATAATAACCATTGCCATAATAAAACTTTAGGAAGTCCACAATCCAAAATTTTAAAAACTCAGGTTTTTCAAGGGAAAGTGGGTTGGGAGCACTTCTGTACCAAAGAATGTTGTAATATGGGGTCATTATCTCAAGAGAATTGGATTTAATTCAGAAGAAGTTAAAAGTTGGATGTGGGTAAGATTACAGGAAAACGACTCTAGTGTTGCAATCAATCTACAAAATTCCAGCGAGTTTCTCAGTTTAGGATATATATAGTGATGTTAAGAACAATTGCAGGCAAAAACTTTCAATCAATAAGCATACAATATGCATAACATTCTGGAATGTTTCTGCAAAGAAAAGTTTCTTCTTTTACTCACCAATCACCATGAAGTACATCTTCCAGTGTTAATGCGTTGCCCATTTGGGATTCTCCATTCAATACCGAGAAACCACATCTGCAAATTTTCTTGGAGTTTTAATTTGACAACGAATTAAGATATCCAAATCAAAAGATACAAGAAACAAGAATTTAAGTTAGGCTACTCGGTAAGTATTGTTGTGACCCAACTGATTGAAGAAACAAGCACAGAAGGATAACAAGCTCTTTAGCGGCTTCTTCTTTACTTTGGACTTGAACTCAAGAAACCCAATTGCTCAACCAGCAGATGCACATTTTCTTCTCCTTCTCCTTCACCGGCCAATATCTCTTCTTCAATATCCTCATTCAAGAAATCTTCCCAAAATCTCTCATCGGTTGTGAACTTATATTTGCTTCCACGTTCTTCTCCTCTCAACACAAACTCGTCATCTGGGTTTCTTTGGCTTTCACTTGGTCCAGCTTGCATGTCCATTGCAAGCTTGTCCAGCTCTGACACTTCAAATTCAGCGAGGTCACCATATTCCTCAGGCTCAATCTTCACTAAAGGAGTGTCATATCCACCTTGGCCTAAATCATCAACTTCAATATCACCAGGGCCTTGATCAATATGCCGCTGTCTCTTCCTAGTAATCATATCCTCAAATTCTTTCCTTCTCTCCTTCTGCTGGACTAATTGCTGTACAAAGTTTGGATTTTGCATTGCCCTAGCCAAGAAACTCATCATTTGTTGCTGCTTCATTTCAGTTCTTCTCAGTCTTTTTTCCATTGCTTGAAGATACTCTCTAGTATTCTGCTGTTGTTGCCTAAGCTTCACCAATTCCACCATTAGAACTTGCTTGTCACGCCTTAATCTGTCAACTTCACCATCTAGTCCAAATCTTCCTACTTCAACACATGGGTCTAGTGCTTGCTGCGAGGCTGAAGACTGTGTAGTTTTTCTTCTCCTAATGTTCTTTAAAAGATGCCTTTGCCCTCTAAGAAACCCTTCATTTGCAAACTCCCATCTATCAGGATCAACCTTTCTAAATCCCTACATGAACCCACATTCTTGTTCATGAAACTTCTTTTTTTTTTTTTTAATTTATACATCTTTCTTTTTTCGAAAAGTAAATTGAAATTTCTTTCCATCAGATAACATTACAATATAAGTCCACGGTATAGATAATTAACAAGACAGATTCATCGTGAACATCAAATCTTAGGGTCATAAATATTTAATTAACTTCAAAGAAAATCCAAGACCTAAAAAGATAATAAAATTTCAGAACAAGCAAGTTGCAAAGTTGCATATAAAATACCAATGCGGCAGCATAATGCAGACCAAAAGCAAACGAGCAGACTAAACTACCCAATAAGAGTTTGTCTTGTATATTTTATGTTATGATCTTTTATCACTTTCCAAGTTTTCAAACCATTAAAGAATGAAAATATCTACATTAAGGATATCCCAATAGACGACAATAAGGCAACCGAAAGGACCTATCAATGTTTTCTTCTTTCCCCTTTTTTTTTATCAAAATAAGAAAAAGTACTCAGAAGAGAAGATAGATGAACAATTTAACATTGTGTGTAGCCGTTTCAGGACCATAGATGACAAGTCAAACAAAAGAAGACATTTCCTATAATTGTAAAGAAAATTTCAAGGTCACAAAAATTAACATGAGGTGATGAAGAACTCACATAAGTGTTGAGTTGTCTAACAAAGCTTGAGAAATTGTTGTGCTTGAAGTACTTAGGGAGAAGGATAATGGAAAATTTTTGAGGATCCCAAACAACAAAGCTGTTGTTTCCTCTGCTCCAAGAAATTATGTGATTGGTGTTGCAGTCTTCAACTATATCATAAGTTTTTGTAAGGAATGGAGGAGGGCCAGCATCATGAAGCCCCTCCATTGGTTGAGGAGCTGCAGAATAGGATGCTGATGATGAACTGGCTCCTATAAACTCCTCCCCCTCTACTCTACCTCTTGGATTCATCACTAAAAAAACTGAACTAAAAAAAAAAAAAAAATCTAATCTTTTTAACAAAAATGAAGATATAAATCTGTTCTTTAAAGTGATGAAATGTAGATGAAAATGAACGTTTTTTTTTTAAGGGGTTTTATGCTTATAAAAGATGGCTTTAATGGGTTTCTGAAATGTAAGCTAAAAACAAGAAAAGGTTAGAGATTGAAGCTGAAAACATGAAGATGGAAAAAAAGAAAAAAGAAGAAAAAAAAAAAGGGTTAGTGAGAAGAAAGCCCAGGTGTTTGATATTGAGATCAAATGTGGAAGAAAAAGAAAAAGTGTGGACTGAGAAATAAGAGAGAGAAAGATATGATCTGGGTACCAGTAATTTAGTTATATAATTAGTTGACAAATTAATTTTTATTCTTCTCTTTCTCCATCTCTCATTTTTTTTAATTTCCGCTTGGGGGTAGTAGTGACTAGCCTCAGAGGCTAATGATGGAAAGTATCAAAAATGGCAATGCGATATTTTTCTTTCGCATCAATTCTTTCTCCTTTGGGAAGTCCGATCATTGGCCAATGTTCCTGTCTTGCTCTGTCAGTGCCAAGGGCAGATTTGTCAAATCAGTTTTCAGTAAAAGAAGAAAAAAAAAATCTCTAAAAAAAAAACAATCTGTTTTCTGAATTTTGGGAATCCAAGGGCTCTAAGGTTTAGGGTTGCTGCTGCCCGCTGGGTACAAATTTTTTATTTTTGTTCCTGCAAATGGAAATTTAGTGTATAAATACTCAGTCATCTTTTTCTTCTCTTTTTATTTTTTTATTTTTTAATATATATTTTTTTTAAAAAAAAATATATCTTAACTATTTAGCTCTAAATAAACATGTATATTTTATTTTAAAATAATTTTAAAAAGTTATGTTTAATTTTAGATAAATATTTAGATTAAAAATGAAAATATCAATTTTCGTAATTTCTTATTTATCCCTTACTCCTTTTAACATATCTTGATTTGACTATTATTTTATTATATTTTTTTTATTAGGATAATATCTTAAATGATTTAGTAAATATCTAGTTCATTAAATGAATAAAATATTATATGCTCGTTTTGATTGTTAAGCTTCTAAAAACTAATGTTTATATTTTAGGGTTTCATTTTAATATTTATTTGATTTAGCTACTCATTTAAACTTTTAAAGTATTAAAAAAAATCAATAATTAAACAGGTTTAATGAGTGGGTACGAGTATTAGTGTTTTATATTCATATCTAATTTATCCAATCAATAAATATAAAAGTTATACCGTACCAAATTTTATTTTTTAATAATAGAGATAAAATTAGACCATATCCCAACCCTAACGCAACAAAACTCTCGTATGCTCCCATGTCCCGCGAGACCTTTATGCCATCCTCAAAGGAACGCATTGCCGATGAAGAACCCTGAATGCCGAGCAAATTTTCAAAATGAAAAACATATCTAAGGTTACTGATAATAACAATTTCGCCACAATTCTTTTAATCAATTATGCGACGGCACAAATTTAAGAAAATTAACCCATAGATTCTGTTGATGATTATAAAACTGTCGGTAAAACTTTCATTCAATGAAAAATTAGAATTTGTATGATTATTTTTAAAAAAGAAAAATTCAAAGCAGAAGAGAGTTTCAGATGATGGAACAAAGACGAAGGATATTAACATTATTTGATTTTATGACATCCATTTATTCAAGTTTGACATCAATATACGAGAGCTTGAAGTGGTGAGCTACGGTGGGAGAATTTTGGAACCTTGTAGACTTGGGAGGCGAAACACTTTTTGTTTTGGTGGGGAAGGAGGAGGTGGAGCTAGAAATTGTCTCAAAATATCTTGGCTACTTAATATTATTATATGCATGAATCAAAACACTGCACATTATTATTGTTTGTTAAGTGTGGCATTACGTCATTCTAATTTCAGTCCTCCGCCGATCTTTAATATATATAAAAAAAAAAAAATTATCGATGGGGACGCGGGTAAATTGATTTTTTCTTTGTGATTGTGCAGGCAATTATGATATTACAAGGTCATATCAACTTGTATTTTGTTTGCGATTAGAATCATATCAACTTGTATTTAGCATCGATTCTTACTTGATCAAACCGTTTGTTTATTACCGATGAGTTGAAGCTATTAGCGTGTCACATGCTCATTAGTCTGTAATTTGAGCGGTTCTCAATCATGATCGATTGACGAACGGCGCAAGTTAAAACTTAAAAGTTGACAGTGCATGATGCATTTTAAATGTTTCTTATGTGGATGTAAGGAGACCTGATAAATATTTTCAAGAGAGCACTGTTTTATAAAATTTCATCGATAAGAAACACACTTGTCCCATAAATATCTTGTATACAGCGTATTTTAAAAACCCCAACCAAATCCCCACAACCAATAAGGAGGACGAAATCTAGACAATAGAGGGGCCAATGAGCATTATGCTCGACCAACTAAACCATGTATTATTATTAGGGTCTTATTAAATTAATGTTTATGTAACTTATATTATATTATATATATATATATATATATGCGAATTTTATATATATTATAAATTTTTATATTATTTTTTAAAAATTATAAATTATATAAAAAGTAACTTACTAATTATCTTGTTATTATTATATTTCTCATCCTTTTTTTTTATTATTTACAATTTGGTGGTACACGCTTAACCACCCCAATAATGATGTTGTGCACCTTGCACGCAGCAGTTGTTTATTTATGACTTCAAACAAATAAATATCTTTTAAAATAATCAATAAATTGTATTGTTGCAAGATATTTATTCTGTACTTCGGCTCAAAAACCTTTCGACGCTAATTAAAGCGAAAAAAGGAGGGCTCCGTGGCCCCAAAGCGCCACTGACTCACTCGACATGCAATAAAAAGAAGTGGGCTTAGGGCTATGTTTGCTCGTCTATCAATTTCTGACAAGTGGCACGTTTCGCTTCGGCATCATGTAATGACAGTACAGCCTGGGATTACTAAATGAAAGTTTCGTGTGCGGCTGAGTGGCCAAAGCTTTGGGATTAAAAGGGGCTTGAGGATGAATGTAGAGGTAGTAGAAACGGCACCGAATATTTTTAACCCGACAGGACCAAATCCAATTACTCGTAAAGCAAAGTGGGTACAGCGTCTGCGTGCGCTTCACTGGGATCACTGACATGTAATTTTATCTAATATATTAATAAAACTTTACGAGGCTAACGCCAATTATTGCTCTAAAGATTTTCAAAATCAACAGAACATAATGAGACATTGGTTTTCTCCAATAATGCGACCCGCAGCAGTTTCTACAGGAGGAACTATCAGGAAGCTGAGGCTAGGCAACGGTCGAGATTTCTGGTACCCCACACCTGTAGCTGATATAATTTATAATAACGAACGCATCAAGTTCTAGCTACCTCTACATGAAAGACACAATTCGCCGTCTAGTCTCTAGTCCCCACCACGCCATCTACGAGATCCGGCTTATAAAATCTTGACCACATACACATTCATTACAGAAAATACCAGTCTCACAGGGACTAGCATAAGTGATAGATGGTCTTTTATATTGCCTGAGAGAACACGCACTCGACACAACCAGCAACGCACATGTATATATATAATGTACTGAAAATGACAGACAGATATTCATAGAGTTTACAGCAGTGGCTGCAACCAAGCAAGCAGAGACGCTACACAAACACAAGTTTCTTTATTTATTAAAGCCAGTAATATTGATCCAATGATGAAGGAACTGCACAAATTACGCGGCAGCATCAATAGGGCGGTCACCAGCTTCCTGCTGCAAGAAATTTTGAACATACTCCTTCCTGCAATATAATAACTCCGTTTTGTCAGACTCAAGAAAGCCTC
This sequence comes from Murraya koenigii, assembly GCA_025617385.1. Taxonomy (NCBI): domain Eukaryota; kingdom Viridiplantae; phylum Streptophyta; class Magnoliopsida; order Sapindales; family Rutaceae; genus Murraya; species Murraya koenigii. Next base: position 4,575,269 of record CM046818.1, on the reverse strand, counting down.
GAGTATTCTGTCACCATATGTCTATATACCCGAAGAAAGAGGTGTACATAGTACAATACCTTGCAGGTAAATGATCATGGGGTCGGTTGAATGGAGTCCAAATGGGATCACCTATGAAAAGACGCATAGCCTGAAAATAAAATTACAAAATTAGTGTGTATCATTCACCACATACCAGAAGGTGAATATCTGATAGCATCTTCATTATCTACCAAGGAATAGCTAAGCAATTCCCAGGTAAGAGGATGTGCTATTCTAATTTATTATGATATACTAAGTCATTTTCAGAAATGCAAAACCGCCTCTCCACTGTATTTATTGTTAGTTCATAGAAAAGGATATCTAAAATTTTAGCATTTGCTTGTACAAAATCTTCATAGAATCCTTCCCCACACTACCATTATGCAAACATCAGAAGCAAGTGCAAATTGTCATCAACAACCTCTTCAAGGCAAATTCCAGTTGCCAAGGTGCAGAAGAAAAGCAGGGGGGGGCGGGGTGGTTGAAGGTGGGTGTGGTGGTGTTTGTTGGGAGAAAATGATGTTTGAGAATCAGCAAGAAAACAAGTAAAAATTAATTTCACATACGGATTCACAATGGCAATACCTTGATGTAGTTGTCTGTATCCAAAGTAAAGCGATGGTAACATCCAGCAGGTAAAACAATCATTCCTCCTTTCTTTACCCATATGCGAATCCATTTCTCATTACGGTCCCTGACATCAAAGTAACCTACACCAGAAAGAAAACCCTCAATACCAAACTGATAGGTATGTGGTGCCAGCAACCAAATATCAAACTAATCTTACCACTTCCTGCCACACAGTAGCGGATCTCTTCATCAGTATGAAGATGTTCTTCGAAAAAGCTTTTGATCTTCTCTTCATAATTTGGCAGCTTTTCTGGGCAAACCTCGCAGAAGTCCTGAAAAAAGGTTCAAGAGTATACTCATTGCCACATTGCACATATATATGGTTAGGGGCTTCAAAATGCAAAATTAAATAAATATTTTCAAATATTAGCTCTCATTATCGTGATATTTTACATCACCAAAGGGTTTAAAGCAGAAACAACCATATGAAAACAATATTTCAGAATAGGAGAAATTGTCACATAGGGCAGAGAAAAAATTGTTCCTCTCAAAAAACAGTTAAGAATAAATACATAAATCATCGTGAGTTACTGTGACAAAAATACACAAATCACTGTGAGTTACTGTAACAAACCATGTAAGAATATCCACGAACTTCACGAATTTTCTTCAATTCCTCATCAGTTTCATAGTTATCAGCATCTAATCGCCAGCTGAGTACTCCAAGTTCTACAAGTCAAAAAGATATTACAAACTTAAAGTTTGGCCATATCGTCAAATGATCAAATCCAGATATTTGCAAAGTACCAGAAAGCTGGTCCAGGGACACAAATTCCTTTGGATCCTTGAGATGGGGTAGCCTTTGATCTTCATCACTATCATCCATGTACCATGCCTGAATGACTTCCTCTCTAGGATCCTGCATAAATACACATTTTTTTTGGAGGGTTGGAGAAAGAAATTATTTTACAATATTTTATTCCAACAGTTATACAATGAATTCAACATAGAAGAATCCAAGAGCATATCTTATGGAATAAAATCTTTCAGCAGGCTAGATATTGAGTCCTATTGGAGAAAAAATTAAACAAACAAAAATTAAATGTTTAAAACTGTTGCATTATCATCAATCCTTACATTTGCATGTACCATGCAAACCTTTACAACCAACCCTTCATTTCAACAACTCAATTTGATTGAACCATCCTCTATAAAGCACACCAAGAAAGCAGTGATAACAACATAATCCAATACAAGTTTAGTTTAAGAAAATTGGTTATCATTTTTCATTTGAGAAAAACAATTAAGCTAACCCACTAATCCGAATGTCAGCAAAGCTTAGAGAGTAGAAAAACAATCAATATAAAATCAAAGATCATTAATTTGCTTCATTCTAACAGAAACTGCTACTCAAGCACAAACACATGCATGAAAATGGAAACTTTACCAGTTTCAATCATGAATTTGTTTCGTATCATAGAAGAAAGATCTAGTAAACTGTTATTTTGACAGCTACATACTCAAGCATCTCACAGTCAAGCCAATGGAACATTAAAAATCCAAAAAACACAAGGTTTACATTCAATCAGTTGTTGCATACTAGAACAGCATAATATAACAGAGTTTTACAAATAGCCCGACACAATTAACATAATAACAAAGTCTGCAAGTCTTAACTCTACCTTTAAATTCTACAACTCCAGTAAAACCAATGTATACAGTAAGATGATATCTAGTGCCAAATAGATCACTTTTTTAAAACTAACACACACCAAGATGCCAAACAGGAAAAATCCATATGCAAAATGAAGAGTACAAGCAAGATTATCTGAAATAATATATAAATACAACCAATCGCTCAGACAAGAAACTGAAGTCCTTGCCACGCATTGATTTCCCTTAAATTATTGTTTTTGGGATACCATCATACCCTAGAGATTCTAATAAACTTATCCTATTATAATTTATTAAAAAGGAAAAAAAACCAAGCTTATTTTGGGTATAAACATATTTCTATTCTTAATTACACAATTTAGGCTCTGTTTGGTATTGAGATGCTGTATCTTTTAAACTAAAATTACTCTTTAAAAAAAAAAAAGAATAAAAGTTGGTAGTTGTTATAAAAATAATTTTACGTAATAATTTTGACAAAAATAGTATAGATATTATATATTTTTCATCATATAAGTGTCGGATAAAATTAACTCAGCTTTTAAATTACAGCACTAAAGGTATGTTTGAGATTGAGGTTAGGCAGCTGTAGCTTTTAAGCCGTAGCACTAAAGTATTTAGTAAACATTAGTTACTATAACTTGAAAGCTATATTGATATGATTTTTCATTTAGATGATGAAAAATCTATCATATATTTAATAATTTTATTAAAATTATTATTTAAAAATTATATTTACTAAATATTATTAATTTTTATTTCATAGTTTAGTTTTTCACAGCAATTTAGCTTAAAAGTTACAACACCTCAATCCCAAACATACCTTAAGTGTTTAGTATTTACCAAACATTTTAGTGTCCAACCACAATAACAAATAGGGCTTTATGCATAGTTACAAATGCGAACACAAATCCTTAGCGTCTCCATTTACAGCAAATGACAAACAATAAAACTAACTGCCTTCTCTCTCAATATGAGTTCCACACATCAAGTCTTTAAAAAAAGAGTAATATGATGAAAATTCCCTATAATGTTAAAATTACTGATCTTAAAAAAAGAGACAACACTCACAGAGCCACAAAGTAGCAAAAGAATTGTCCAAGATGTTCCAAAATCATCAAAAGAACCTAACATCTGAAATCTTTCGCAAAATAAATAAAATTGACATTTTAGCCAAAAAATTACAAACATTCAATTTCACCAAGGCACTCAGTTCCGTGTGCATAAACTGAACTTAATTTAATTAACTTAAAGCGACAGTTAAACAAAACAATCAATAAAACGAAAAAAAAAAGAGCAATAAAACAGAAAATTAAACTAAAATTACTGAGTTAATTACCACACAAATGTGAAATACGACACATCACGAAATTATCATTAAAAAATTATGAAATTATCTAAGAGATATCCATCAACAACAACAACAACAACAAAAATAATAATAATAATGAAATAATCACATAATCTCGGATTTCATTGAATATAAAAACCGATCACACAAAAAAAAAAAAAGAGAAAATACAATTACTGTTTAAATATAGCGGAACAAAAACGATTTTAATTTAATTCATAAACAATAAAAAGTAGGGGTAAATCAAAATACCTGGGAGGGAACCATGGTTTATGAAATTCTTTGAACAACGCTTGGTCGCAACGCGATAGAACTGAGGCTGAGGAAGGAGAACGGAATTTTAAACGTGAGATAATATAATTTGAATGACGAAAATGTCCTTTGTATGCAGCCTGTTTGGCTTGGCTTTGGGTCGTTAATTTCAATTATCAGTCCCGATTAAATGAACGGGTAATTGTGACTGAGGGGCATTACTGTCATTCCGCTTTCCCAGATCGCTCAGCCTCTGTTGTGGTTGAAAAAGTACCTTAAAGAAACCCAGAATTACAAGGAAATTATTATTATTAGTCTTATAATTTTAAAATTTTTTTATTATAATTAATTAAATATTAATTTATGGACTATATTTTATTTTCAAAAATATTATCTGTCCTATCTTTTCTTATTATGTCATATTTCTTTTATAGTCTTTGAAGTTTTATAATTTTATTTATTTTTATTTATTTTTCTATCATTTTTACATTTTCGTCCTATTCTTTCTAAGATTTTTACCTTTTCTTTGTAAAATTATATTTTTAGTTCAAAATGGTAGAAATCTATAAATTCTGATTCTTCATAATTTTCTTGTCCTATATTTATTAAAGTTTATTTTTTTTGTTCTAAACTTATAATTTCTTAATTTAAATATTCTATATAAAGGTTAACTTTATTTTCCTAACTAAAAATTATTCTTTTTATAGTATGACATATTAATCAATCTTATTCCAGACTTCAAATTCTGAATCTTGATTATTATCCATAATGTTTCTGTTTTATATCAATATATTAAAAACTTAATTAATTCATCTATAAATTTCATTCTTTTGTTTAGTATTATTTCATCACTATTTGTATTTATATTAAATCTTTCTCTTTGTTCTTGCATTAAATCTAATTCAATATTTCTTATATTATTCTTACTTTCTTTTATTTCTTTAACCAATTTTCTTATTTCATTTTTGTCTTTTATTTTTAAAGTATACATTGCATCTACTATATTAATTATTGGATTAATTAATTTCTCAAATTTTTCTGATTACTTATTATTCTTATTAATAGTATCTACTTTTGTTTATTTATTCTATTGGCAATTTTATTGCTGTTATTTTCTTTATTTTTTATTTATACTATTGGTTCTGATACCATTTGACTTGGGGGGTCCGAAAACCAATCTAATTAATCGAGAAAATTTAGTCAATAAAATTAATATAAATGAAATTTATCTATTTGGAATTTTCTAAAATGGAAGAAATTAATTAAAATTGAAGATATATTATTATTCAAAGACTGAGTACATGATTTGTATAAGTACAAAAAAGATTATTCATAAGTATTTACAAAAAAACTCTATACAGAAGGAAACTTTCTATTGGTGGTAAAAGCTGTCTATGTTTAAATATAATTATTGTTGTCTGCTTGTTCCCATATTTCTACTTAATGTTCTAATTGTATATTGGTTTCTAATATTTTAATTTCTTTATTTAATTGTATCATATATATTTCTTTTTGTAAATTATCTTTTTCTATTTGATTTATTATTTTTCTTTCTAATTCCTTAGGTAATCTTATATTTTTTATTGCTAATAAAGCTTCTTTTGATACTAATTTGTTTTTAGAAAATAAATATAATTCATATTTCCATGTTCCACAATTAAATCATATTATTAAGGTTTTATGATTGTATAGGATTTTAGTCCTGTCATTTATCTAGATTGTTTTATCTAGTCCTGTATCTTTACATAAGGTTTTATAAAATTTTTTCATATTAAAACTATATATCCAATGTCCCATTCTCTTCCCATTAAACAACAACAACTTTAATAAACCTTTACCACCAAAAGATAAGAATTTAGAATTATTACCTCTATCATTTATTGTATAAAAAGATTTTCTTATACACCGGCGGAGTAACCTTCTGCCTAAATGACCTCGTCCTTAACTCCCTCAACACGCCTTTACCTCTGGCTAGCACGGGAAAACCGGACAGTTTATGGCTTCACTGTATCCTTTAGTATTTTGAAATTTCCTTATATCCAATATTAGATATAAGTTTCTTCTTTCTTTCTTATCGGGTTATTAGGTTTATCAGATGATATATCTTTTGGGTTGAGATTGGAGACAAAGTTAGTTTATTTTTGCATTAGAATTGCTCAGAGAGTTTTTTGAAGATGATTGTAAGGTGATCGGATGAAGATCGGATATGATCCTCTTGATCTAATTTATTTATCTTTATATAGAGGATACATTATTGATTATCATCTTTTCATCTTTACAGATGTATGGATGAGGAAAGAGATGTTGACTCTTCATCTTTCTCTTTTACAGGTGTATGGTAGGAGAAGAGATAAACACAACTAAAGCTTGACATATTCACATGAACTGAATTAATGACCGATAACTTTATATGATGGCCTTACAAGCAAAAAAGCTTTTGCTACATTATTACAAACTATAAATTTATAAAGTAAAGTCTACATTATTTATTCCTGTCGACACAAATGACAAGATTTTTATTTACTTTATCTCCATTAACCGGCATAATTGTTGCAACGTGGCTATACTTGATGGAAATTTCATGGTTGATATTTCATGTATGAAATCTAATAGGATCTCTGATGGTGACTCTCCACCTTTTGCTGTCAAGAGAATGTAATTATTGAATTTTATTATTGTCCTGTATTTTCTATTGTACAGGCCTTTGGTTATGCTCCAGATCACTTTTATTTCTCGAGCTCTTCTTGTTCTTATCCATGTTTTATTGAACTGTGGGGCTACTGTGTATTCTGTTCCCACTTCAAACTGAAAATTTCTGGTAACATGTCCTATTGTAATCATGTAGAAGTTTTGGTATTCTATGTTATTGGTGTATTCAGGACTAATGGTATAAAACTTGAGGTATATTTATTTCTTTTTAGCAAATTTAGAGACTTCTTTTACAAGGAGTTCATCAAATCTGGCTAATTCTTTTAGGTTTATATCAGGGTATATCATATCAAGGAATCTGTACCTTGTTATTTTTCCAACAAGGATTGGATCTGTATCTTTTATGGCTATTATTCTGGGATAGACATTTTTTCCTGGAGATTTATGAATGGTATTTTTATAGAAACAAATGGAATATATCCAAGTGGTTACCTATTTATAGTCTTCTTCTTTTAGATTTAAAGGGAGATTATCGTCTTCTGAGACAAAAGGGTTTATGCTGACAGTTCTTTTATTTTCTTCACCTGTTACATAGATGGTTATGATTTTAATTTTTTGGGACTATTGGATCGCTAATAAGATCCGAGTTTATTGGATCTCTAGTAGAATTCTGATTTATTGGATCACTAATAGGATCCTATAGAACGGGTCCACAGCTCCTTTTAGTATTTATTGGATTTATTTGAAGTTTACTGATCAGACTATTCCAAGAGGATATTAGTCTGTCCACTCCATCATTATGTGTTTCAAATATATCCCTTAGATAGTTTATTGCGTCCAAGGCTTCAGTAGCATCAGCTTTCAGCCGATTTATTTTATCATTTATTTTGAAGATTTCTTCCTCCATTGTTTATGATTCTTCAGTAAATTCTATATTCCTGGAAAAAAAATCTGCAAGATAATTATCAGAACCTTTAATATAATTAACTTTAAAAGTATATAAAGATAAAAATACTTGTCATCTATGGATCCTTCGATATTGAGGTTCATTTGGTAATTTATTAAATATCAATGACCTAACTTGAGTATTATCAGTTTCTACTGTAAATTCCTTAGCAATTAAGAATAATGAAAATTTTTTAATTCCTTTTAAGATTGCTAATAATTCATTTTTATGTGTTGTATAATTTTATTTTGCTGAATTTAGTGTTTCACTTGTGTATCTGCATATTTCATTTAGATCAATTTTTAATATTGCCTCCCAATATATGTCACTGGCATCTGTTTGTAAAATTAAATTATCTATTGATTATGGTAATCTTACTTTAGGTAAGTTTTTACATTCTTTTTTTAGTTGTTTAATTGTTTCTGTATGTTCTTCTTTCCATCCTTAAAGATTATTTTTCTTTAATAATTTTTGTAACGGATTTCTTTTCTTAGCTAAATTATTTATAAATCCTTCTGTATAATTTAAATATCCTAAAAATTTTTGTATTTGCTTTTTGTTTTCTAATTTATCAGGAAATTATTTTATTTTTTCACTTATATGAGATTGTACCTTTATGCCTGTGTTATTCAATATCATTCCTAAAAATTCTATTTCATTTTGACATATTTTAGTTTTTTTCTCACTGAATACTATTCTTTTTTATTACACATTTGTGCAAAGTCTTTTAAATGTTCAATATGTTCTTTATATGTTTCTGAACTTATTAAAACATCATCGACATAAACTATTAAATATGTTTTATTTCTTAATAAATCATCAATTCTTCTTTGATATATTTGTGGTGCATTTTTTAATACAAAAGACATTAACAACCGTTCAAAATGTCCTTGAGGTGTACTAAAGGCTGTATATTTTATGCTACATTCTTCTATTTTTATTTGCCAAAATCCTGATTTACAATCAAATTTAGAATAATATGTATTTTCTTTTACTAAATTAATTAATACTTCTTTCTTTGGTAGGAAATATCCATCAAATTTTGTATATTTATTTAATTCTTTATAATTTATGACCATTCTAGCTTTTATTCTTATTTGTTTACTATGTTTCATTACTATAAAGGCTGGACTTGAATGAGTACTAAAACTTTGTCTTATTAAATTTAAATCTAATAATTCTTTTAGCTGTATCTTAAATTCTGTTATATCTTCTTGGGTACATATCATTGGTCTTATTCTAATGGTTACTGGTTCTATCAATTCTATCTTAGTGTTTAAATGTTTAGGATTCCATAAGGCTAAAGGGTTTTCATGGTATACTTATTGTAATTGTTTCTTAATTTCATCTATAAATATCAAATTATTTTGTAATTGTTGTTTATAAAAAAAGATCTTATAAGTATAATCACCACGTTCAGCGGCAACTCTGTATAGTTTAAAAATACGAGGTAATTTAAGAATATGGTTATAAGGTGTTTTAAGATTTATATTATATAAAGTTTGTTGATAACTTTGAAATTGACTAAGAAAATCATTGTCTATGAGTAAATCTTGTCTTAAGGTATTATATTGGATAATATGTTTTAATAGAATTATTTTATTCCCAAGAATAAATGGAATTTGAGATTTATAATATAGTAAAGGTGCTTGAGTATTTGTTATTCCTATGAGTTTTATTCCAGAACCTGAGAATTTATTCCGTTCTTTTAATAAAAAGGATTTACCTAATGTAATTTCACTTCCTGTGTCTAATATTGCATATGTAGTTATATTAGTTTCAGAAAATGTTAGTTCTATATAAGTACATAAAGGGAACTTTATAGTATTCATTTATTCATCTTTCCACATAGTTATTTTAAGGCAAAATTCTGTTGTTTCATTATCCATTTTTATACATATTTCTTCAGAAGTAATATTATAATTTATATATTTTAAGAAACTCATTCCTAATATTATATCATATATTTCATTTTGAGCAAATCCTGAGTTTATGAAACATGGTGTTCTAAATAATAACCTTCCTATATATGTTGGCACTATTACTTCTTTTGTACAAATCTTATATTTCTATTAAAATCTTTATATTTATATTCATTAGTTGTAATATATTTTGTTAATACTTTATTTTTTAGTATATTTAAATGACTATGACTTGAACCTGTATCTATTAATATTTTTGGACATTCTATAAATTCTATTCTATTAAAATATTTTCTCATTATTACTAAAATTCCACTAGATGTATTATCAGGTATTATTATTTCTCTATATACATTATAATCTGGTTGTTTTCCTTAATTTTTAATTATTTTAATAAGTTGTTTATTATCAAATTGAATTGGTATCATTTGGTTCTTAATATCTTGTTCTAATTCAGGTTTATCATCCTTTATGTCTAAGTTATATGTTATTGGTAAATTAAGAATTTGTAATATTGGTTCTATACTTTGACATAAATCTTGAAATTTTTTTATTATTTCTATATATAGTTTATTGCTATATATTTCTCCATAATTGTTATTACAGAAAGAATATAAAGCAGAATAATAAAATATCATAATTTTATTTTCAGGTTTCATTATATCTTTTCTTTTTAATTCAAAATGTAAACTTAAAGTATCATTTATATTTTTATCTTTTATATGAACACAATACACAGGGTAACATGTAAATAAAAATTTTTTGTTGCATAAATTTCTTTCTATGGTTCCTAAATGTGCTAATTCAGGGTCTATAAATCTCTGATTATGTAAATTAAGTATTATAGATGAATTGATTATTTCTCTAAATAATGATTTTACTAATATTTGTATTCCTGCTAAATATACATATTGTATTTTATCTCTAGTTTTATCATTTTTAATTTTATTTAAAGTAGCTTCTATACCTTTAGAATTTAATAAACTTAATTTAATATTTCCTCTACTTTGTGTTATATCTATAGCTTTTTCCTGTTCTTGATATTCAAGGATAACTATATTCTTTTTTTAAAAGAATTGTTGTATATTTTTTAAAATCGTATTATCTGAATTTCTTAAATTTAAAGATATTCTTAAAATTTCTTTTAATTTTTTCTGATTTAACTGTACAATTAATTGATATCCATATTTATTTTCTTGTTGTTCTATCTATTTTTCTATTTTTATGTCTTCTATATTTTCTATTTTAGAATTCTGATTCTGATTCATCTGATTCTGAACTTTCTAAAGAACTTGTACTTATAGCTTTTGTATTACTATAACTTTCATATATTTCAGTATTAAAATAATTTATTATTTCATTATCAAATAATAATTCTAAATCTGGTTTTATTTCATGATATTCTATCTCAGGTATTCTAACTTTTTTCTACTTATATTCAGGGCTTATGTGTCCTTTTTGTCCACAATTCCAACATCTACATTATTTAGGGTCTTTTTTAATTTCTTTATTATATTTTTTTTATAGTATCTCATATAAGATTTTCTTCTAAATGCTTTGTTTTTCCAATATTTCCTATAGTGTTTTTTATATCTTCTTTTATTCTTATATTTACCTTAATATCCTTGTTTACGTTTTTTTATGTTTTTTATAATATGGTTTACATCCCCATTGATTAAGTGCATCTACTTGATCACAATAATTTATCATTGCATTTTTTACTTTTTTTATATAATTGTCTTTTCATACATATGTCTTTTAATTTTCTTATTAAAAATTCTATTCTACATCCTAAAGTATTTAGTATTAATTTTTTTGATTCTGTTAGTCTGTATGAATTCCATTCTTTCATAAAATAATTATTCCATGATGGTGGTAATTTATTTATATACATATTATAGTAAATTGTTTGATCATCATTATTGTAAAATTGTTTATAATAATATTTCTGAAATTCACATGTGTAATTTTTTATGTTACATAAATTATATATTTGAAAGTTCATTAAATATTGTCTTGCTAATAATTTTTCTTTTTCTATTTTCTTTTGTTTGAAATCTTCCCAATTTTCTCCTAAAAATTCATCTCTTATATAATTTGTAAATTTATCTAGTCTTTCACTAATTTATTTTCTAAATTTTTGTTTAGCTGCTAGTGTTATTAAAGATTTTGTCTCTTCAGTTATTCCATCCCACCAAGTTTTGTACATTACCAGTAAAACTCATTATTAATAAATCAATCAATATATCAAAATTTTCTTATGTATTTTTTGTTTCCCAATCATTATTTGATTTATTAAATATAAACATCATTTTTATATCATTTGACCAACTTGTTAATGTTTTACTAGGGTCTTTTCTACAGTCTATATCTAATTTACTTCCCATAGGTTTAATGAGTTCATTTTCAGTCATATATTATGGTATATATTCTTCTGGATACATTTTATAATAAAGTGTTTTAGATAACAATATTTGATGTTGCACTCTTATTTTTTCTGACTATAAGGAACTTCAGTAGTTTCAGTTTTTATATTAGGTTTAGTAGATGGTGCTCCAAAATTCATATTTACATCAAATCCTAACGTTTCTAAATCTAAATCTTCTAATGATAATTTATCAAATTTTTCTTCTAAATGATCCATTATTCACTATCAATTGATTATTTAGGTTCATCAATTTTTATTCATTTTTGTTTTGTATCAGTTTTTTTATTTATTTATTTATTGGTATTTTTTCTTTTGATATTTTTATTGTTTCTTCTAATTATTTTTTATATTCCTCCTCTCTTCTTAATATTTTTGGCATAACAGTTATTCTTATTCTTTCATTAAATGATCCTTTAACTACTTCTCAAAATTGAATTTTTTCTTTATATCTAATAGATTCTTTTAATTCTCTTTGTACTTTTAAAATTGTTGATTTATTTTCTAACTTGGTTTTATTTCAAAAACTTCTATTTTGAGAAGTCTTATTTCTTCTACTATAGTTTTAATATATCATATCATTTGTTTATTTAATTTGTTAATTTCTATTATATTTTTATTCATTTTGTATAACAATAATTTTTCTGGACCTTATTGATATTTTAATGAGAAGGGTGTTTTAGTTATTTTAGCTTTTTTTTTTGTTATGATTGAAAGAAATAAATTCGAGGATTATTTTTGAAATAAGTAAAATTTTTATAGTTATTTTTGTAGATTTCTCAAATTGCAAACGAAAAATATATTAATCAGTTCTTAATGGCAACTTATGTAAATATATATATGTGTTTTATTTTAATTTTTTTTTAAAGAGTTACATGTATTTTATTTATGGTTGTTATTTTTTAAGATGGCATGAAAAAGGGTGTTATTGAGTCGGTCCAATCTGACGCCATCTATTACATCAATTACGGGAGTTTGTAACACAAGAGGTATTGTGAACGAACGCGAAAATTTGATTCTCGCCAATGAGAGGAATACAATAGTTGATCAAATGTTCAAATTCTGGTATGTCATTGGTCAAAATCGTAACATTGATTATTAGCAAAAATATGTTTGAAAATTACATTCATCCTCCCGATTACATTAACCTTTAAAATTTAGTTTGCCCTTTTTACAGTTGTTTCAAAGTAGAACACTTATTAATTATCATAAAATTAAAATTATAATATATTTATTATTTTACGCATGTAACTCGACCTATGATCTACTCTAAAAACAACTCCCGTGACCTTGAAACTTGGAAATTACGTTTCCATGTTTGCCTTTGATAATTGACTCGGGTTCACCAAACCGGATGTGTGGCAGTCGCCGTTTTGAAAAGTCGACGCCAAGGTGGTCGGTTTTGTTTGGACAAAATCCTTTTGTCTCGCGCAAGATTCGTTATCAGTCTTTCCAACGCATTATTAATCATCACCCTTTTCTTTTATAAGATTTTTTATTTTGAACTTTTCACTTATAAGATTAAAAATACCCTTTGTTCTTTAGATTCCATTTCATTCGATTTTTCTGGAACATTTTTCATAAGGTAACTTATTTCAATTGGTGACATATTATATAGTACAAGCAAAAGATCAATGGTTTGATCATTACCCATACTACAGAATCGGCACCATAGGTACTTGAAACTGTGTTTACTCGGGGAATATTCCAGACAATACAACGAGATACAATATCATAAGCCAAATAGTATTATGCTGCTGTTACTGTATATTAAAGTTCATCATAGCACCAAATGCATAGACATAAGGTGCAGCTAAACGTGGTAATTCACAAGTCTATAAAATATAGTTACATTAACATAAACATACATCAGTATAAATATTAAAGTACTCTCAAACTCTAGTGAGCTTCAAGTGGCGCCCCTGCTTGACAAGTCAAAGCTTTGATATACTCCTTTCTGGCAGGATGATCCTCCTGTGGCCGATTATACGCTGTCCACACTGGTTCTCCCACAAACAACCTCATCAACTGCACATCAATCAGTCAATCAATATCTCTAAATTCTAATTAACCAGCCATGGCATTCATTCATCACTTGATCATTGCACACCACAACTTAAAATTTGCATTACCTTAACATAGTTACTAGTGTCAAGAGTGAAACGATGGTAGATTCCAGCTGGCAGAACGATTAGATCACCCGCTTTAATCCAGATTCGAATCCACTGATCACTCTTGTCCCTAACATCAAAGTATCCACTTCCTTCTAAACAGTAGCGTATCTCCTCGTCGGCATGGATGTGCTCTGTGTAAAAGTTCTTCAGCTTTTCCTCATAGTTAGTCACTTTCTCTGGGCATAAATCAAGCAAATCCTGCAAAAGCAACAAGATGATCGATCAGTCAATGAAAGTTTACCAACAGAAACAAAACCTCTGTAAATAATGTAAGCCAGGAGTACAAAGCATTCATCAAGCACCTTATATAGGCCACCAAGTCTGAAAAGCCTTCAAAACCAACCAAAAGAAGCTTATTTTCAAGTTATCTTTTTCCCTTAGCAAAAGAAATAAACTCACAAAAACTCTACCAGTCATTGACCTTCAAAAACCAAAGAACATTTCACCAGCCCACTTATCGCATAGAAGAGTTGCCTCCCCCTTCTAATTCTTAGTCATTATACTTCACAACTGAAACAAGGCTCCACACATCCAAACATCTATCAAATTGCTAAAGCTGAATTCAACCAAACTCATTCGTCACCTATTTGAGGTCAATCATAATCTAAGGCTCCTTTACTTATGAAGTTTAAACAAAAAATTGTAAATTTCGAAAAATATCTTGATTAAAGTCTGAAATTACAACACAAAGAACTGCATGTATTAAATATTACCTACTTCGACTCTCATTTCACCTCAAATCTCAAAATCAAGCTTTTGTCAAATCTCTAAGCTCAAGTCTAAATCTGAAATTGTTGTCGCAATTACATCTCATATTTCTTCCTATATTACCACTATTAAATATAATGGTCACACCATTTCAAAACTACATAGACAGTTCAATTCAATTTCTTTTATCTTGCACTTAAATTCAATAGTTTATATACAATTACCAGGCTTGGGCTTCGCTTGGTATTAAGGAGTTGTGGCTTAAAAGCCACAGCTATTATCAGATGAAAGCTTCAAAACTATTGCATTATGCTTTTAATTTTAGCTGTGAAAAATAATCGGATATGTTGCTAAAACCAAGCTGCAAGCGTCAACCAAAAACTTCTGGCATCTTAACTTCAAAGATGCCAAAGGGTCAAGTGAATACTAGTAACTTAGTCTTGGAACACAATTGATTTAAAAAACGTATATTACTACCCAATTTTATCAATTATACTCCTCATGGGCTAAGCTTTCATTCACGGCAGACGTGACGAGCACCACAATAGAGTCTTGTATTAATGGAAAAATTAGAAAATAAGAAAGTAAAAATGAGACTCAGAAAATTTAAGTACCATGTAACTGTAACCTCTTGCTTCTCTGATCTTCTGCAATTCCTCATCGTTCTCATAGTTTTTCGGGTTCAAGCGCCAGTATAGCACTCCCAATTCTGCAGGTTCCATAAATTTGTTGCCAAAATAAACTAATAGACAGATAAATGAATGAATGCAGTGAATCAAGAGATAAATTAAATACCTGCCAACCGGTCTAACGATACGAACTGCTTCGGGTTGCGGTGGTGAGGGAGCCGTTGATCTTGACTACTTTCATCCATAAACCACGCCTGATTAAATTCAAATTTCACGTTCGATGTTAGAAATGTCACTTAAGACTCAGTCTGAGCAAGGATGACTCAGCAGAACAACAACTCACCTCGAGCGCCATAGCTCACTCTTTCAAGCCAAAACTCGGAAACTGCCGCCAGAATAGAAGAGTTGTGAATTGTGGTTGATTTAAGTTGTATCGTTATTTTACTAGTGTTGGCCACGTGTATGGTTCGATCTTCTCCTGTTTATTTGTGGTTTCTTATATCAAAGCGGATTAAAATATCAGTTTTTGGCGCCTACTGATGCCCCGATATCTTTTTCACTGCATTTTGTCATTCTCATTTTTTATAATTTTTTTTTTTTTATATCACAGGCTTATATATGTCAACTGGATAAATTTGAATATTTTCCGTGCCACAAAAATAAAAATTTAATGGCATCACATCCAATACTATGAATCCATATGAGTTATTAGTTAAAATATAAAGTTCTTCTAATATTTATACTTTAAAAAAAATAAATAAAAGAAGAGTGATAAGGTAAAGGTGGGCTAATAATTCATCATTTATGAATCTATTCATATCATTATCCGTTCAATATGATTGCATCTAGCTTCATATTTTCAAGCCGAGAAACCTTGAACCTCAGAATCAGAAACAAGAAATTCCTGATAGCACTAAGATATTTCTCATAATTACAAAATTGATCAGAGTCCTGCTATAAAACTGCGTACCACCTGAAGAAAACTCTTTCCATAGAATCTAAGAAACCAGTTAAGAAAACTCCGCTGCAAAACAGCAGCCGCCGAAGTCATGTAAAGGAAGACGGGTTGATGAATGATGTTAATACTCTCACTTTCCTTCTTTTCCAGCTTCGCACAAATGGCTATGTATCCCAGCACCATATGACTATTTCAAAATGCTACAGTCTTGAACATCTGTGGCGCAGGCAACAAAGAGAATAAATATTCATACATATTTTTACTCTATTATTAACTAAGTTTCCACATGCTTATTGATAAAACGGCATGCAAGAGAACTAAATACACAATACTTGGATATCCTCTGCAATTAAAAAAAAAAAAAAAATCAGCACTTTCATATGGTAAACAGCAACCAAAAGAAACCATACATCCATTTATCCACCGCCATTATCCGTCAACCAATGACCATAAACATTTGTGAATTACAAAAAACTTGTTCATACTTTTAAGTCATCAATCATTCAAGAATAGAACTTCTTAGACTACCTTCATTGTTGAGATCAACAGGAAGCATGACAGCCTTTGCCTGGTTGTCTGGGGAGCTCCCCAATGTGTTGAACAACTCAGGCTGGGTTGGAGAGCTTGTGTTGCTCTGGCTCTGTTGTCCATTTGAGGCATGTGTCTTCCCCGGATGGTTCAGATATATCTCCAAACTAGGAGGAGTTGGTCCTGTATTATTTTTCTTTCCCTTGAAAAACCTTCCCCTATAACATCAACATGAGAAAAATGTTAAGAAGAAACATTCATATGGGAACATGAAACACTAGATTATCATCATCAAGTGAACAATATGTTAGTTACTGAAAGCACCTGTCTTTTCGCTTTTCAAGATACCTCTGCAACGAGACTTTTCTGTTAACCTGACCATCCACATCTTAAGAAAGAGAAAATGTAAATAGGCATACTAACAGTTAATGATTTTCATAAATTATGAAAAAAGCTTGTTGAGTTACCTAGCCCCCAAATGTATGACAGTTAGCATCCTGTGGCTCAAGCTGAAGTTCTATTTATGCTACAAATTTCAGATATGCTTCTCAAATAGGTATCCTTAATAAATAAAACAATAGTAACAATTGTGTCCAGGCATGCCTTTGAACGTAGAGATGAAAGGAAATTGCATGTTTTGAAACTGCAGTTCTAAAAGAGTTTAGCTTGAGGAAAGGATGTTGACTAGTGATGAAATATTGCTACTCGTGATTGGAGAACACGAGTTAGTTTCGAAGATCATTTCCCAAGGCTGAGGTAGCAGTTCTCATTTTGCACAGGACTAAGGTATAACTTGAATGGTGTGACATGGAACAAGGTTCAGTTTACTTCTCTTGATGGGGATCAATTAGCCTGGTGTTCTGACTGCCCATGAGGAGCTCAAACACCTTGGGGAATACCACGAGGTTCCTACATTTCTATGGGGTAGGGAAACCAATTTAGGCAATCCGCAAGCATGGAGGTCATAATAGCAAACTGTTTAGTATATTGCTCCTGCGTCTTGTTTAAGATCATTAAAGGTTTGCATGCATTTTGAGAATATACACTGCCACAGAAGGCCCATGAATTTGCTTATTCAAGTAAAGTATTAAATTTTCTCTTCTTTGGCTACTTACGTAAATCATCGAGATTTGAATTCTACACCATCTCAAGTAAGATCACTGGAATTAATATAATTTCCCTATTAAGACAACTATTATATGTAGTATATACTCTCTGAAAGATGGCTGTGAAAGCATTCTGCATGTACAAAATTCCATAAAAAAATTAGCAACAAAGTATATACCAGAGTCATGAGTACTAATCACTTTCTCCCTGTACTCCTGAGGATACTCTGCTATCTTCCCTGCAAAAGTCAATCATAACCACGACAAAGTTAATTATGTTAAACTGAATGCCATTATAGTAATTTTAGCGCTGACATTGGAACCATCATGATGTAAGCAGATGAAAACAGTTTCTCTTCTGCAGTGCAGCAAGGAGTTAAAAATATTATCTATGGCAGACAGTAAGACATTGAGAAAAATAAGATGAGTGCAATACTTTAAAATACAGGAGTTAGAAAGTGATCCAAATATCTATTGATGAATTCTGTTTTGCATTTGGTGTGGAAGTTGACATAACAAGAAGTGAAGAATACGTAAGCAAGAAGCCTTTGTCATGGACAATGACTAAGTGAAAAATATTACGGATGCCTTCTTTTTCTACTGAGAAAACTGAATGGTTTTCCAACAAGAAAAGCCGTGTCCCAGATATGAGAAGAGGGACAAATTTAGAGGTATCAAGTGCGAAGTCTAGAACAGTTCAGACCAATATAAACAACGAATTCTTCAAACCACAAAGATTTTACAATTTAAAAATAGTTGGGCAATCAATATTTCCGTCTTAAACTCTTACCTGTTTGCATGAACTGAGAGATCATGGCAGCAGGACGAAGAGGGAAAGCCGCATGTCTGTGGTTTGTCACTTGTAAATGGCATGGAATGGCCCTATATGCCGTAATTCCACCAAATGAACCATTCTGGGAAAAATCAATCGGAGTTGCTGCAAGGTGCATAATCTCCCGTGCCTGCAAACCCATATTTGGATACATTGGAAGACCAACATGCTATCATTCTTATCTCCAGCTATCCACGGAAAGACCAAGCTGCATTACCTTATCAGTTGGCACTCCGTCGTACACGTTCACCTTGCCACAATAGAAAATCGTCATCTGCCCGATTGACCCATCTGCTTCACAGGTATTTCTGCAGTCACATTTTCACATACTGCTGATCAGTTCTCACAAGTCTCTCAAAATCCAAAAGCACCAAATATACAAGGATCTAGGAAAATATTCAAATTCAAACAACAAAGGCAAACTCAATCATTACTTTCTTGACTACTTAATGTGCATTTTTAATATTAAGAGGCATATCATCCAAAACAAAAAGTACTACTGGAATTCACCTGTTAGCGATGGTCTTGTTATTTGCATCAACGGCAAAGTTGCGAGGGTACTTTCGCCTATATGCACCGTTTTGGTCTCCGGAGACTGAGACGGTCGGTTCCTTTACTAAATCAGCTGAATTTGAAGTCACCTACAAACATAACATTATTATTTGAACAATAACCATATACTACTTCATGCCAAAAATTACACACACATATATATGTATGTATAAATAAATAAATAAATTAGTTAGAGCATATTCACTTACGCGCGGCGGCGTACTTTCCGGAGGCGAGACGATTACTTTGCGTAGAACACCTGAGCCGGAATCGTCGCTGGATTCGAGCAAAGCTTTGAGAGAGATCACCTGCTGGATCGCCTGCGATTTGTTCCACGATGGTCTGCGCATTCCTGTTCCGCCACGTGTCCATACATTGGACAACAGAATCAATTCGTTTGTTGATTTCTCTTTAAATGCGTTCTTAATTTTAATTTTATAAAGCTTCAGACCTTCAGCTCAGGTACCGGAAAATACGGAAAGAGAGGGAGGGTAAATATGGAAAAAAATGATTTCAGTAATTTCACCTTTCTCCTTGAGAAATTTGCGGCAGTCTTCGCGTGTGAGCTGAGTAATGTCTTCTTCAGTGAGTTGACTGAGAGGTTTCTCGAGTATTGACCGGCATGACGTCACGCCACCGTCCACATCCATCAGATACCGTGGGAATTTTCTCCGCTAACTCACACACACCACTCAGTGGCAATGATTTGGACAGTTTGGTGGTAATTATTGAAGCTTCAAAGGGGTGAAAGTAAAAGAAGAGGAGTGTTGAGTGGGTGTGGGAGTGGCGAGGAGTTGAGAGAGAATGTGGCCGCGGCGTCTTTGCCTTTGTTAGAGGGGGAGCTTTTTAGGCGCTGCGGTGCACCCTAGACTGCCACGTAGTCAGCTGTCTGGGTTGTTTTAGACAAAGTAATTATTATTATCGGACAGTATTGGACTTAATTATTCTGTTAAATTGCCTTCTTGCCACTAAAGAGCGTTGAAAATTCCGGGTTTAAGAATATCTTGACCTTGGTGGTCTACCCACGAGGCCACGACATACCGCCGAGGGATTACGAAAATCGTCTCGTGTCGTTTAGGAGAAACTTAGGTTATGACATACATGCACGACCCCGAGATGGGGAATCAGAGAATGCAAACTTCGTGGTTTTAGCCTTTAGGATTTTTATTTTTTTATTTTTATGTATAATTAATCTATTAAAAAAATTTTACAAAGAAGAAAACAGTAAACAGTAACAAAATTTTTATTTTGATCTGACACTCATTTATTCAATAATCAATTTTTATTTCATGATTCAGCAGATTAATGTTACCTCTTTTTAGCTGCCATCAAGCCATCAAGTAATATTATTCCTCTTTTTTATGTTACTTTTTTTAAAAATAAAAATAAGGAATCCAATACTCAATCATAGAACCTGCGTCCTAAGAGGTTGTTTGGTTCCACAATGCATATGATACTCTATTTGAAAATATAAAAATTTAATTTTTTAAAACATAATATTAATATGGTATAAAAATAGCACTTGAAAGTTGGCTTCCAATTTTTTTTTTTAATGTTTTTCTCTTTTAAAAATTACGTATATAAACAAATTTCTTCCATACCTACCATTACATGAGTGATATTCCAACTTCAATATCTTATACCACCCAAAAATTTAAATCAACGGAATCAATTAGTAGCGTACACATAAATTTCTCATTTGAAAAAAAAAATAACAATAATTACACAGTTCTCAAACTACAAGTACTAAAGACAATATCATCGTTTTAGCACTCAAAGCACATTACCGATACATAATCACGAACCACAAAATTATTCTTTTTACCTTTATATATTATAAGAATAAAATTTCGATCGAAAACAATTGCAGGCCCCCCGACCCTCCATGTTCCATCATCTCTACCTACCATTCAATAGGAGCATCTTTCTAAAGACCCATGTCATCCCTAAAGACCGCATTGTATTCCAAAAAATAAATAAACAAATAGAAGTTTTTGTTGGGCTTTTGAGTGGCTTTTAGGCCCAAACAACAGAAGAGAATTTTTTTATTTTGAAAACTCATTACTCCCTTCTTATGAAGGTGAAGTGTCCCTGTCGAGTTTTTGAAACCCGATGTTTGTGCGTAAACCAACACCTAAAAGGCAATGGTTGCTTCCTGAACCTGCCCTAGTTTGTCTCTGTAGTAGGGGCCACTGTTATCAGGGGCCTAACCTAACCTAACCTGCTCAGTCATACTCAGCTCAGTCCAACTTTAGGCCCACTATCTGTTTACAGTTGGCCTGCCTTTTTATTAATCTATAAACCGTAATTATTCATTTTTATCCTCTCTGTTCACATATGAAAAACGCTCGTGTGCATACATACTTGCAACTCGTGCGTGTATTCATCAAAATTCATTGTTATTTATTGCGTTGCAATGCTAAAAAGTATAGACGATTGTAATCTAATTTCAACCTCTACCGATAGAGTGAGTGAACCCAGTTTTACTTTTTTATTTTTTGAAAAAAATCAAATAGAGAATCAATTCATTGGAAATATTTTGCCCACACGGTAAAAAAAAAAAAAAAAATATCGAGGGACCAAAAGACAAATAAAAAGAGACATGGAATGAACCCAAACTTGATTAATTTCTTCAGAGTCCAGAGATAGTAATGTCACTTTTTCAAAGTTTGCTTCCTTTGCTTTATCCGGTACCAGAAACCTTGTTGGTTTGCCATTTCGAACCCAGATGAGCCAGGTAAGTATTCAAAAGCCCTGAACCAGAGCCCCTTGCCCCGCTGATAGTCCTTTTGCCTTAAATGCCACCAAACCCCACCAACAGCCAGTAGGCCCGCCGTTGCAGTGAAAAAGATAACGATCCTTCATTTTCATTTATTACGTAATATATGTATATGGTAGAGCTAGACTAGACCTGCTATGCTTTGCTATTTCCTTTTCACCGCAACAATTAGCAATGTCCCGAAAAATAAAAATAAAAAATTTTATAATGCTCTGACCAATTGGGTCCCACGTCAAAATTTTAATAGCTGTAGCACATCGTCTTGTGGTTCATGGCAAAGGTGGTTTCAATAATGATGTAGGCTTAGCTAGGGTTAGGGTTAGGGCCTTGACTCAGATGTTCGTCCCGTACGTGACAGCACTACCATTCTCCCCACACGCACGCAACCACACGGGCGCTGTTGTAGCTGTCTACCTCAACACCCCTATAATTCCACAAATATTTCTCTTGTTGCCACTCAGTGGCATCTCTCCCATCAGCGTTCACAGCGGTTAAATCGTAATAAATATGCAGCATCAAGGACTGAATTTAACTCGGCATCACAATTATTCAAGCCCCATCGGTGGACCCCACGTTACAGTTCAGCCAAATAATAAAACCAAAAAAAACAAAAAAATCAACCCCTCCTCCCTCTCTCTAATCTAATCTCATCGAACATGTTTCTTCTTTGACTTGGACTCACTCACACGCTCACACCGTCATACACGCAGAGCTTGCAATAATAGCAGTACAATTTGACGCACACGTATTCACTCAACAAAACTCCTCTTTCAAGTTTCATCAATTCCCTTACTCCTGGCCTCCTCTTTTGTTGCAACTTACAAAACTGTTCTCCTCAAGCTCAGTACGCAGTACACACACAGACACTCAAGAGTACTCCAGATACTGCTAACTTACGCCATCTCCACTTCAGGCGATGTGGCGTCACCGCCGGCTACTCTCTTCCTTCGCTGCCTTCACATTTCTCTTCTTCGTCCTAACCCAACTCGGTACGTGCCACTTGATAATAATCATAACAACAATAATATTTAATGCAGCTAGCGTATGCGAACGGGGTTCCAACTCCAGACTTACGTCTGGTTATTGCGTGGTAGATTGAACTAATGTGTGTGTTTTGGATTATTTTTTGTGCAGGAAACGGCGGGGCGCAAGGGAA
The DNA here is from genome assembly GCA_025617385.1 of Murraya koenigii. Taxonomy (NCBI): domain Eukaryota; kingdom Viridiplantae; phylum Streptophyta; class Magnoliopsida; order Sapindales; family Rutaceae; genus Murraya; species Murraya koenigii. The sequence goes on along the minus strand of CM046818.1, from coordinate 4,552,040 downwards.
AGAGGAGAGGGCTCTGGGTCAGAAGCGGATCAGTGGACCGGGTTCGTCGCCACCCACGTGTAGATCCAAGTGCGGGAGGTGCTCGCCTTGTAAGCCGGTTCACGTCCCGATTCAGCCCGGCTTGAGCATGCCACTAGAGTACTACCCTGAAGCTTGGCGTTGCAAGTGTGGCAACAAGCTGTTCATGCCCTAGTTGAAAAACATTAAAAACCACAATGAAAACCAAATAAATAATATTTACTCTATAAACAAACATAGTATTTTGGGGCCAAAAAAGAAAAAAAAATAAAATAGGAGTGTTGTTGTTGTTATATTATAAATTTATAATGATGATGCTATGATAATGATGATTTTGCTTTCCCTGTGAGAGGACAGGGAACTTTGTAAATGTAAGTTGGGAAATTGATTACCAAGGGAGATCTTTTCTCTGCTTGTTAATTAATTTTCTTTTTTCTCTTTTTCACTTGCATTGATGCAAGTCTGTTATCATGGGACAGATTGGAAGTAAAAAGTTTTGTAATTAAGATGACCGACCAGTTGAGCCCGTTTTACAAGAACATCAGTTGTAATATGTAAAACTTTCTTTTCTCTTTTACTGGTTTTCTGCTGTTTTGAGTTTCATTGATGATGGTCGTGTATATAATTCTCATGAGTGCACAAATTCGCCTGAGTACCTGATGAGCTTTCTTTTGTATTCTTAAATGTTTCTGGGTTTTGTTTTTAATTTGTTGTACCACTACGAGCACAATTCATTCACTGCTAGCTCCTTAATTATTTTTCTCAAGTTTGTCGATGAAAGCGGAAAAAAAGAAAGGACACTTGTTTCAATCGCATTCATGGGAATTATTTTGTAAAATGGGAATATGGGATTTCGTCGTTTTTTAGTGTGTTGAACTTTTGAATATGATCTTTTATTTTCTTCCTCCGTGATCTTTTTTCTCTTTAAACGCTGAAAGATACGACAGCAAGCATTCATTTCTCAACGAATATTTTGATTTTTTTTTACCTCCTTAATTGAACCTTGAAAGTTTCTTTATTTCTGGTTTCCAAAGACACCCTTACTGATTTCATGAAATTCCTTTTATCTTTGGAGGGATGTGATGGATGATGGGATGATATAAGAATAATGTTGCGATTAAGGAATCAAATTGGTGGCTTTTAAGATTAAGGCTTCCTTTGGTTTAATTATATATAGCTAATTGTAACCTTAAAAGTCACAATTACTTAGGGTATTTAATTTAATTAGTAAATATTTGTAGTTATACTTTGAAAGTTTTATCTCACGTGTAGTTGTTCGATTGGAAAAAGAAAAAAAAAAACTCATATTATTTTTATCATTTCCGTCTAAAGTCATATTTTATCAATTGTTGTAGACAATTATTTCACATCAAACTACTAAACAGAGCCCAAGATAATATCCTTTTTGCCGTATGAAAACTTTGAAAAGTGATCAGGTGAGGAATGGGGTTAGCATTAATTAACGGTCTCCGTCAAAATCTTTTATTAGAAGATTTTTTTTTTTCATCATGAAAATTCTTACAAATTTTTCATTTCCACCCTTTTAAACTTGTTCTCCACAATTCTCAAATTCAGTATCGCACATCTCAAGTTATGATGACATAAATTCATAAATACAACCAATCATTATATTTGTACAAGAAATGAAGATCTTGTGACAACAATAACAATAAACTTATGATGTTTGTAACATATGACTCTTATTATAAGGTAGTTTCTCTCTATTATATTATGTTTTGTTAAAAAAAAAAGTCGTCAAATTTTTATTTGTTAATGTAAAAGCTTAGATTAATTGTGAGTGAACTTTCATCTATATTGAGATTTTTGAAATTCTTTAGTTAATTATAAATAACAAAATTGAAATGTAAAATTCTTGAGTAGTTTACTTTATCTAAATGACAAATTTCCTTACATTAAATTTTTAAATTAAATAAATTAAAGGAAAGAAGTGTCTTAGAATTCATAATTTTTTTTTTTGTTTATGTATCGTTCTTTCGATATTTTAAGTATGTACATAATACTTAAATTTCTATCTTAAATATCATCAATGCTGTATTTCATTAAAAATAATAAATATTTTTTGAGCAATACTACATAATAATTTGAATCATAATTGATGTGACATTTATTTATTAAATAATAATTAATTAATTTTATTAACTATAAAATTTATCATCTAATAAATAAAATAATTTTATTAACTATAAAATCTATCGTTTAATAAATGTAAATATTGAGATTTTTACTATTATTGATATATTTTAACTGTGTATTTAAATTTTTTTTGTTTCTGAATTTGCTTAGCACAAGAGAAAGGAGAAGAAGAAAGGGGTCGCGTATATCCCATCTGCATGTGCAAAAAAGAATCTCTGTTTTACAGTTTCTTTATTTTGAGTATTTATTGGCATGTGGAATGTTGGCTTACGAGGCACAATTTGTTTCCAAGCTCACGTAAATTTTTATTTTTTCTTGTTATCAAAATATTCGAAATATATTTTTGCTTTGTTTCTATCTAAGGTGCAATTTTTCTGAATAATGGAAACACAGGACTAATAGTAAAATATTGGAAGACCGCACACCCACTTCTACATTATTATTGTGTTTTTTGAAGCACGGGAACTTGTGCTCTTTGCATTGTAGCTACTGGAACATTGAGATTCCATTTTCCATTACACCAACGCAATTATACGTGTTATGTTAAGGTATAATTTATGTAATTTATATTTTTTATAAGAAAATACGCGAGCCTCATAATATATTATAATTTTTTATATTATTTTTTTAAAAATATAAGTTACATTAATTATAATTCAGCAATTGCCCAAACTATATACGTATTCCCAAAAACAAAATAACACGTATTGCTGTGAATCAAATATAATCACCAACTTTGAGTTCAATCTCTGTCAAATGAAACACGTGGACTTTCCTTTGAGAGTGGATCTCGTATTTATAGATCCACATTTATGAGCTATGAACGGTAGGTCCTGATTGTAGCATCACTTGATTTGTTCATCACATTGAGCTTGTTATGTTCGATAGAGGATATGCCTTGTTTTTTCTTTTATAAACATTGCTTGTTGTATTTTTTTATTTTTTTTATAAACATTGCTTGTTGGGAAACTAAAACCATACACATATACTTCATCGAAATTTGAATTCAAGATCTCTTGCACCACTCGGCATCTAAATTAAGTGGCACCCACTGTCACATGGCGATATCAGTTGGTTTAAAAATTTGAAAAATAAATATTGTTACTTAAAAGCTGAGCCCAGGAACACAAAGATTACAAAAAATCTTAAAACCCAAGAAAGCATGTATTTTATTAATGGAAATATTACTATAGTTGAATATTTTCCCTGCAACTCAGTCGAAAAAGCATGAACTTTTGGGTAAAATATCAGTGTCTAGTACCACGCACGAGATTAGTATTGGAGAATTGCCACATGTATGCTTGTGGAAATGTTGTTTATATATCAAAAGGCAACTTGAAAATGAAAAAGGCCTGTCAAAAAGAAAAGTCCCCCCACGGTCTTGCTTTAAATAGGGAAGGGTGGGGCCCGAGGCCTCCACCTTAAATCAATCAGAGGGACAGTATTTATGGACTTTTCTGAGAGAATTCCAGCCAACCGCCCATTTTCCAGATGATGTCCATCCTGTTCAACTGTCGCTTCACAAGACCAAAACCTGACATTTTTATTTATCAATTATTTCCCTTTTTTTTTAAAAAAAATAATAATAATGGAGTAATTGTTTTTCTCATTATTATTTTTCTGGATTAGGCGAGACAAGTTGACGAGAGGGTGAGAAGAGTTGGGCTTGGTAGCTCCGAAGTGTGTATTCGAATCCCGAAGGTCATGTGGTGCGTGGTCTGGTCAAGTTGCCCATTTTGTGATTTCTCTCTCACCACACACACATTCATTTTCACTATCTCTGGCCATCAAAGTTCGGAAGAGAAAGATTAGGTATTGAAGTGATATTTGATTTGACAGTGTTGGGGTTGGGACTAGATGATGTGCGTAGTAGGTGGTAAAATGCAGACTTTGTAAGATCTCTCTCTCTCTTCTCATCTATCAAAGCTTTTGCTAGTGCCCCACATGTCAAATCATCCATCACCTCAATGGTTATGACTTTTAGAAGAGCAAAAGATGAAAGAAGACGAATGAACTGCTCACATGATTCTGTGACTGATGCTCATGAGAATGATAAATTTGATTTGCCTAGTTGAGTGCAAGTTATAAGGTAATTACAATCACGTAATGGGATATGGCCGTTCTCAATATTATGCTGAGCTTGAGGTATTATTCATCTAGTGGCCTCCTATTTCCCATTTTCTGTGTGGAGAAAAGCAGCTAATATAATATTTTTGTATGGGTGGTAACTTGGCAAAACCTTAATATGGCACGTTCAAACTGTAAAACCAAATCGCGAGTCACTCTCCATTTCATTTACTCCAAACGCAAAGCAACCAGGTAACCAACAATAGTATCATCAATATGGTAACAAAAGCATCCAATTAAGACTCTTGTGGTTACAAATTTACAAAGTTCAAAATACTAGCATGCCAAACACTTCTGGTAATATTCACAAAAATCTTGATTTGATTAGTTTTTAGTCAAATTGTGTGGCACATCAACTGTCAGTCATTGGTTCATCATCTGCTGTTTCTTCATTGTGGCCTTTAATTCCTTCACCATCTGTTCTTTCTGTAGTTCCTTGTACATCCTCATTTACCTCTTCTTCAGCGTTTGGTTGGTTTGGAAGAGGCGGTAGCATAATCAAATCAACTAACTCTTGGAGTTCCTCTTCTTGAAAACGTGTGTCACATTGCTCTATAATCTGAGAAATATTATACAAACATAGATAATGGATTGGAAAGTAATCCAATTCAACAAAAAGAATAAGGCTATAAATGGAAGAGAGACAAGCTATCTTGTATCATAAAGTTATAACTGTCTTCCTAAATCTAGTCCAAAGTCATCATACACAAACACGGCAAATTACTAAACCTTTGCTAGACTGAGACGACTACAATCTCATGTAAGTTTGCATCTTATGAAAGAGAATTACTATTCCTTCCAGAATAAAGAGTACACTAGAAAGATACACAATTTCAATATACATATTACAAATAAAATACAACTTTTGTTGTTTCTGACATAAATTTAAACGGCTGATTTTCTTGTTCTTGAAAATAAAATTTGGTTAATATAACCAATCACTATCTCGCTAATGGTCAATTTCTGGAGAAACAGCACAGCGCATTAACTTTTATAAATTTTTCAGGGCATGGGTCATAGAATATTTTATTCCAGTGTGTTCAGCATAGCATATTTCAGTAGAAATCATTTAGCCAACAGTAATTTCCAGATTTTTTTTTTTATTTTTGAATTTTAGTGACTTTTGCATCCACAATTATTCAATTCTCCCCACTCGGGCTGTAGAGTCAACAATTCCTTACCCCAGATTAAAATCTTTTCATCTAACAGATAGAAAACAGAATCTGGGTATTAGGAGAGAGGAAGATAATACATAGGCAGACCAAGTTGCCTGACGATAGAAAGAAACAACCCAAAAATGGTGTATATATAGCTGTACTAAAGTACACAAACAACTCATGAACATAGAAATCAGATTAACGATGCACAGCTACACACAAAACTTAGTTGATGTGTGGCATGGAGTATATAAATCAAATAACATGCACGGTATACTTAGATACACTCCAATATACAAAAAGGTATGGTGTGAGAATATTATGATTTTGATAAAATCGCAATGCAAAATGAAAAGTATCTAGCAGAGAGAGGTAGTAAACTTACCGAGTCTATTTCAACTAAAGAGGATGGCCGAATGTTGATGATATTGAGAATCTCAGCTTTTGCGAGTTTGAATTTTTTACTCTTTTCTAGAAACTCGTTGACTATATTTCTTGTTTGATTGCAAGCCGCACTCTCCACCAGATAATCATAAACCTACAGCAAAAGTTTGAAAATAAACTACTCTAATCCAATAACAATATGACGATTTGGAAGATCAATGAGAAAACAATTTCAACCTTGAACTCAGAAGGCGTTACTGGAACAAGAACTCGTGTAGGGTCCTTCGAAGCCCCTTTAGATTGTAGAAAATCAAGCACTTCAAAATTGGTAAGTGGCCCAGCATTGGCTTCCAATCTGAAAGACACTCAAGCTGTTTAGCTATACAATACATGCTGATAAAATTAAGAAAAATATGAACAATTATGCTGTCATAGAAGGTTCAATTTATTTGAAGAAAAAATAAGGTGCAATTGAATAAGATTGCAAGCACATACATCTTCATGACGAACACGATTTCGTCTGATTAACTGTAATGATAAAACTCCTTTAGTACATATATGTATAAGCAGGTGTCCCCCAAGATTCTGCTTTTATTTACCTCACTACAATGAACCCAAAAGAACAAAAACTATAAGTCAGCTATCTGAGGCAAAAAGCAATGTAAACAACTATCATTTATAGCGGGGACAACATTCAGTGAGGAATTTCGTCGAACACGTGGCATGCAAAATGAAACAAGTCAAATTTCTAGCTTATAGTCATGTTAGGATGGTTGCTTGCATTGCATTCACATCTACATAGATCAATACATCATTATATGTGAATTACTTGGTGAATAAAAATAATTTCGGAAAATATCTATTATCATGCAAGACTTTCAAACATGACCTACAATTGAGCAAATTAAAAATATCCGTACGATTGTTTTGATACAGAAACATAAGCAAAACGCAACGTAAAAGAATTTATTTTGATCGAAACTTTACCGTTTCCAATATCAGCGTCGTAGTCTCATAGAAGGACAAATGAAGAGTTTTTTTTTTTTCTCCCCCTGGGGTTATGCCTTGTTTTAACGAAGAGGTTGTAGTCTCCGTGCAGATTTAATACGATTTGTTGTTCGTTATGTTGGAACCGACTTGTCGTTCTCTGTTTTCTAAGTCGGTGCAGGCCGGGTAAACCCGGACCGAATATCTTGTATTTTGAAAAATTTACATAATTAACCTTAAATATTTTGTATTTTTTACAACTAACCTTTCTACATTTTACCTATCATAATTAGCCAAACTCTAATTTTTTGGACAAAGATACCCCAGTTTCGTCACTGGCCAAAATTCTCGCAATAGTTCTTCGAGTTCTGAGACGGATGATCGGAGACAACGGACGACAAGCGTAATCTGTAAGTTTTTTTTCTCTCCCTCAGGGTTATGCCTTGTTTTAACGAAGAGGTTGTAGTCTCCGTGCAGATTTAATACGATTTGTTGTTCGTTATGTTGGAACCGACTTGTCGCTTCTGCTTTCTAAGTCGGTGCGGTAAGTGTAAACCCGGATCGAATATCTTGCATTTTGGAAAATTTACATAATTAACCTTAAATATTTTGTATTTTTCACAAATAACATTTCTACATTTTAACTATCATAATTAGCCAAACTCCAATTTTTTGGACAAAGATACCCCAGTTTCGTCACTGGCCAAAATTCTCGCAACAGTTCTTCGAGTTCTGAGAAGGACGATCAGAGACAACGGACGACAAGCGTAATCTGTAATTTGGTGCAACGGTACCAAATTCCAGAATCCCAGATTATGGAATTTGGTGCGACGGCATCACGCTTCGGATTCTAGATTTAGTGCGACGATGCGACTCGTCGCACAAAACTTGTGTGACTGGCTGCATGTCGCACCAAATTATGAGGTTGTAATTTCGGACTTGGTGCGACGGTGCACTGTCGCGATAATTTTTGTGCGATAGGGTGCCTGTCGCACCTGTAATATTTTCTGAAATTTTATGATAGACTTTTTTTTAAAATTTTTAAATTATATAATTGTAATTTAATAATGTTATATTTGTAACAGAAATATGGCAGATTCTGAGTATGTACCAGCCATGATGCAGATACCTTACGCTGCTCATTTTCCTGGGCGTAATACAAGTATGTGTAAGTTAGATACAGTCGTAAAAGCTATTGAGGGTAAGTTAACAAAACGACAGTTGCAATTATTCAAAAAGGATATATTTGGCCATTTCTTGGAGTGTCGAAGCTTTCCATTCAGTGGCGTTATTATGCATAATTTGTTGCTAAAATAAGTGGCCTGTAACGAGAGAGATCGATTGTGGTTTGAAATTAGTGAGCATTTAATACGCTTATCAATTGGAGAGTGGTGTTTAGTTCTTTGTTGGGGTGAAGACGATGTAATCGAAAATGATAAAAAAGAATCATAGAGTCGCTTAATCACGTATTTTGATGGTCTGTTTCGCAATTTAAATATCGGCGAGTTCGACGAAAGGTTTGGTAACTTAGACTTCGACGCTATGGACGACATTGATGTAGTAAAAATTACCCTATTTTATTTTGCAGACAGAGTTCTAAATGGAAGAAAAGTTCATAGTCAGATAAACTTTTTATTGCTTAACGAGGTGGATGACATTGATCATTTTCGAAACGATCCATGGGGTCGTTTGTCATGGGAAACGATATACTGACGATCTTGACAATGCATTGTATGGTAAAATAGAGAAATTTAAGAAGACTCGCTTGGAAAAGCCAAATCATAATATTGAAAAGTACAATGTTTACGGCTTTACATCTGGAGTTCAGGTACGTTAAAATCGTGCTACATTGAAATTATATTCTTCAATAATTAGTTTGTTAATAGTAAATATTTATTTAATACTGAATAAATTATTTTATCAATATATATATTATGTAATATAAAAAAAAATTAAATCGTCAGTACAATATTACTTGAAAAATGCAACTAATTTTGGTTTGATAAAATAGGATTTTTACATCGTTTACAGTTATGACCCGATTCGTTGCACCGCACACATTTCACAGTTCTTCGATTTACATCCTCACCAGCAGAGGGTATTCTTAGCTCTTTATGACGACCGACCAGGTGGTGGTGCTTCTACTGGTGGATAAACTTGCATCTCTTGAATTTCATTTGGCACTTCCCAATCGATTACGTCACCAACTGGCTCCACTAGTTGTGCATAAGCCTTTACCAATGATTCCTTGGTGTAAAATTCAGAACAAAGGCTTATGTAATCCACTCGGACAGTTAAACAAGCAGCACTTGCATGCGCGCAGACGAGCTGATCTAAATCGAATACTCTACATGTGCAAGTTTTTTTTTCTATGTCTACTAATCTCTCATTCACACCATCACCCAAAACATGGAATCGATGTGGAGACACAGGACGGACCATCATCATTTCGGCCCGAGATCTCCTCTCAGTGACTATTTTATCTCGCCCAAGTTGTTAGCCGAGTACTCATCGATTCGACCCACAAGTTTTCCATCATAAAACCATTGCTGCATTGTTTTCCTAAAATGATCAATAAGATGAGTAATCGGAAATTTTCGCGGTTCCTCATAAAAGAGTTCACGCTTCCGCAATGTTCGTGGTAAGAATACTATATCTCCCGCCTCGAACACGGACCTTGCCCAATTACATATCCTCACATTATTCTCCAAGTAATCACCGTGACTGGAATGGAGCATCCACGAGCCTCAAGTTGTTTTCTAAATTCTTCGTGCCCATATGCTTTGCGGCTTTTATAAAGATAGGCTCGAAATCATCCCAAACAACTTGGGACATCTTGAATTTTGCTTTGATATTACCTTTCACATGGTAAAACAAATGCTATGAAGCAGAGATAACTGAATACTTTAAGAACGACTCTCTTGATGGAAGTGCATCGATCGGAGATAAATACTAAGTCCGGCATATCACCAATCATTCCATGTAACTTCATCATAAACCATTCCCAAGCATCATTATTCTCTCGAATCCAAAACTCCAATGGCTAACGGATACAATTGATTGTTTCCATCTAAGCGAGTTGCAACAAACATACTTCCCGATATAGACCCTTTAGATGAGTACCATCTACCGCAATCACCGATCTAATATACTCGCTTAAAACCCTTGATGGAAGATCCAAGAGCTACAAAGTAGTATAAGAAATTACCATTTGCATCCCGCTCAAGGTGAGTAATCGCACTCTCATTTGCGGCCTTCAAAACATGAGAATATTTGGGTAGTAAGTTATATGACTCGCAGGATTCCTCGAATAATTTCGCACCAACTTCTCCGGCCCGATATGCTTCGATATGTTAACCGGACACCATATTCCTCGCTGCATGTCTACTCCGATATCATTTAGCGTGTATATCCTTTTTTCCCGAATATATTTTTCAAGAATAATATGACCAACAACCCTACTCCTTACTTGGTGACTAGCCGTCGATAATACCTCATTATGACATGTATGTACATTATCAATTCTCCGAACTACCCAATAAACATTTTGCTCGTTCGAATGTCTCGTTGCTCGAATACCCCATTTACATGATTCCGAAGAACAGTGGGCCTCAAAACGTGTAATTGCCGACCTTGCAATCTTAAAATCAAACTTATTCTGAAGGGCAAATTTGCGCAGCTCCAATATTAACTCATTCTTCTTAGAGAACAACTTACCCACACTGATATCATCCCAATTACAACTTCTAATAAAGTCTGGAGCAAGCAAGTTTGATGGCATAACTGGAGCAAGACTTATAAGAGGGTTAACAACTGTCATTATCGAACGGTCCATTGGAGCAGTAGATCGACTGTTCCTACTATTAGCAGCAATATCATTCTGACGCTCATTCTCATTGTTAGAAGGAATATCAATAAGATCAACACCCCTATCATGAACACGAACATCATCTGCTTATGTATTGCCCATGTTATTAATAGGTTTACCATTTTTACGAAAATAATTATTGTGAAATGGAGAGTAATGTTGCTCTAAAGATGTTTCTACTGGTAACATCTCTTCTCTAACATTAGGCAATGCAATACCATTATCATCAATAGTGTCATTATTGTCGTGGACTGGAGAGTAATATTACTGCAACGATGTTGTCATTGGTAATACCTCTTCTTCAACATCTGGGACAGAGACTGATTTTACAAGTGCCTCAACATCTTCAACATCTTGGGTTGGAACTCTAGGAGATGTGGTAACAAATATAGGAATACATCCAATGTTGGCCACATCAGAGGCTAAATGTAATAAAACCTTCACCATTTCGTCATTACATATGTCCATGGGTAGTGAACATGCACGATGGGTTGTGTTATTAGATTTCAATGTTGTCTTCAACGTGATATTATATTCATTAGGATTTATCTGTAAAATCTCGTATATTCTTGATAAAAACTGAACAAACAAACAATCTTTTCCAACCAAAAATGCTGTATTCTTAGCATTCACATAATCCATCTGACCATCTGCCGATGTCTCCCACCAACCATTATAATAGAGTTCAAGTACAACTAAGTCCATTAATCCTGACATTATTGAAGAAAATAATTTTATTATACTGTTAAAAACATAATCACTAAAAAATAAAATATATTAAAAGTAATAAGTGTGCGACAGGCTGCTTCTGCCGTCTTACCAAGGTGCAGCCTGTATTGGTGAGACAGACACCCTGTCTCACGAAGCCTAGTGACACAGACACCCTGTCTCACCAAGCCTGGTGAGACAGGCACTCTGTCTCATCAACTGTCACCAAAATATAAACCCTAACTCGCAAACGATACACCACATAAATTCATAACACTTATATAAATATTTAATATAATTATATTACCTTACACGCAGTTAGGTAAACAAACGTGTGCTGCCTCTGATCTTCAGTTATTAAACGGTGTTTTGATTGGCTAGGGAACGGTGTTGGTAGTTTGCAGGAACGGTGTTTTAAATTTATAGTTCTGGAATAAAAATTAAATATGGAGAGTAATTAAGGAAATGTAAGTTTTGATTGGCTATATTTGATAGAATATAAAGTGAATGATTATTTATAAAATTTAAAAATTGAGGCTGATTATTTATGTAAATTTCCCTTGCATTTTTTACATTCCCTTTTAAAAATAGCGCTGAGTGCTAGTTTTTGCCGAATGTGTAACATAACTGAAATAAACTGATAAAAGTAGGATCTATCTGAGTTTTGCCGCTTTTCATTTATCCTCTCAAGCAGTCACGATTGTCGTGTACATTGGATCGAAGTCTGGAGAAAGATACACTGAGCCCAACAAAATTAGTACAGGCTTCAAAAAGAATAAAAGATAAACGTCTAAAATAAACCCTAGCAACAAAAAACCACAAAGCACAGTGAAAATTTCTTCTTTTGTTTGAAAGATCATAACTTTATCACTGAAACTATGGCTGCTGAAGCAGAGGAAATGTCATTGAAAGATAAAGGTAATGAATTTTTCAAAGCTGGGAACTACCTCAAAGCTGCTGCTCTTTACACTCAGGCTATCAAACAAGAGCCTTCTAATCCAACTCTTTACAGGTACTCTCTATTAATCAAAATGCAATCTTTGTTTGGTATTTGAACAATTCACTTGAGTGATTCAAATGTCTTTAATTTACTTGTAGTTGGACTTTGTATTCATCTCAAATTTCTGTTTATGTGGCTCGAGTTCATGTTCATTTACCTAAATGCTTCTTCTTGTTTGAAAATTGATGGGATTGCATTGTATGCTAATTGATAAATAAGATATTTATGATTAGGATTCAAGAGTTTTTCTTTCTTTCGGATTGATCACAGCTTGAATTTATACTCAGTACCTTCCTCATTAGTTCCATTTGTTATATATGTATGCCTGGAAATCAGTGTTTGTTGTGTGTTGCTTGGATAATGCATTAACACATCTTCTCCATTTCTATGTTTTTTTATTGGCCAGCAACCGTGCTGCAGCATTTCTACATCTGGTCAAGCTTAACAGAGCACTTGCTGATGCAGAGACGACAATCTCATTGAACCCCCAGTGGGAAAAGGTTTTTGGTTCTTTTGGTGCTTTTGGTTAATATTCATCTTACTTGTTTTATTATGGTCTTCTGTAACAATTATCCGTCCGATGCACCACGTATAGGGATATTTTCGTAAAGGATGCATTTTGGAGGCCATGGAACAATATGATGATGTATGCCTGTTAATTTGCTCTAATTTCCTTTCCATTGAGCCTTCTGAGCAATAGCACATGTTTTTTCATTCTGCTGCTTATGTCTTTCCTGTTTGAATGTTGTAGGCCTTAAGTGCCTTCCAGACAGCTTTGCAATACAATCCACAGAGTGCAGAAGTATCGAGAAAAATAAAGAGGGTTTCCCAGTTGGCAAAAGACAAAAAGCGAGCTCAAGAAGTTGAGAACATGAGATCCAATGTCGATATGGTGAAGCACTTGGATGAGTTGAAATCTGAACTGGTTAGTACAATAGCTAAAGTAGAAAGATCATATCATGCTCTTCATGTACGTAAAGACTCTTTATTCTTTCTGCATGTGTATAGCACATTTTGTGAGGGATTGTCAAAACATTTTTAATTTGTTTGGTCTTAATGTTATATTTTTCCATATTTTCTTCTCTCATAAGCAGAAGGTCTGCTGATTCTCTGATCTGTATAATGCAAGAATTGTTTTCAATATCTTCCAATAAGGAGGATTAAGTTGGTCTCCCTCTTTGCAGTCTGAGAAGTATGCAGCTGAAGAATGTTGGAAGGACGTCTTCTCATTTCTTGTTGAAACAATGGAGACAGCTGTGAGGTCGTGGCATGAAACTTCTAAGGTGGATGCTAGAGTTTATTTTCTTCTTGATAAAGAAAAGACAGACACTGAGAAATATGCTCCCATTGTCAATGTTGATAAGGTATATAACCCTCTATCAGCATTTGTTTACAATGCCCTTCTGCTGTTTGATTTTAGACCTGCCTTTAACTTTATGCAACTCCTTTTACTTCAATTAATTATTAGTTTGTACCAAGCTTCAAATTTGAAGATATATGTGCATATATTCTGCGGTCCATCATTCTCAGCTTGAATGTATATTTACATTTTTCTATATTGAATTGATTAAGTTGTATATCTGACTCACGGTGGTTACTATGCATTGTGCAGGCCTTTGAGTCACCCCATACTCACAGCAGCTGTTTTCAATTTCTAAGGCAATATGCTAATGATTCTTTCTCCAGTGCTGCTTGCCTAGTGGCACCAAAAAGTATCATATCTTACCCTCAGGTAACATATAGTTTCTTTATATAAGCTTTAGTTTGGGTATGCGTCTGCTTGTTTGGAAATTGCTTTATGTTCTTTATGAATCATGCTTGCTATGCTCCCTCTGGATAACTACCATATGGATACTAATTGACATGAATGCATATTAAGCCACATAAAATATAATGTGGAGGAATATAATACTTCTTTAGCTTGCCAAATGAGTTGGTGTTTGAGTGATTCTGCCCAGTTTAATACACACACGTCCAAGCATTCCAAAAATCAGAATTTAATTACCAAGGCATCTAACAGCTAAGAATGTGTAGGGAGAAACAAAAAGGAAGAAAAGGAAATGCAAACTCAATTCTTGTGAGGTTGGATGACATTCTGGAGTCTTAATTA